>WEIT01030229.1:19935-219755 GCA_013389985.1 Dryoscopus gambensis
CGTGGGGCGGCGCGGGGAGGAACTACGGCTCCCGGCAGCCCCCGCGGCCCCACGCGCCAGCCCTGAGTGGCGTCACAGACTCAGAATTAGGGAATGTCCCGACTTCGGACGCACGGGAATGATGGAGTCCGACTCTTGGCCCTGCACAGAACACCCCTAGAATCACACCATGTGCCTGAGAGCGTTGTCCGAGCGTTTCTTGAACTCTTGTCAGGCTGGGTGCTGTGTCCACTTCCCTGGGGAGCCTGTTCTACTGCTCAGCCATCCTCTGGGTGAAAAACCTTATCCTAATAGCCAACTATCCTGGTTTAGCCCCAGCCGGCAGCCACGCCCCATGCAGCCACTTTCTCGCTTCCCTACTGGCAGAATTGGGGAGAGACTTGGAAGAGTAAAAGCTGGAAAACTCGTGGGTTGAGATGAAGACCGTTTAATAAGAAAACCAAAAGCCATGCACACAAGCAAAGCAAAACAAGGAATTAATTTACTGCTACCCATGGGCAGGCAGGTGTTATCCGCAGGAGAGCACGGCCCCATTAGATGTAACAAGTTGGGAAAACGAACACCGTCACTCCAAATGCCCCCCTTCCTCCTTCTTTCCCCCATTTAATATACTGAGCATGATGTCATGTGATTTGGAATATCCCTCTGGTCAGTTGGGGTCACCTGTCCTGGCTGTATCTCCTCCCAACCTCCCCAGCACCCCCACATTCCTTGCCAGTGTGGCAGTTTGGAAATCAGAAAAAGCCTTGGCTCTGTGCAAGCCCTGCTCAGCAATAACATCTCTAAATTATCAACCCTATGTTCAGCACAAATCCAAAACAGCGCCATACCAGCCACTGAACAAAGGTAACTCTGCCCCAGCAAAAACCAGAACACCAATCTAAATCTCCCCTGACACAGCTTCAGGCCATTCCCTCGGGTCCTGTCACTGTCACCACAGAGAAGAGATCTGCCACCTGCCCCTCTTCTTCCTGTTGTGAGGAAGCTGTGGACTGCAATGAGGTCTCCCCTCAGTCTCCTCCAGGCTGAACAAACCAAATGACCTCAGCTGCTCCTCAGACGGCTTCCCCTCAAGACCTTTCAGTATCCTTGTAGCCCTCCTTTGGACACTCTCTAATAACTTTGTATCTTTTTTATGTTGTGGTGCCCCAAACTGCACACAGCTCACGAGGTGAGGCTGCACCTTTACAGAGCATGTTTGGACAATCACTTCACTCAGCTCTGTGCTGGTGCTGCCCAAGGCCTGGACCCTGAGGGGCCTGTGGAAGCTCTGCAACACTCTCTAGGTCTCCTCCTGGAAAAGGAGGGCGCCCATGCCTGGCAGAGGAGCTACCTCCCCTGGGCTCTGGCCCCGCACTGCAGTGCACACTGGCGGGTCAGGGGGGAGGAGTACGGGTGTCTGGCAGAGAGGAGTTTGGATGTGGACATATCCATGGAGGAGCTTGGATGTGGACATGGCCCTGCAGAGGCACAGCCTAACAGGGACACCCCTGCTATTCTCCACAGGCCAGCAGGGCTGACAAGAGATGAGGTCAGAGATGTCCGTGAGGGCATGTGTGTGTCTCCATCAAAAGATGCCATGGGTGTGCTTCCCACCCGTGGCAGCCACATGGCAGAGTACTTTTATCTCTTCAGCCACTTGCCAAGGACGGAGGCCTCATGCCATGTCCCAAGCCTCGTGCAGCCTGCCACAGAGGGATGAGATGCTCTGAGCTTCCATGGGACTGCTCAACTACCTTAGCATCTCTAGTGCTTTTGTAGCAAGTGCACCAAATCTTTTTACCTCATTGGTGTTCCCTCAATTAACGTCTTGACCTAGGAGCTCAGACCAGCACATACAAGGGTCTTCCACAAGAAGTATTTTCCAGAGACTGGCTTGCTAGTGGATAGGATTTTGATATGGATGTTGAGGAATATATTTAGTGCCTGTAGCTCAGTGTGCAGCTGCAGTGTGAGCTGCAGGTTGAGCTCTGGAGAGGCAGGAGCCTGAGCCTGAGCCCAAGGCAAGAGGCCATGACCTGCTGACCCTTTGCATAGCAAAGGGCCTGGGGGCCTGTGGCCCAACCAGGGGACCTGGACACCCAGAGACACAGCCGGAGCTGATGACTCCAGACTTTCCCATACTTAGACTTAGAGGGTATAAAAGCCCAGGGTTTCCTTTGTCCCTCCTTGGAGGCACACAGCTTGACCTGTTATTTTGATGTTGCACCATGATTAAATTATTTTGAGGATCAGGATGTCTGAGACTCTGCTAAGGGAAACCTCGGGTTGAGCCCGTAAAGAAACCTGGTGTGACTGTGAGTATGGGGGATGTAGCTGTAAAGGGGCCTCAGTCCCAGCTTAGGTGATGCCAGAGTGGCTCCTGGATGGTCGGACAGGGAAGTTTCCTTAACAGGGAGATTGCCTGCCAGCATACAGTCTACAGGCAATCTCCAAATAGTAGGTACTCCTGAGTTTTTCACTCTTAACATTAGTAGAGACACCTTAAAACGAGAACAGTGTGGACTGGTTGGGAATTGGACCTGCAAGATATTGCTTTGAACACCACGATGAGCTTGGGTTATGAAGCAGCCACTATGACCAACAACCAGAGACTGGGAAATATTGGAGTGAAAGTTGCTGTGCCTCTTTTATCAGCTCCTTGTACACAGGTGCAGTGACACATTGTACCCTAGTGTGTATTATTCTTAATGTTCTTTTCATGCCATCATGTGCATATGGTAAAGCTACTTCATGAACAGTGAGTACTTTTCACATAGCATTCCATCTCTCTGCTACTTGTGTTGCTTTATTTTCTCTTAATCTGAAATAAATAAAATCTGAAAATCTGAGATGAAAATAAAAATAATCAGCACTGAAGAAACATGCCCGTATCCTCTTGCACATGAAAACTGAAGTTTGAACCCCCAGTGAGCACTGATGAGGCTACCTTTGAGCTCTACCAGGAAGTGCTGACTTGCAGCATTTCTCCTCAACTCTCAGTGTTTTTAGCTCACACCCAGCCTTCTTTCTTTTGTAGGGTGGATTGATATTGTTTTGCTCAGGGGCAGCAGGCTGAGGACTGCCTTGAGAGTGCAAAGGAAAAGAGATAGCCTCAAGGAGCAGGAGAATTCATCAGGAATTTCACTATTGTTAAAACTTTTTAGGCTTCCAAGTCTTGCAAAATCGGGTTCCATCAAGAGTGGTAGTCATAATAGTCAAGGAAAGGCTGAAATAATAGCTGAGGTGGGAAGGGCCCTCTGGAGATCATCCAGTCCTAACTCCCCATCTCAAAGCAGGGGCAACTAGCAGGTTGCTCAGGGCCATGTCCAGTTGGGTTTTGACTGTCTCCAAGGATGGAGACTCTACAGCCTCTATGAGCAATCTGTGCCAATGTTAACCAACCTTATAGTGAAAAAAGCTTTTTCTTGTGTTTAAGTGGAATTTTGTGTGTTTCAGTTTGTGCCAGGTGCCTCAGGGCACCAAGGACAAGAGTCTGTCCTTGTCTTCTTTATCAACCCTCCCCCACCTCCATCAAATGTTTATACACATTGGTAAAATCCCTCTGGAGCCTTCTTTTCTCCAGGCTGAACCATCCCAGCTCTCTCAGTCTCTTCTCAGATGACGCATGCTCCAAGAATTTTAATAACATTGTGCCCCTTTGCTCCTGTTGTTCCAGTATGTCCATGCCTGTCTTGTACTGGAGCCAGCACACCCAATGTGGTGTCACTAGTGCTAAGTGTAGGGGAAGGAGCACCTCCCTCAAACCTGGCAGTGCTCTTCCTAGTGCAGCGTGGGATGTTGTTGCCTTCTTTGCTGCAAGGTTTATCTTTGCTGGTTCAAGGGGAGCTTGGTGTCCATCAGTGTCCCCAGGGCCTTCACTGCAGAGCTGCTTTCCAGACACTCGGCCTCTAGCCTGTCCTGGTGCCTGGGGTTGTTCCTCCTAGCCCCTCCAGCCCCTCCTTCCACAGGAACTACTTTGTGATTTTCTCTGCATGTGTAATTGTGCAGATGAACTGCTCAGACAGGAGAAAAACAACAGAAATCGACATAATTATTATTATTGTTTCTGGTTATTTTGATTGCACTGAGACAAAACTTTACAAAATAATTGCACCAATCAATCCTTGGTAGGTGCAAGGGAAAATCCCTGAGATGGCGTGTGATGAGAACATTAGGGGAAGAATCTGTAATTCTATTAAGCTGGTAGAATCCTAAGGAGCACACCGTGTTAGGATGCTTGACTTCATGTCTGGTTATACCAGATGGCTTCCATCAAGAGGCAGATGTTTTCCCCAGCCTTCCCCTGAAAAAGGACATCAGAATTTAACCACGCCTTTGTATTTGAATACATAGCATGAACAAAAGCATATGGTGTAGATATCAGCTTCATAGAACTGTTGGGTGAAAGCACTGGAGTGGTAGATACAGCCTTGTGGGAAAACATTTCTTGGAAATGATAGATTTTTAAAAATATATGTATTGTAAAAATATAGCTGACTTCCAAGAAGATAAACAAGATAATCTGCAGCGTAGTTACTTAATGTTGAAACATGCTTAGCTAAAACTTCTTTTAAAATAGAAAGACACATTACCCTGCTTTATGTAGCTTTAATGAAAATTCGAAGTGCGTTATATAATGCCTCTTAAAGATGACTTGGCTGAGTATTTTCCTATTCAGACTGATGACTGATGCTGTAAGCCTGTCATGGCGTATTTAATCCTCACTCATATCTGTTCCATAGTAATTCTTGGGAGTGTGTAGAACACAAGGTGGTCAACCTCCCAAAACCTCCAAGTGACTTACAGAGATCTGCAAGTGGGTGAGAGCCACAAAGCTCTTGTTCCATACCTCAGGGCTGCTGGGGGAGCTGTGGGGTGGTTTGCAGACAGGGTGTGACAGCAGCTCACCAGCGACCCGCAGACCCTGCTCCAGCCTGAGGTCCAGGAGTGCAGCTGCGGTGCAGGGTGTCTGGACAAAGTCACTCTCGGCTTCCCCTGTGGCTGGGGGTTTGAATGGACCAGCCGTCCTGGTGCTAGACAGCCCTGTTGCCAATTACATGATGTAATGTTATTATGAGAGCTGTTCCTGAACTACTCAGAAGTGATGCAGAATTTGTTCAGGAGTCACAGACTGGCCAGTCCCTATGGCAGGGAGTTTCTAGCTGTTTATATATAATTCCTCAGTGCGAGAACTCTGCAAGGTGGTATCACATTTAAGTATTATGAGAAAATATGGAGACATTTGAAAGATTCAAAAGGTCTCACAGCTCTTCTCTGCCCAGGCACCTCATTGTATCCACTGTGATAACCAGTGACAGATTTCTGTTGGGGAAGGGAAATAACTTTATCCTGTTTTCTGAGCAATTCCAGTCAGAATGGAACCTCCTCAAAAGCTGGCAGAAATTACTATCAGCAGGCAGCTGATACTAGGGCAGCTTGTGCTGTATGTGAGCACCCGTGTACAAGAGGTTTGGGTAGTTTCCATTGTGGCAGTCCTTTCCTGACTCTAGATTCTTGACTTCTTAGCCAAGGACCTCCTGCCAGGGTTTCTTCTGGCTTTTACAGAAGCAACCCAGGCAATGACTTTAACACAGAGAATACAATAAAATGCATATCTGTGGCTTGATCCCACTCCCACTGAACTATCAGAAATGTTGTCAATTGCCTTCAAAAGGAGACGATGCAAATTCTTAGCATTGCAATAATCAATTAGCAGGCAGTTTAAATTGCACTGTCACCAACTTTTCTCTTTGTGTCTGAAAATGCAATCTTCATACTCTGTTAACCAAGGATCTTTATTCTTCCAGAAAATATCTTTGGCAAAGCTTTATGCTCCTCAGTGGAAATATAGCAGAGACTAATTTAGCTTCTCAATTTTTGTTTTTCTTGGGCAATCTGAAAGAAAAAGATATAAAAAATAAACTATTTGTGAATGTTAGTGTTACATTTTCCCCGCAGTTCCTTTTCTAGGGTTAGTATTGCACTGATGGATCTGCACAGGTGCATGTTCAGCAGTGCAAATACTTGTGCATGGAAGTTTTTCTGTATAGGAGCATCCAGACTGGCTCATGCCAGGTCAGCTGCACGGGAGATTACTGCATGTACATCACCAGGTGTGTGGCTGTCTACCCATACATAAGCCAGCATAGACACGTCCTTTTGGTCCTGCCCTTGAAAACCCTACAGGTTGTTGTCTTCAGTCATAAAGCAAAACATTATTTACTTAGATTAGGGCTACTCCCACGATGCCTTCACAGTCACACTTCACATCTTGAAGCCCACATAATTTTGAAATGCATGACTTGGAAACGTGAATCAACACTTTTCCCTTTCCTTAGCAGGGATGCATACAACTTAACATCCCTTCCCTCCTCTGCAGAAGAGGGACATGTCTAAACATTTTCATTTCAGAAGAGAAGCTGATGACAGAGTTTCCTGTGCCATCACAACAGAAGTTCATTCAAGTGCTAGACTGGGCCATCGACCAGACAGGATGGGGAAATTTTATAACCTAGGCTGTTTGTGACTGCAAAATGTTAGAGCAGCCACTGCTCTGATTTCCAGCCTGTGCTCTGCAGGCTTTTGGGACTGGTGAGTCCAAGGATAGTGATTAAGAAAGACACTTTGCTGTCTACAGCTGGGAAAAAATTTTCCCCCTCACATCCACTGGAAAATGTATAGAGATGAAAACCAGCCAAAAAGCCCTGCCATAATGAAACATCTGCTCTTCTTATCAGACTTGTGTGAAAGGTTTATTGAGCCCAAGATTTTCAACTTTCACCCTGCTCCTCCCTTTATGGAAGGCCAAAATTGGGAAAAGAAAAGGAAGAAAAGAAGGAAACGAGAAAGGAGAGGAGAGGAGAGGAGAGGAGAGGAGAGGAGAGTTTTTATCAGATCTGAATTTTTGCACTGTCCCTGGCAGGTGGTGGGGCTGAAGTGCTTCCCCAGCCCAGGAGGACTTGCCTTTCTCCACTATCTTGTTCTAGCAGAGTACCATAGGATGGTTCTTAAGGAGAAACAAATATTGAAGATACTGAGTAAGATAACTCTTACTTAAACAAGAAAAAAGTCTATTTAGAGCAATGGAGAAAAAAAATCTGCTTAACTGGGAAATGAAAATGATGTTGTTTCTCTACACATGCAAAATGGGACAGGTAAGACTCAGAGTTCAGAAGAGGATTGAAGGTAATACTTCCCTGCTTATTGTAGATCAGAAAAAGTTCAGAAAACCAAGCAGTTACGTAGAGGGGGAAGAAAGAAGCTGTCAGCTGTTATTTTAAAGCAAAGACAAAAGTCATAGCACTGCAAAGAAGATAAACAGAATCAAAAATGATCCATCATGGAGCTGCTGATAGAAGGGACAACAAAAAAGTCATTTGGTCTGGTGGCTTGCTGAGGAAAGACATGCTGGAGACAGAAGTCATTACCAGGTGAGGACAGAGTGAGGCAAGCATCACTTTTTTTTTTTTTATTCAAAGCTGGGATGAAAAGAACATCTGAAGAAGAAGGGGGAAGACAGGACAATAAATGATCAAAGAAGACATAGCATCTACTATGTAAGAGACAAGCATGGCAACTTCATGGCAACTTACAAACCATAAATTATGGCAGTAGCATTAGTTGTGAGCCTCTGAACTTGGAAAAGTGAGGTTCCATACACATTACTAATAAACCCATAATCGTATATTGAAACATGCAGAAACAATGTGGGTATCTGCACAAGCTGAGAGCTAAACCCTTTTTCCCCTTTTACTTCATCTGAAAATTTGCTGTATGGATGGTGCTGAGCAGGTTTTTTTCTTGTTCAGGGATATTTTGCAGGAGACATTTTTATATTCTGTTCTCCGGAGGCAAAATTTGGACTCCCCCTGATCCTGCTAATGGGCACTTTTAAAACAGAGGAGAGAAACTGTTAGTGATGATCCTCAATCAGCATCCTCTCTGCTCCAGGTGCCAGCTTTTTATAGCTTTTGATGCATCACACAGGTGGAGAGGCCAGCTCTTGTGCACAGTCCTGGACTGTGAAATTCTTTACAAGGTTAGCCTCCTGACAGAGACATAGTAAGAACTAAGAAGCCACACTATACTGGGGTACTCCATCACTGGTTCTTGGAGAAATATATGTGTTCTATTCTTCTCGGTTTGACAAAAATGCTTCTGTCTTAGAAAAGTAAGCAACAGGGTATGTATCTGGGGCAATGGTCAGTATACTAAATGCATATTTTTATAGGAGCAAAATCATAGTCTAGTAGAAAAACTAGCATCAGGTGTGATAGCACAAGTCAGAACCACCCTCACACAGAATTTAATTGTGGTCAAGATCTGGTAACTAATTTTACTTTTCGACTGCATACTTTGCATACTATTTGCATGACATCTCCTTTTCTCTCTTTCTCTTGTTGGCTGACTTTGTCCTCCTTTTTTTTTTTCTTCTTAAGCCTAGTAGTGATTCACTGGAAAAAAATTAATTTAGCCAGTGAGCAGGAATTTCTGACCTATTTACAAGTGAACTTCACTATATTTTTCATAGGTCAAAGTCAAGCCCCAAAGCACTCCCCAGACTGCCTGTTAAAGCCCTGTCAAGTTCTCAGTAACATCTGAGGTTTCTCCTCCAGCCCATTTGTGCTTACCTCACCTGGTCTGCTATGTCACAGGTGCTATTCACTGTTAATCCAGAATATTTCCCCTTAACCTATATTCTTGGGGATGGACTGTGTGTCTTCTGAAAGGTCTCTAGAAGATACTGCATTGCTGGAGTAATAGTGAGAAGTAATGTCATTGGAGATTCTACTCTGCTTCCCGGGGTAACACCCGGCGTAACTCTGTTGCTGGCTCTGCTGCGTAGCCTCCGCGATTCCGAGAGGATCATCCCCGTATCTATGAGCAGAGCCACTACATGTTTTACTAACATTCACCACCGGATGGCAGTGCAAGATTTTAAGTGTCAGTCTGTTTCAATTGTACGTGTATGTGCCTTGTGCGTGTGACAGCATAGTTAGACAGAAAATTAAAACCAGTAGTGCTTTTTTCCATTTTGAAAACAAAGATATACTAGTTTCCTTTGAAATCGAGCAGATTGTGAAAACACGGAACCAATAAGAAAACAATGCTGCTGCGGCTGCACATGAGGTGCTGCCATATTTCAGAAATGCACCTCAGCTTTCTTTGTATGCTGACTATGCATTTAATTAATTTACACCTCCTCCCTCAGTATAAAATCTGTATTGTAAAGACTGTTTACATGATGTATTCTAAGTGGCTTTTGAATTTAGGGAGCTTTTGTCTTGACATTGCATCTTTGGCCTATGTGCTAAGGCACACTCCCTGCCGATGTGATCCCAGAGCATGTCCTGACAACAGAGCTGCAAGTGATTGTCAGAAGGTCAGTTCTGCCTTCCTCCTCTCTCTCCAGTTTCACCTGCCCATTTTCTTTTGGCATGTCAAATCAGAAAATTTGTTTCATCTGAAAATGTAACTGACAAAACCAAACAGTTGTTAATTAGGTCCTTGGTCTGGCTTGCAGCTTGGGTGCCAGCACGGGCAAGAGGAGGCAGCAGGGAGCCTGGGATCGTTTCTCTGGCTGCGCCTCATGTTCGAGTTGTTTTATATGATGGCAGGGTTGAAGAAAGCTCTCAGGCCTGGGCTCTGCTGATTGTTGATTTAACTGGCTTGCCATCACTGGTGCTATTTTCTGGTTTGGCCTTCACAGTGAGATGTTGATGGTGTTTCTTGCTCCATGATATTTTTGTCAGGATGCAATACAGTAAAGTTGCATCAGGTCTGTATCATTGCCACAGGCAATTCAAGTTTTAAACAATACATCCTGCTTTGAACTGCTCCTGACACACACCCCCACACTCAACATCTTACTGATACTTATAATTTCTGTGCTAGTGCGCTGCACTGACTGCATGGCTAAATCTGTACAAAGATCAGGCAGGTGAGCTCCATGAGACTGAATGCCATAATGACAAGAGGCTTAATTTCACAGCTGCTGTGATTCTTGGTCATTAAAAACTTCACAGTTCAGCAGAAGAGTTGAAAATACGAATTTTCTATCTCAAAAACATGATGACACTCTTAATCCATAAATCCATTCAGGTAATGCTTTGAATGCTGGGGACATAATTTATGATTTGTAATTCTTGTTCTTTCTTCCCTTCTGCATCATCCCAGTGGGTGAGCAAGGAGGGGTGTTATGGTCTTGGTTTGAATGCAGAGAAGTGAATGCTGGGCAGTGAGCTTTGAACTCTGCCACCCCTACCCTCATCATGTGGTAGCTTCGAGAGGCATAACCATGGCTCAAGTTTACCTATTTGCTCAGGCTACTGCTGGAGACAGATAGTTTGACAAACAAAAGCTAAAGGGTTCTTCAAGTAGTATCTGTAAGTTAGTGATGCCACTTTTTTAAAGCTTATGTACATGTGTTTAGTAGTCCCAGTAGTTCACCTATAGATAAACAAATAGTAGAGTTCAGCAGTGCTGCTAGAGGTGTGATAAAGGCTCCACATAAATGCAGCAGAGCAGCAGTTCTGTTTTCTCGCCTTCCCAATAAAGGGCAGTTTTATGTTTCAGAAGGTTTCTGGGATGACTAGTATGATCTGATAGAGAACCAGCCTGCACTGGAAGACTTAATGGAGGAAAAATGCATTTTCTATAGTTAGCATACAGCACTCTTAGCCGTATCTGAGAGAAGTGCTACTCTTACACTGAGTGTTAGACTTCAGCCTATATCTGTAACATTTCTGAAACCTAGTATTTTTTCTTTGCAGTGTAACTTCAGGAAAATAACCATTTTTTCTGAAGAGAAGATTATTTTTCTTTTTTAATTCTTTCAGAACATCCGTCAGTTTCACTCCATCAGTTCTAGTGATATAGTGGTAACTGAAAAGTGGACAGAAATACCTATTTAGTATGAGATGTGGCTACATTGTCTAAATTGAACTGAGAAAAGACATTTACCTGTTCACTTAGAACTATACAAAAGTTCTATCTTCTTTTCCGGACGTATAATCTGTGTTTTCTTCTTGCACAGATAGAAACAGTAATACATAGCAAATATGTGTATGAAACTGGAGTAACTCTTCAAGCACAAACCTTTAGCACTGCAGCTAATATTTAGCTAATATTCTCATATGTTTCCAGATGCAATATCCCAAACCAGAGATGCTGCAAGTTCACAACTGCACAGACCTTGAGCATGTCACACACACATTCCTTAATTCAGGAATTAAACTTTGCCAAACCCCCATGGCACAGGGATGGTGATGATCTCTATTTCCATGGTGGACAGCAGGTGGGCCCAGCCACAGCCTTGGTATGAGCTGTGGGCTGGTGGGATGAGCTGTGTGGCAGAGGAATTAGGGGCAGAAGGGAAATGGGACAGCACCCCTGTAATCACTGTCAGGATGGAAGTCCCAGTAGGCTTGTTGTCCTATGAGACTGTGTAAGAGTAGTAATTTTTTCTTCAGGACGGTTTACAATATGAAGAGACCAGACCAGTAGTATGGCTACAGCACAGTTATGAGGAGCATTGATCCTGTACTGGCACGTTCATCCATGTACATGCACTTCACTAGTGCCACACTCTGAACGCATGCCTTTGGCAGGGGCAGTTTGGGGCTAGAGGGGGAAGGGGAAGAGATGGTCAAAACCAGAACCTAAAATGTGCTAAGGGAAGAGGAATATGGGAAGGAGGAAGAAAAAGAGAGGAAGGCAGGAAACACAGAGGGCATTAAGAGACTTAAGGTACCAGCTCAGGACCTATAATGGTGGGAGAGGATCTTAAAAGAACAACAGTAATCAGAGAGCAACAGATGAAGAAGTATTGCTTGTACACAGACACATGCTCACACATGTCAGAATTGACAGAAAATTGGTATTAGGAGGAGGGGGACTGTCTCAAACAGAAAAAAGCAGGGTTAAGACATCTGTGGCTTTTCTGGTTGCATGAAGTCCCCAAACACCTCCTGCTCTGCATGCGGTGGAGCTGCTGTGGAAATCCTGAGGCTCTGGAGGTGCCCACAGCTGCTCTGGTATAGCATGTCTCTGAGAGCATCCTTCAGCTGAGCAGCAGGGCAGGTGAACAGCTGGCAATAAGGCTCTTCCTGTGTGCTGGCAAGCAGATGGGTCAAGCTGTGCTTCTGCAGGAGCTGGGCAGAGCTGAGAATAAACCCCAGATTTCCTGCGCCTCAGCTCCATCCATGAGGCCATCGCTTCCCCACGCACTAATCTGACATTACAGAATGTATGGCAACGCAAAGCCACAAAGAAACTAAATTAGGAGAGTAGTAGGCGTATGACTTGCATGCAATGTTTCCCTTTCACTGCAAATTTCTCGTTTACTGTTATTTGTGCATCGGCCCGTGTGACTGAATTCCCATAAAGTGGTCTCCCACACCTCAGGCAGGTGATAGAGCAGGAGGCAGCCACTGGGCCAATCTATGCCCGAAAATTAGAGAGTGACAGACACAGACTAGGCATCTGAGAAAGAGGCGGTGGTGCTGGAAGGAATATATGAACCACTCTGGCACAATTCAGTTGTTAGGCAAATGATTAAAGCTGAAAAGGAGGAAAAATGAACTGCTTCCCTGGTTGTATATATAAGCTGGACATTTGTGGAGAGTGAGCAAGTGAAGTGGTTAACAACAATAAAAGAGTAATAAAAAGATAAGATCTTTGCATTCCAATTAAAAGAAAAATCATTGCAACAGGATTAGATGTTTTCCCTGGCAAAGAGGCAAAGAATTTCTCTCTAGGCAGGAGAAAAATACCTACATCTTTCCTTTTATCAAGTATTAACCCATAGGCCTCTGACAGGAAATGGCAGAGAACTAGCACAGGGATTTCTATTGGAAACGGCGAAGCACTTTGTTTTTTCTTTTCTTCTCTTTGTTGAAATTTGAAGAAAGATTGGACCAATGAATCAATGGCATGGACGAAAACCAAGCTATTAAGAGATTAACACTAGGGGAAACCTTTGAGCAAGATGGCTTCTCTGATGGAACTGGGTAAGAAATTAAAGAAACAAATATCAGCTTTGCTTCCCCTTCCTGCCACCTGCACATTAGCCACATGTTTGCAAAACACACCATGCAGCATGTGCTGATCCAATGGCAAGGCTCACTTCTGCAAGAAAGCTTTTTCTTACTGAGACTTGCAGCTCCAACCAATAAAAAACAAGTATCAGATGAGATGATCTAATGAAAAATTTGCAATATTCAGTGCTGAGGTAGCATATGTACAAGTGCTTGAGTCAATGGAACAAAAGTAGCTTTGCCTTTTCTGTACTGTTTTTTCAAGATTGTTCCAAAGTAACTAGAGTGATGCCTAAGGGTTAAGCACACGATTTACTGACGACATGCAGAGGCCACATTCTGGCATGTGTTCTCTCTGTCAGTGCCAGGCAGGTAGATAGATAATCAGGGAGAAAGTTGGTTTCACTGATTACCTTAAGGATCCATCGTGGAGATTGCAGCTTTTTACGAAGTCAAGAAATGTCATCGATTCAACTGCCCAGGAAGCCTGCTGCCTCCTTAACCAAAATTTTAGAAATAATTTCAAAAATTGAAGTGCTTAATTATTTACTCTCAAGTATAGTTTTTAAATCTGATTGTTGCTTGATTTGTTTTCAAATCTGTTTGCACTGGAAGACTGAAATTTTTGTTTTGTGCGTGTGCAGTGTGGACCTGAGAAGAGCATCTGTTCATTAACATGGAAAATGTTGACTGTAACGAATGCCTGAAAAAATAAGGAAATATACGTGAAAATATAAGGGAATGCAATATTTCAGCCAGTATATCCAAGACAAAATCATTTAAATGTGGCACAGTGGTACCTCTTAGAAAATGTAATGCCTTGACTTGGTTTCCCTGTTCTGTGAGCAAGTTTCCCATTGTGGCTTCAGCTCCCGTAGTGCTAGGGGAGCCATGTTCATGCCGGGGACAGCTATATGTGCCATAGGAGGTGGGGGCTGATGGGGAGACTTCCTCAGGCAGATGGGACTTCTGGCCCAGAATGAAATACTGAAGTCACGTTTATAGATCATAGTTTTGAAGTTATTGCTCCTCCACTGAAGGACGTCAGTTTTCCAGTGGGAAATCTATTCTCCAGATTTTCTGACCAGAACTTATGTTTATCAGTCTCCTAATTCCAAAACCTCTTCTCCAGCACTTCCTTTCCTTTGACAATCCACTAATAGCTTCATTCCCTTCCCTATCATTGGCTCATCTTTCTTCTTATGTGGAAGTGTAGATCAGCTGAAACATGTATATTTCTTGTCTCCTTCTAATAGAATTTGATTCTTTACATTAACCTTAAATTTAAAACACATTGAGGAGAAAGGTAAGAGGCTTCTGTACCTGTCATTTGTTTTAGTATTGGGATCTAAACATAACTTCATTACATCTCCCACTTTTATGCTTTACATACATTATAGAAAATATTTTAACAGCATTTGGCAGGACACAAATAGCCAATGAGCAGACCTTCCTAATAAATATTCACAGGTTCAAATCTGCATGCAGTAGGCTGAATTAGGTCTACACTTATTGCATATTCTAAGTATGATGTCATGGAAATACTTTGTCAAGTTTCTAATTTTTAGTGGATGTATATATCTATATAGATATGTGTATCTATATATAGGTATATATCTATCTCAAGCTGTAGTTCCAGAAAAAGATTCTTCATATGGATACCCAAGTGGTATCTTGCACTCATTCCTTGTGGTCAGTGAGTATGATGAATACATCCTCAGTGGGGAGATGACAATTACTTCCTCCTGCCAGGGGAATACCCAGAACAGCACTGAAAGATGTCCATTGCAGGAAAATTGTCTGACCTATTGAACCTTTATGTTTTGCACAGTAGATAATTGCTATTTGTTTAAACATTTTTAATGTCGCATATATTTCATGAGATACGTGTTTTAAAAAGTGGGTTTCTAGTACAGCATAATTTGTCTAAGTAACCTTTTCTTAGTCAACAAGAAAACACCAACATCCATCTTAATATAGGTCAAAAGATGAGCTTCTCAAGCATACTTTCTAATCTAGGTGTTTCTAATTTAGCCTTAATTTAGGAGTTGAACTTAGTTTCTTGTATCCTGGGTGACTGCCTGAGTGACCAGTCTACTGGCTAATATGGGAAACATCTCTCATCCTCTCCTGTGAGGGGTGCTCCACTTAGTATCAATAATTAAATACTTATTTGAGAAGGTCTTTGAACTCTTAACTTTGCTATGTTTCCTGACTAGTTGGCTAGAGAGTCAAGGTGTCGTCTCTCTCCCTGCTATCTTCCCTCTACTTTGATTTTTAGACCAGTGGTAGTTGATAATTTATATGAAATGGAACATTTCCAACAGTAAAGATGGAAAGAAACCAACCCCTTGGTATATCATCCCCAAATTATGCCACTAAGGAGGGACTTGGGAGAAATTGTTTGGATGCAAGAATTATCTTTAGACAAACAAGAGTTTGGATCAAAGACAATTTTTTGATTGAGTTGAACTTAATACTTTTTGGGCTTAATCTTTATCTGTCAGCACCCTTATACTGCCCTGACTCTTCCCCATACGGTGAATTTGGGGGAAAATGAGAGAGACTGAGACACAAGAAAACCTATTAAAAATATTTTTTAAAAATGCAATACTGAGATACATACTGCAACTCTGTTGACTTTACAGTGTCTTTGAAAGATATTACTAAATCCGCTTTCTTTAGTTCATTTTAAATGTTATATTCCCCTGGTTATTTCTGTTAGCTGTGTTTCCCTAGTTTTGCTTTTAAAATATAGAATTAAATATGAAAAGGTTAAGGTTTCTTTTTTATGCTTTCCTCCCCCCACCTCTTCTGGTCTAGCCTAAATGCCAGCAGGAGAAAATGCATTCTCAGACTTAACTCAGCTGCTAGGTCTAAATATTCTGTCCTAAATTAAGTACAGAAACAGATACATGGTACTCTGGAAATATGGCTTTGAGCAACAGAATTGTGATAACTCAGGAAGCTGCACTGACAATCAGCAAGAGCTCTATCCTGATGAGTAATGGGGGAGATTTGTCATTGTGTTCTCACACCAAGTATTTACAGATGAACTCTACTTTCAGAACCAATTAGGCATCATATACGTTTGCACAGGGGCACATTTTCCTGAACAATATGGGAAGAACAAACTTTTAAATTTAAAAAAAAAAAGAGAGAAGTTCAGATCAATCACACTTGTTTTAATCTTGCTTTAAACGTGCTGTTTCCTTTTTTTCCCTAAATAGTTTATGTGGTTGCTGAAACATCTTTGTAAGAAAAGCCACTATACTCATACAAGGAAAGTCCCTGGTGGTTTTTTAGCATAATTTTTATTAAGATTTTTTAATTTAAAAAAGGAAGATCTAATAAGCACACCAGCCATAGAAACCCCTTATCACCATGATTACTGTTTAAGTTTTATGAAGAGTAACAAAAATTACATTTATGCCATGGGTTGTCTGTGGAGGGATCTAAAGTGGTTTGGGAAGGTACATTCTGTAGGAAACATTTTTATATGCAAAGAAGTTAGATCTGAAAGAGTATTGATTAGGCAAGGAGATCAGCCATGCAGATGAGCATTTAGGTGTGTAACTTTGAATTGTTTAATGCCCACAGTTGTCACAAGAAATGAAGATACACTCATATAACAACACCAGCAAATTAATTGATTAGCTGCAAGAAACATAGGCCCTTCTTTCAAATGTTTTCTCCTTCCTTTCTTCCAAATATTTTCTCCTTGTACATCAGTTTTCTCTAAATAATCTTCTAATGATTAAAGCTGACAGCTCTGAAGACTTATATTTAGTCCATGCCAGTACAGGTAGGTACAACATAGATAACACTATTTGACGATTTCTCTATATCACTATGTATTAGTCTCAAAAATTTTTTGCTGACCCTTGAAAAGAACTTTGGAAGAACCAGAAAAGAGATTTTTTCCTATGAAATGCATTTGCAGTAATGTACCAAGCCCTCCATAATATTGGGAAGGACCTCAAGATGTTGGACATGGTAGACAAAGGCTCTGACAGAGCAAACACACACATTAAAGATCACAATTACGCATCTTTACAGAACCTCTAGTGTTCACTTTGTAAATTTAAATACATCTTCCAGTGGGTGGATAAATTCGGTCAAGCTATGTTTCCTTCAGATAGGACAGGAGGTCAGATTATCTAAATGATGCCAGTTGTCACTTTTTACTGTACAAATCACGACCAGGTTCACAGGTGGTAACTCTGGATTACTTTTTAAATCAGGAAGCAGAAGGCATACATGGTATTGGAGCATGTCCAGAGAAGAACAATGGAGATGGGGAAGGGCCTCAAGCACAAGTCTGATAAGGATTGGCTGAGGGAGCTGGGGTTGTTTAGCCTGGAGAAAAGGAGGCTCAGGGGGGACCTTATCACTCTTTACAATTACCTGAAAGGAGGGTGTAGCCAGGTAGGGGTTGGTCTCTTCTCCAAATAACAAGCAATAGGGCAAAAGGAAATGACCTCAAATTGTGCCAGCAGAGGTTTAGATTGGATATGAGGAAAAATTTCTTCACAGAAAAGGTTGCCAAGCATTGGAACGGGCTTCTCAGGCAAGTGGTGGAATAGCTGCCCCTGGAACTGTTCAAAGAATGTGCAGGTGTGATGCTTAGGGTCAGGGTTTAGTGGGGTACCTGGAAGTGCTGAGTTAATGTTTGGGCTCAATGGTCTCAAAGGTCTTTTCAAGCCTAAACCATTCCATGATTCCATGAATTCCCATAGGTGTGTGAACAAAACAGCGTGTGTCTTGTGGCCTTTTTTGTTACCAGATCACAGTCTAGCAGAGAAAAACTAACAACTGGAATAACTTTGAGACCCAACTTTCAACAGACGTAATACCATATCTATTACATAGTTTTTGATGACTATGAGATATTGATGACCTGACTGCATCAATTAGCCAGGCTGTGCAGGATCAGTTCCTCTCTGTACTGTTCTGCCACTTGCTTGGTACCCAGCAGTGGGCATCAAGCAGTTGAAGTCAATCAGAAGAATCTGAGGAATTGCTAAAACATTTCTAAGGGCTGTCACTGGAATGATGGCATCCATCCTGTTGCAACTGGTTTGATGCAAGGGGGTTTCTAGGGTTCCAAAGAGTTGTCTTTGTCTTTCTTCCCCTATCTACCAATTGAATATGGGAACAAATTTAATGTATGGTCAGGAACTACTTCTTTCAACTTGAAAATGTTGGAAGATATAGCCTTCACATCTCATTACAGGAGTTCACATCTAGCATTACTGTAAATCATGGAATCATGGAATGCTTTGGATTGGAAGGGTCCTTAGACACCCTTTAGTTCCAACCCCCTGCCACGATCAGGGATGCCACCCGCTAGATCAGGTTTCTCATCCAACCAGGCTTTGAACACTTCCAGGGATGGGGGATCCACAAATTCTCCAGGCAACCAGAGCTGTGGCTGGGCTGTGCGGGAGTTGCAGAGTGCTGGTTGTGCCTAGCATGGCAGGATGACAGCATGCAGCACTCTGACTGTGAATCAGCAGTGCCACACTGCTTGGAAAGCTGTGCTCACTACTTGCCTCTGATAGGGCTGACAGCAAACACAGAACCATTGTAGCATGCAAAACTGAAAAAGTATCAGGCAAATCTGTAGTGTTGCCTGTTGACCTACCCATTATTGTGGTGATTAAGATCAGATGAGTTGAAAGAAGAGTTAATGCTGGCATGGTGTCATCCTGACAAGATGGGTGTTGACTTCCAGTGATTTTTAGCTGTTTCCACATACACATGAAAATTTTCCACATACATGTTCAAGCAGCCCAGATTCCTTTCTCCTGGCATATGAACTGCTTGGAGCTAGTGACCAAGGGTATTTAAGTGTGTGTAGTGTTGCTACATGTTTACTTTAAGCATATTCAGGTACTCTGAAAAGGTTATATCTACCTAGATGGACAGGATAAGTTTATGATTGTTCTGCTTACTGGACAAGGGTGTGTTTTTTTTCCTTTAAACTCTTGTTTTTAATTATATTTGAGCTAAGCACTCAGAAGCCTTAAGGCAGGAATCCCTTCTTTACTAACTTGTAATTAGCCCTGATTGTTCCTTTTCATGTCTGTTATGAGCAGGAAGCACAGAAGCTCAGAACATGTATTGCTGTGTGATGACTATTCAGTGTCTTTTCAATCCTGGGGAAAATGCAGTCTCCTCATAGGACAGCTCATTCAAATATACAGGGTGGAAGAGGAAGTACTCTTACTTATTATTAAAAGGCAGCTATGAGGCTGTGTAGGTATTAATTTCATATTCCCCATAATTACCAAGTGCTCGCCTCTGCTTGTGAAAAAGGTAGTGAGTCACCTTCCAAACCTTCCTCTTCCTGTCACTTAAGTCCTGTGCTACATCACCCTCAGTTCAACAAGAGAAAAATTACCAGGCAAAGCTGACTTTCAGCAATGACCTTTTAGGCTTTCTTTACAATGAAGCTGTGAACTGAAATCATAGGGTTTTGTTTTCTTGAGTTTCTCCCGCTCCATTCTCAGTGGCCTCCTTCCGTGTGCAAATTAAGTGTGGCTCTTGTGGTTCAGCCTCTTTTCAGCATGGCTGTAGTTAGCAGTTGGCTGAATACCCAGCACCATCACTTTGTTTCATGGCTTTGCCATCAGTAAATGACAATTATAAACCAGCTTTTTTAGCTTGTTCTTCAGGTGCTTGCCTGAGACTGGAAACCTAGTATTTGAATCAGTAGAATTTTTTTCCTAGATTAGCATCCCTAAAAAACCCCCAAACCCCAAAACCTTGGCCACAGAACACAAAGATTCTGAGTCTGGCTGTCCCACCTCACATGATCTGGTAAAGGAGGGTGCTCCATTAGGACAGAGGCATGAGCTAAGCTATCAATATCAGCAACAAGAGGTGCAGGTTACTTCACTGCATTAAACAGAGTCTTCATGACAAGTCAATCTCCTAAAGCATTTCTAAGGTCACAAGCATTTTACAGTTAAGAAATTTTTGAAGGGTAAATGGAACAAGTATCATCATCTCGTGTGGCCTCTAAGCCACAGTTTTCACCTATACTCTGTGTTGGACCATGTCACTGAAGCTGAACTTGAGTGTTTGTTCAGACTGCTGGGACTTTGCCTGTAGCACTTAAAGACTACAGGCATCTGCAGAGGAGGCAGGAGCACTCAGCTGCTGCCTCTGTGCCATCACAACCTTAAACATTAAAGTTCCAGACTTAAACATCTCCCATGTATAAGTAGCCCCTGGACTGGGAGAGCGGTTTCAGTGGGGTATATGCTAATCATGTGCTAACCATGTGCTAACCATGTGCTAAGCTAGCTTTAGATGGCAAAGACCCCTTCTCCATGCAGTGGAACTGGATGTGCATCACCAACCAAGCTGGTGCAGTTTAAATTGGTCTCTCCTCTCTGCTTCACTGATTTGTTACTGCTCCTTATCTCAGTATCATCACTGGCAATACAAGGACTCTATGTCTGCTTCAGTGCACGAGAGAAAACCATCAAGGCTAAACAGGATCATACCACGAATAATTTCCAGACAGTGCTTTCCAGTGACATAACTCACCCTCTAGATCATCAAAGTTACCTGAAGAGGTTAGATTAAAAGAATAAAATAAAAACACAGGAAAGGCAGCATCAGCATTAAGGAGATTTGTTAAACCGTGATTGTGGAATTAATGAAAGCATAATTTGCTGAACTGATGAATGAAGGGACACACAACAGATTGCCTGACTCTTCTACTCTACATAGTAATCTCCTCTGCACGAGGCAGTCTTCCTCTGAGGTATCTGTGGAGTGTGGGAAGGGGAAATGTTTGACTTGCTCTTCCTTCAAGTCCTAGTAGAGCTGGATAAGAGATTTTGTAAAGAAAAAAAAAAAAGAAAGCATAGCCCACAGAAAATTTAAGCACTCCAACAATGCTAGGAAATGGAGATGCCTGTTCCAGAGTGTTAATATCTCATATTTCTTCCCCCCAGCTTCCACACACTGAATGGGCACAGACCACGCTCCTGTTGGGGCTCCTTCTGCCTTCTTTTCGCCAGAGAAACCCTGTCCTCTGACACAGGGCAACACCAGGGCATTTCTCCTGGGCTTATCTGCCCAGATTGACCTGCTGCCTCTCTCCTATTTTTCTCAACATCAGCAAACAAACTGCTCTCTCCTCTCCTTTGTCTTCCTGGTGTTTTTCCAATATTCTTGGTTTCACTGTTCCAGACAGTACTTAATATAGTGAAATTTCAGAGTGGATGAGGATAGCAGTTCTTTAATATGTCTTTCTGAGTGTCCTTGCACTGAAAAAGTGCATCACATTTGTGAGTGTTGGTGTAAGAAACATGAATGCAATTTCCTGAAGTTTTGCATGAGACGTGTGGGAGAAACAACGTACCTTTCATATCCTGCCAACTTGATTTCATTAGGTCTTGGAGAATGTTGACCCTAGGGACAGTTGATAGCCAACTTGTTATTTTGTATAGCTGATAGTTTTTATGTGACCTTTACATGAGCAGGTCTTACTGTATGTATACAGCGTATGNNNATATATTTATTTATTTATTTATTTATTCTATATGCGTGCGCCTCTCCCTCTACCCATGGCCTATGTGTTAAATCCTTCATAAAGGCAAATGATATAACACGCCCTTCCTTTGAAGACAGTCAAGTCTGTAGCAGCTGTCCAGTGGAGTAAAAAGACTAATTCCTAAATGAATTACTTCTCACTTAGATGGCGTAATAAGTTTACCCAGGACTCTTCCCTTCACCCCATATCAGAAAACATAAATTACTGGGTACTAGGTAGGAAAAGCAGCTGCTAGCATGCTTAGAAGGAATGACAAAGTTAGAGTAAAAGTATATGTGCTATTTAATTTGTGTCCCATTGTCCTTTCCCTAAATTCTCAAAGCTTTACCATTTATAGAACATAAATTTTACAGCATCCTTGTTAGGCAGCGGGGGAGACAAACATTATTATCCTTATATTACAGAATGAATGAAGTGAGGCAGATAGGTCTCTGAGGATATGTCTATACTAATCATCCTATTAATACAGACATAGAATAATTAGTATACAATAATTCTATATTAATATAAAATGATAATAAAATGGGCTACTTCCATTTCCCTGACACCAACATTACGGATGCAACATATTTCATGTCCATATGATGGTGAAATACTTCAGTCAAAATAGGTCGGCCACTTTTAAATTGCCTACCAGGAATGATTCCTAGTCTGTGTTTATACCCAAAAAACACATCTGCAGGTCTAGGAGAGTGTTAGCTTGCTCAGGTGCTACAGATAATTTCCCAGTGCGCTCTGGCCCGTGGTTCATGAGTACAGACCTAACCAAAGGATTTTACCTACTGCCATACAACAGCTATGTTGCTGTACGTAATTTTGGTGTCAGCTTTTCCTTCTGTGAAGTCTGACTTTTGCCTTTGCCTCTGTTGCTCTCCTCCTCTTCCAGCCTGGCTAGGGTGTGCTGCCACTGGGGGGCAGGTCTCCAGAGCAAACAAGCATGCTTCTTTCCCGCAGGCTTACTTCTAACGGGGCAGAGAGCCTCGGCAACAATTTTGCATTTTGCAGTTGTTTCTACTGACATTTAAGTTATGGTCAACTGGAGTTCCTGTGTAAGGACTGGATTCTGTCACCTGTACAGTCTTGAAGCAGCACCTGTGTGCAATCATCTGTTGAGAGCAATAAGGCAAGGTACTGCTCATTGTTAGGAAGGATAGGAGATTGGAGCCATAAAGTGTTATGTTACAGAGGAAAATAAAACCACAGGCAAAATTCAATACAAAGCAAAAGTGACACACCATAACTCTGCTACTGTCTCTGTCAAAGTCTCAGTTTTGGGTAAGTGGAAACTGGTGCAGCCCTGTATAGAATGTGTAGGAATCCTGCAATACTGCATTATAAGGGAGCTTAATATCCTTTGTAACACAAAGTATGGGCAATGTGGATCAAATTAATCTCTGGCTCAGTTCTATCCAATGCACTAAAATCCCTTGGTTTATTAATTAGTCCCAGACCTAAATATTTTTCCACCATTCTGTCTACCACTATTGGAGCAGCAAGATTTTCATTAATTTTCATGCAACACAGCCAATTACTTCCTAGAATTTATATCCTCATTTATCTTGTAGAAGTCAGGGCCTTTGATGAATATGTGAGTTGAACCAACATTAGTGGGATATTATATTCCAAAATAGCTGCATGTCACCTAAGGTCCCTCTTTCTCTATGTGGGCAACATACAAGTCTGTTAGCATAATATATTATTTTCTGAGTGTCTATTCTAACTGGCTGGAACAATAGCAGCAATCAGCAATCAAGACCCAAACAAAATCTCTGCATCTATCTTGCAGACAGGAGAGATGAAACAGAACATTGACTACCAGTCCAGGGCAGAAGCCAGAATTCCTTGGATGGTGTGAAGGTACATACAGGCAGTCAGAGCAAACTCCTAGCGGTTGTAGAAGAATGAAATGCTGCTCATTCCATCCTCAGAATACCTAACATCAAATCACTTCAATGCACTTAGCAGCCATAGCTCACATGTGCTGCAGTTCAGAAGGTGCATACGCATTTTAATTTCCATTCTACAATTTATGATCTACCTGGAATAATAAAAAATTCCTCTAAATGGAACTTGCTATGCTTCTTCACAGTCTTTTCACCTCAAGATTAGCCTTCTGTAATATTCTTTCCTTTTGGCTATTGCTTGAGATCATTCAGAGCCTAAAGAAAGTCAGGAATGCAGCAGTCACATATTAATCAGATCTTAGATTTGCAGCATGTCACACCAGCGTGCTCTGAGCTGCTTTGGCTGCCAGCAGGATTCAAAGTATTGATGCTGACCTTAAAAACTCTGGATGCAGGCTCTCTCCTCAAAGCACACTACTAGACAGTCATCAGTGGAGGCATTTGGGAGGCAGCTCTGCTTGATAGCAAGGACTGCCAGCAGGGCAATGTTTGCCAAAGCCACCTTGGCTCTTCAGCTCACTGCACTAAACTGCCAGACATGCTGCTTGAGCTCTTTTTTTTTTAATTTTAAGAATTTAGAAAAAGATCATCTAATGGATGGACTGTCTCTTTTATGAGCTGATTCCAAAGGGTAGTATGGGTGTACCTTATAAATAACCCTGAAATAGATTAAAATGCATTTGCAGTTAGCACCTGAGATGCAGGCCTACTGTACTTGCAGGCTTGACATACCCATCTAAGCGGAACCTCTGTTTTACCTTACAAGGTACTAAAGAGCAAATCTAATTACTGTGCTTCAATGAGAAATGTCTGTATCACGTCAATGGGACACAAGAGACAGGCGTTGAGTGCTGGTTCCAAAGCTGGCCTGCGGAAAAACAGGACCTAAGCTAGTTAATGTAAAGTCCAGTTATAGCACAGTGTTTTCTCTTGGGTGCTAGAAACAGCTGAACATTCAAGCATCTGTATGTTGGCAGTAAATGAATTGTGTAAGTGACCCTGGCTATAACACCAGATTTTACCATCCATAGTGCTAATAGAAAATTCACTGATGCATATTAGTGAGGGAGAGTCCTGAATATGAAGTAGCAATAGAGTTAGAAACAATCCTCAGGCCATTGTACAAGGCAGGAACTGATAGCAATAACGAAGGCTTCTGCTCCCTGAAAGGGGCTTCTCTTAAGTGACAAGTGAAGTGCAGTGGCAGTCGCGTGCCAAAGCACGCACAGGGACTGACTTATGGTGATGCAGCTGTAACAAAATCCCATTTGTAATGAAGCAGAATTGAAGTGTGAAATTATTTCATAAGCTCTTTGGATGGTTTGGAGGAGATGGTTCCCATCATCTCAGGCTGTCTTTTGTGAAAGCAGCTCCTGTTCTGCCCTAAGCGACCATCATGGCTGTGAAAAAGTAATCATGGATTCTCTCTACAGGGGAATCACTGCTGTTCTTTGCAGTGCTCTGAGGCTTCATGAAAGTGCTGTTATTTGATAACTTTTGTGCCTCTTACCCATTCATGGAAACACACATTGCTATGTTTAAGACAAAACTTAAAACACTAGAATGGATATTAATTTTTAAAATTCTTGCTCAATAAGCAGTTATGTATTCACACACACACAGAATGTATGGGTTGGAAGAGACCTTCAAGATCGTCGAGTCCAACCCGTGCCCTAACACCTCAACTAGATCATGGCACCGAGTGCCACATCCAGTCTTGTTTTAAACACATCCAGGGACGGTGATTCCACCACCTCCCCAGGCAGTCTGTTCCAATACTTTATCACCCTTTCTGTAAAAAACTTTTTCCTAATATCTAGCCTAAATTTCCCTTGACGCAGCTTGAGACTGTGTCCTCTTGTTCTGTCAGCTGCTGCCTGGTGAAAGAGGTCGACCCCCACCTGACTACAACCACCTTTCAGGAAGTTGTCATGTGAGTGTGCATTCATTAAGCTGTATTTTTTAGAAAGTGTGGATAAGTATGATACTTCAAAATAACACACAGAGGTAGTTTTTCAATGGCTATCTACTATTAGAATTTTGTGATTCTAAGCAAATTGGTGGCAGTGACACTGGTGCTTTGCAGGTCTCCTTCTACTTTGTTATATTGATCTACTTAATATTTTTCCATATTATACATACCCAGCCTTAAAGACTATATGTAAATAGTGTCTCCACTGCAGAAAATAATAAGCAGGAATCAGTGACTGCATCCTCTGGTCCTTAGTGCTCGTCCAATGGCTTTCCTATTCACAGTTATCACTATGTCAAAAGTAAAAGAAACATTACCACAGCTTTTACTGTTTTATCTGGTTGCCCTATGGGATTATTCAAGTGGGTAAGGAATGCAGCAGCAAGTCCAAAACCTACCTCCTTCTGATACAAAAGAAAAAAAAAGTTAAAAATATGTTCTGTGTGACTGCTGGGAACTGAGACCACTCTGCACCTTGCAGGACTAGGTCCTGTGATAGAGAGTGCTTCTGCAGTAAGAGGAACTTGTGTGAGAACCCCCCACCTACACATCTCAAACCTGATCAAGAGGAAAACACATCTGTCAAACAGTGAAGTGTTTTAATGCAAACAGAACAAGGTTCTCTATTTGCAGATGGAATCACTACTCAGCTTTGGGCAAAATTGTGAAATTTCTCATTTCTAGACTGCCACCTAATTTTTTACAGAGATGTTTCCCTATTTTTGTAGCTATGGAAACAGGCTTTTGTTTCTTTAGAAATAAGCCAAGAATTAGGGGCCAGGCCACAAAATATTCTGTTTTATTACAAAACCACCAAAACGTGATTTCTCACCAATTTAACTGGCAGCAAGAATATTTCACAGAGCAGTACCATGTACTGATGCTCTCCTGGGGAAGCTCAGCAGCAGTAACTTTGGCTGAGAGTTAGGACTATTTTTGGAAGCTTCAAAAGTATCCAGGGAAAGTACTTTTCACTTTTATTCATATAAACAGTATCTCTATTTATTAAAAAAGTGAGAAATGGCTTCTCCTCAACTTCAAATGGCTTTGACAATAAAATTCTGCTTATATCAAGGTCTTGGGAGACACATGAAGCTTTGTGACAAATGGGGTGTTTGGATGATGAAGAGATGACTTGAAGACTCAGGAAGAGACGCTTCAGACTTCTGCCCCTGGAGCACAGTGAAATAAAGGTGAGTGCACTTAGATCCCAGCTCTGTGTCGCCTACCCGTTTAATCTCTCATGGCTGCATGGGGATGGACTATGATGAACTATACAGTCTTTTCCATCTTAAATTACTAAAAGGCTAAGTCATTCCTGCTGTGAAAAGAAGGAAAAAAACCCTATGTAAATGTTTAGGTTCCTAAGTACAGGCTTAAATCTTACTGAACTCTATAGAATTTAAAGTGCTTAAGTGTTTTGCTGAATAAGGATATGTTGCTGAATCATGGCCAAGACTTTTTAAGTTGATGTACTGTTACCCATGAAATTACTAATATGCTCAATATCAACCCCGTACTTAAATGCACTGTTAAAGGGGAATAGACTTTTTCAGGGCTTCTGGTTCATCCTCTGAAGGAGCATCTGACTGAATGAGGAATTCAGAATAAAGTCAATGAGTAAAAATGTTAGAAAACATAAAGCCTAACCAGAGCAGGAAATTGTGGGATGAGCCAGGGCAAGAGTTTTCTAGAAAATTATGCTGCTGTTGACAACTTCAACGTTCAGTACTCTCTGCTGTGGTGTTACCACTCATTCTGAAATTTGCTTTCCATTGAACAGAAACCAAGGTTTGGAATTTTACTAGAAGTGTATAATCTTCATTGGTATAGACAGCCTGATTTCCATCCCTTTGTGTCCATTACCTAAAGATGTGCCCAAATGTTTCCATTAGCAGCAAGCTAAAGTCATGGTATGAACAGAAAATATAGTAGACTAACACTGTCTGTCACTGCATATTAATTTCCAGTACCCTTTTCTAACTTTCTTTTTCTGTCTTCCACCATTTCTGCAATAAACTCTCTGATCTACCAACATGTCAAACTTGCAACGCAATCAGATGCTCTTGCTGCGAGCTGTGGGTTGGTGTACTTGTTTGCAGTTAAGCACACATACTCTGAGACAATTTACTGGTTATGGCTGGGGTCATCAGCAGGGATGAGATTAAACCAAAATTTTTGAACACATCACTGATGAAAATATCCACGAAGATTTAGATATCAAAGATGGTCTTGAACACACTGCCTCTAAATGTTGAAAAAGACCAGGCTTGACATCAAACATTGTAACCTAGGGCTGTTCAAGAGAAAACCTGCAAAGAGGCATTGTGTCTGTCACTCCTTATCAGATGCACCAGTCTTAGCTGTGTGGCAGTACATTTTCCCATTCTGTCAGGTGATGCGCTATTCTTTGCCCTCAGTTTCTCTCCTTTTTGGCATTGATGCCTTTCTGGAGGTGAGACCTCACAAAAAGTTGTTGGGAGTTGATTTCTGAATCCAGGCCATTCAGAGAGCAAACTCATATGTTAAAGCACTAAGAAAATACCATGCATTAGGTATGCTGGGGGGATGTTGCTGCCACCAGCCACCCTCTCTCACCAAGCGTCACTGCCACCAGGGTCCCCACTTGCCCCCCAGCCTGGAGTGACCACCGCACCCATGCCTGTCTCCTTGATGAGATGTGCTTTTGAAAAAGAGCCATGGGAAAAATGCCCCACTTCAAATGACTGCAAGCTGTTGTCCATGGAGTGGAAACAAGAGGCTCCATCCAATCTCTCTTTTCACTGCACGCTTCTCTGCTCTGGAGCACTTTTTGTTGCTCTTTCAGTAGCTTTCCTTTGCCAACAAATAACAGGCATTAAGGATAGAAAAAAACCAATAAAATTACATGAGGAGAGAGCAACAATCAGTACACAAAGATAAACATCAGCAATAAACACTTGCAGCTGCCAGCCCTACAACATATATAAATGACAGGGAGGTGCGTGTGAGGGAAGGGAACAGAAGGGGTGTGTACAGATCCAGGAAGGGATGGTGCAAAGGCTCCTGGCAGAAGCTTGGGAAAGCCCACGTGGTTCAAGAATGCTGGAACCACAAACAGGCTACGCACAAGAGCCGACTGTGCCCAAATGCCACATCACTGTGAGTCTCTTTGGCTCCTTGGAGTTGAAAATTGAGCTTTAGTATTAATGTGGTGTGTCAAACGTCCAGGAAGGAAAAGTGGCACAAATGCCATAAAGCTGACCCTCTGAGGGCAAAAGAGGAAAAAAAGATTTTATTTTCTTGTCTCTATGATATTGTAGTCTACAAATAGAATAAAATTCTTCATGTTTATGAGGAAAGAGGAGCTTTGCTATGTCCTCACTAGAGACATTAGTATTCACTTCTAGATGGCAGGTCTTAGCTTTGTAATTCTTCTCCTAGTGTCAATACTGTCCTGCCCAAATTGCTATTATTTTGAGAAGGAAGATTTTGAATATGGTTAAAACAACAACACTTGCAACAGATTGATTGGAGGAAAAAAGAGCTTGCTGTTTGGTGCTGTTTTGAAGTCTGGATGGTCCAGCAGAAGAGGAACGTGATGGGCTGAATGCAGGTGACATGGTGAGGAGCACATGCTGAATTCAGTTTGCCCAAGCTGCTCTGTAGCTGGCAGCTCAGATGGGCCCTGCAGCCAGAACCAGAATTTCTGGGCCAGCTCTCTGTTTTTCATTTCTTTCTTTGGTGTTTGATGCTTTTTTGTGGTTTTTTTTCTTTTCATCTTGTTTTACCTGTTGACACTAACACACAGTTTCACAGCTGTGGACAGTTTCAGCTTAACTTTCTACATGTGAGAAGGGTGGCTGGCAACAGATATTCTCTGGGGTACAAAACCCCTACAACAACTGCCCCCTGAAGTAAAAGTTTGGTGTTTTAACTGCTTCCCTGCTCTTAAAACTGATGGGCACTCAGCTTAATAGCACTCTCCCTTGCTTTGCTCCAAGGTTACAGCCCATTGAGTACCGTTTTGAAACTGACAAATAACATTCTGGAATTATTAATTTATTAAAGGGATTAAGGGAAGTAACTACTACAATGAGGAGCAGTTTGACTTGGTGTCCAAGGATCTCCTTTCCAGACAGATACAGGCCCACTGCCAGTGGAGAGGTACTATTGCTGAACAGGTCAGGTGTGCTCAGCTGTAAGGACCACTGTAGATGGAAGGACAGACACGGACATCCTCTTGCCCTCAAACACTCCCAATAGATAAGTCCTGTTTCCCCAGCATCTGGAAACTCAGAGGGGAAATAGAACCATCATCCATATGACAGGAGATTTGTCATGCACAGACTTAAGGTACAACTTTCATGGAACAACAGGAGGATTTAATCTGATTCAAGGCATCACGTGCTATGGAAAAGTAATATAGCTTGTCTAAGACAGAGCAGTCCGCCTTTAGTTCAAATTGTTGCTTTGATAAAGAGGCATGGATACAAAACCATGGAACAAACCCTGCCATCTACTTTAAAGGAATGCTAATATGAAATGGAAAAAGTAACTCCTGATGAAATTCAAGGACTGTCATAATGAGGAAATATTTTCATCTTCGATCAAAAAGAAACGGTGCTTTTCAGTGTTTGAGACAGACACAACTAAGCTTGCACAGCAGAAAACTGGACAGCAGTTTTAAAATACTTCAAGCACGTTATTGTTGGCTATAGAGGTCCTTTAAATGTATTTCTACATCTCTGAAATGAGGCTTTATCAATTTTTTTTCAGGCTGGTAGCTCAGAGATGTGACATTTTAGGGTCACGCAACAGATTCGTGGCAAAGACAGACAGTAGAAACAGCACCCCAGTTCACTTAGGTGGCCTAAACCACCTTTCCTCTTCATTTTTTTTGCGATCTTACAGCCCCCCAGCTAGTGCATTTTGCCCATTTTTCTCCAACATTATACTAAGCACTGAGGGACAAAACCAGAAGTTACTTCACATACTGATTTGTCTCTTTAAACTGGAAGTTGTTTTAGTTAACCCTTCAGAGTGTCTAGTGTTTGGGTCTTTTTTTGCCTATTGACAAGGTTTTTCAACTAACCCAGTGTCCCAGTTTTAGCAGAAACCAGTGGTAAAAGCAATACTGATGTTAAATGGAGAGTTATAGACTACAGAATGCAGTTTTATTCCTGCATGAAAAACTGCCAGTCACTTAATCTCTCCGTGGGTGTCTCGTGTAGCACAGCAACACCTGAGCTAGCTTTAAATTAGCTGAGTGTGATGGCATTAGCACATGCACTGCAGCAGCACAAGGCTCAGCACTGGCTGGGAAGCTTATGTTTGGTATGGAGTGGAGCCCTCAATACTTGCGGTGAAAGCATACAATTAATATCTCTGTTTTATAAAACACTGTCCTTAAAATCTCAATATACTTGGTACGGCTAGATAAAACTGGATGCATGTCACATGCACTTCCTTTTTGAGTCTGGAAATGGAGAAGTTAGTACAATGAAAAACTGGCTGAGGAACTGATGGTCTAATGCTTCAGAAAGTCAGCACACACTGCCTTACCCTTTCTTTCAGGTCATAATTAGTACAAGACTCTAGGACTAGCCATTGCTGGGTAATGTACGCATGAGGAAGTTGGAAATATTCAGCTCTGCCTCATCATTTGCTATGCACCCGTGTTGAGTGTCACTCAGCTTAACCATATAGAGCCCAGCCTGGAGTACTTTATTGCCAGGCATCAGGAATGGCCCACGCACAAGGAATCTAATTAAATTTCTCAAACTTCAGACTAACATTCATTTTGACACTTCTTGGCTGCATTTTGCAGCTTGTTTTGTTCTTTAGAAAGAGGCAAGATGCCTGTAAGTACGCATAGTTAACCTTCAAGAATCATGAGAAACCAACACCAGGTTTATCAACCACCTCAAGAAGAAAGACCAAGAGTAGCCCATATTTGATAGTCTGCTTGCACACTCTAGTGTGTCACTTATGGATGACTCATGAAATTTAAGTCTGGCCAGTTGTCAAAAGGTCATCTGTAAACAAGCTACAATAGTTTCAATTTTCCCAAGTGAACTTTTTAATAAATGCTTCCTCCTCCCAGTGAAAAAGTAAATGAACAAACTGAGCTTACAATGGATGTCTTTTAGAACCACAGACAGTAAAAGAGAATTACATTTTTTAGATACACTTTTTGCCACTGGGACAAAAGGCAGAATCTCTGTCTTTCACTCTCTCTCTGACAAAATGCCATGTTTGAATGCTATTGAGATACCTGATACAACAAAGTTGTTTTATCCCCATCAGGGAAAACCCTTATCTGTACTGGAGGTCATAACCACTCCTTGAAAGGAAAATAGGCACTATGTTTCCAAGCTGTGAGAAAACACATCTAATAATTTTTTAGTAGCTCATCAGGATAGTTAAACACTGAAGTGATAATGAAATGATCTCATAACTTCTTGCTCTTGGGTTATGACAGGCCAGTCAACAAAATTAAATAGTTCTACTATCACACGGGAAACAATTCCTGCTTTACACTAACTGGAAAGAAGCACTATTATTAACTGTCCACAAAAGCTGCAGTTCTACAGCAAGGAGCATATCTCCAGCTGTAATGCTTTCCAGCAGAAGACACAGCCATAGTGAGTCTGTCTCTCTGGCCTTCTAGGTGGTCTTTCCTTCAGGTCTAATGATAGGCCTGTCAGAGTGATTTATGGCGCTTATCCATGCCTTCGTGTTTTCCTCCTCGGCTTCGGGTCAGCTCTGGTCTCCAGTGCTCTGTGGTTGTTCTTAACACGTATTCGGTAATCGCACAGACCAAGACTTTGTTTTTCTACACTTGTGTTTTCTTTCATTCTGCCTGTCTTAGAGTTTTCAATAACACTAATCACCACAGGACACTACTTCCATATTTCATCCATCAGTAACACTTGCGTTAATCATGTGCCACTAGCAGCCCTCTCTCCTGGCTCGTGTTTACGTGCATGCACACAAACTCAAATTAAAAATGTATCATTGCGTTACTGCTAGTTCTGGATCCTGGTGGCCCCTATGCTTGATCCACATCCCATTAAAACCAGTAGGAAGTTTACCATAAACGTTTACAGGAATTTTAATAAGCTCACTTTAGCTAATGTGGGGATGGACTAAATTCTGCTATATGATGCACAGATGGAAATAAGCTATCATATAAAGACCACTTCCATGCTTCTCCTTGCATGCACTTGCACAACATGAAGGGCTGGTTACCAATTTCTGAGAGAAAAACAGCCCGAGCCGGGCTGTGGCAGGAAGAAATTCTCTGCTCCATATTCCTGGGGCACTTTGGTCACTTCATCATAGCGTAAGCAAAATTCCTCCAGGACTTGGATTGCACATCCCTCCAGAATGTGGGAGCAGCAGCAAGTAAAATGCATGACAGAGCCCATAGCCTGGGACTCCTTCATATGATAATCTTCTCGTATACTTGGCTTGCTAATAATAAATCACACATCACTTGCTGCATAGATGCCAAACAGGGCACCACCCATTCTTTTTTATTTAGCAACAGTTTCTGAACAATGCTGCTTTATCTGATCATAGTTCTAAAAACCAAAACATCTCTGAGACAGATATTTTTTATAGGAATGGTAAAATATTAGAGGTCTGTGTAGGGTAGTCTAAAGCATTTATGTTGAAAAATGTATAAAATTCTGAATTCAAGTGAAGGAACAGACAGATAAAAGGAATTCAGACTACTGTGTTAGTTTTTATTAAATGGGAAGAGAAAGAGCTGCCACATTTCACAGACAGACTAAAACCCTACAGCTTCTCTGAAGGTAAAAATTCATCTCGGGTCAATGTGAGTTTTTCCCTAATTGCAGAATCACGCTGATATTTACATTTCTTTGCACATCTGAGATTTTATTTCGTGATTAAATAAAATTCCACTGAATGGGAGCTCTGTCCAAATAGGAAGCTTCCTGTCCTCAGTGGTTACTCAAAGTGTCATTTCTCCCCATCATTTTAGAAGAATATTCATTTTGGAAAGTAGCAGCCATGAAAAGAAGCAAGCAAACAAACAAACAAACTGTTAAAATATATGAGAATACAGCTGTCACGGTGCTTTATCTAAGATATTTCACCATCACCTGAGAGCTATGGTCTGCAAGAAATGGCATTGAAGTAGCCAGTGGAGAGCAAAGTGCAACTCAGAACAAATTATGAGCTAAAAATTTCCAGGAAGTGTCTAAGATTTTTTTCATATTTTAACTTGAGTTGTAGGAGAGATAGAAGGAAGTTTGATTAATTTGCAACAGGAGAAAAGTAACGAACCTAGAAGATACTGTATTTTCTGAAAATTTTGAAATGTCATAAGAGACAAGGAACAAACCAAGGTGAGACACCTCATGCTGTGGTGATGGGGTAATTGTAGCTGACTGAGGCAGCTCAATGTTGATTTGTGAGCACAAAACTGACAGGGTTTTTCCTCTTAGTCTGCACTTGACTGACGATGGACAAGAAACCTTTTCACTGAGCAATCCTAGTTCAGTTGGGGCCTTTTCCTTATTTAGTTCTATTCCTGCCCTAAGGATGGGAACTTTTAATCCCTCCTATGAGATTAGCTGCCTCAGTCTTCATACAGATGTGAAACAAGAGACTCCATCTCATCCCAACACTTTCTGCATCTCATAATAAATATCTTCTGGCCTACCCAGGAAGGAAGAAAATCAGGGAAGTAGGAGGTTCCTCTGTGCAGGACTAGCCAAGTGTGAGCCTGAGGGCTAACAGCTGGAGGAACATTATAGGAGGCTCTAAGTTTTTTGGTAGACTTGCACAAGTGGCATACTAAGTCCTGAGGCCTAATTCCAGTTTTCTTCCATCAAGGGTAGGTAAGGGAGAGCAGGTGCTCTCAGGTAAGTGTAGCAGACTGAAAAATCAAGACATTTATTTCAGAATTTCCATATGGTTTTCTCTTCAGGAGACGCAACAGGTTTGGAGGTTCCAGAGGTGTGACCTTGCTGAAATAATGTGCTTGAGCACTGTGATGAACCTCGGTTTACTAACCTTTGCTAGTGTTTTGGAGCTGAGACTGTGTCCTGGCACTGGCAGAATGAAAGGCTTCTTCAGGATGGCACGAAGCAGCACAACACATCCTCTCCCTACCAGAGCAACAGCATCATCTTGGTTTACAGAAGTATTCTTGTAGCTGATGATGCCAGTTATCCAGCTCAGATGCCGACCTTGAACATCAGGAATGACACACTGCTGCCCTGATCCTGTGATCAGGCCTTTGGCTCAGCTCCTTCTGAAAACAACCCCAGAGAGACACAAACTAAATAACCCTACTGGACTAAGTAGTACTTAGTGTGCTACCAAGAAGCCATAAAGTCTAAACTGTGATGGACTGCAAAGTAACATTACTTGACTTCAGACTTTATGTCCCTGCCTTTTGGAAATCTACTTTAGTTAAATAATAATTCTTTGGCTGGGAGAGCTCATGTGATTTAAAAAACTATCAAAATACAAGTGACATCCAGCTGTTTCAGATAGTGACAGACTACAGTGGCAGAATACAGGATTTCCAATGTTAAAGTGGCTGAAACTTGAGTGACATCTATTCTGCTTCCAGTGAACCAGCGTGGAAAGTATTTGGTGGTTCCACACTTCAGCAATGCATGTAGCCAAGCCTGCCAGCTGGGAGGGAGAAAAATGGGTATCAGTAAGGAGATGTCAAGAAAACCATACTGGTCCCATCCAGAAGTTATCATAGTGGTGACAACTGGCTCCAAGCAGGTTCAGGGAAGGTCAAAATAACAGGTAACAACAGGAATGAATAGCAGCGTACAAAAAAAGACCAAGAGGTTTGGAGGGTGGTTTGGGAGAAGATAGCCTGCAATTGTAAATGGATGGTCCAGTTGTATTTGTCCAGAGTGAGGTATTCAATCACACATCCCTAGTGACATTACTAAAACCACAGGTCCTTTCCTGCACATCTCATTTGCAGACACTGCAGCCTAGGCACATGGAGCTGCTTATTTCCTTTTAGCTGGCTGCTCTTTTGGGGAGCTATGCCACATCAGAGAGACCCACTGGGCTGGGGGCTCTGGGCCTTGCTGGAGTTTGCATGTGAGAAATTAAACCCAGACCGAGCATTTTTCAGGTGACATACTACTTCCAAACCCTGATAATATTGCTGGGTAGGCTCAAAGCAGAAGGTGGTTTGCAAATATGGGACCTGCTCACTTTCCTTGTACATCACTGTCAAAACTGCCCTTAACTTTTGTATTTGTAGTATCTGAACCTTTACAATCTGCTGAACTCTGTGTAACCAGTTCATGGCAATGAAAGTCTTACTCAGCACATCTGGAAAACACTTCACTGGAATAGTTTGGTAGCACTCCATAATTTCATTGAGCCCTATTCCCCGCATTTGCTCCTGTGGTCAGCTGGAAAACCTCAAATGCAGGGAAAAAGGTAGTTTTGCCTTTTCCTCTGTCTAATATACCATTGCATTAAACTTATCACCTTATTTTAAGGGAAACTGTGCTCCAGATGAAAATGGCCCCTGGGACCGTAAGTTCCCACTTAGTGGCTGAGGAGCTTCTCATAACCCCCCTGGAGGCTAAATTGCCTTCTTTTGTCAGAGAAGCAGGTGCTTCTATGCACAAGAGGTAGAGGTTACTGAGAGGACAACCAAGAATAATGGAGCTACTTGTGGACTGCATCTGGCATGTGTAGCTAAACATGAGAGGTTTTTTTCATATGCCTTTCTTATTTCCAGGCAGCACTACTGTTTTCTCCTCTCCAAGAAAATAGTAGCTAAAAAATAAAATTAAAAGTTTTCAGTACAACAGAGCTCTCAAGTTTCTGCTTTTACAATAGACAGAGCTCTGAATATATGAAGTATAGCAGGTCATGAGTAAACAAGGTGCATGAGCACAGAAGAGCTATCTATCATGGCCTGAGAGAAACCTGCCAAGTACTTATCTTCCTTCAAGTGACTCTTCTTTCCAAGAAAAGACTAAAAAACATACAACACATAGAGTGGAATGAGGAAAGGAAATGCATGGCTGTGAAACATGCTCAAATGAAAGGGAGCTTCCATAGCTTGTAATGAGTTATCAGATTTCCATTGAACTTATATGCTCTGAATAAATGTTTAAGGATGTACAGAGCTATGGCTTCAGAAGAATTTTAATCCATCTGGAATACCAAAATCTCATTAGGAACTAAAAGACCAGCAAGTTCCTTGGGTGGGGTATCTTTTGAGTTGGGTAGCAGAGGATAATTTACAGTCCATTCCAAAACTGGTGAGTCTAGACCATGACTCAAGAAGACTGTATGGAAAGACTAGTCAGCCCTGGCTGTGTTCCTGTTCAGGATGGAAGAAAGGAAAGCTGCACAAGTCCAAGAGATTGAATAAAGGTTTCCCTCTAATGTGCATTTTTTGCAGTGTGTCAGGGGTCTAAGTGACTCATACCATTTAGCATTTGCCATGCCACTAGATAAGCTGGGCTGTTCTCACCATGACCTTAAACATGAAATGCAGGGGTCCTAAACACTATCTGTGTGTCTTGCATTTCCATAGGTCAGAAAACACTGAACTTATCCTGATCTCATTGAATACTGAATTCCTGCAACAGTAGATGTTAGCAAGTCTATCCATTCACTGAAGTTTCCTGGAATAAGTGCTGGTTGAGAACACAACTGCACTTCTAGAATTACTTTAGAAATAAATCTTCTTTGTTATGCACTGCTGTTTATGTCTGTGTTAATGGTCAGATGAACAATTAAATAAGATCAGAAATGTAAGGTTAAGTGGGGATGTGAAAAAACAGGAGGTTCCAACTGAGGTGGGGGGACATACTGATTTTTGTGGCTTGTCACAACATGAGGATGGGTCACAGTCACCTTATTTATGGACAATTATGATTAGGAAATAGGAATTATGATTAGGTAATAGGAAAATGACCCTGGGAGAATACCCCAAGAGACAGTAAGAAAAAAGAGAAGGCATTAAAATCAAGGCAGGCATGATACGAAAGTGAAGATGGAGGGAGTGAATGTGGAAACATTAGAAATAAAGAAGAAAGGGGGAAGATGAAATGGAAGCACTGCATAAGCAGTAAATTAAGGACAGGATTTTCAAAAGTGCCTCATTGTCCTAAAAAGTTGTAATTACTTTCCCATTGATGCTGGCAACAAAAATAAGTAGAGGTGGCAATGTCAGGCTAGCAATGAGCACTTTAAAAAGATCTCAGCTTAGAATTTAGTTGCTTTCTTACAACTTCTGCGTGCAACAATGGCATCAAGCAATACTCATGGCTACTAAATTACATCCAGTGTCCACTTAGGTATTCTGGCAAACCTCAAATGTCTGTGGCTTTAAGACACCCAGCAGCAGTTACCACACAGGAACTTTTTGAGGCCCTCAGAGGCTGGTTGGGAAACTCACTTACTTTAAAAAATGTAAAAATACTCATTATTGTGGGGCATAGAAAAATCTGTTTCTCAGGATAATTAAAATGAAAACCCTGAAAGTCAAACTGCATTTTCAAATTGCTTAGGCTTCTATGGGCCCTTTCATTATTCGTGTTTCTGAAGTGTAGCACTCAGGAAAAGTGCCAAGTTTATGTCTCTGTGGACTGGGCTTCTCCCTGTTTATCAGAGGTTGATCAGAGAGGAGGGAGCGGCACCATGCGCTTCCCGGCGCTGCCCTGCCAGCAAGCCCCAGCCCTGACCTGGAGGGACCATCGCTGGGCGTGAGAAGGCAGCTCAGGCTCCACACCTTTGAAACCTTTGGCATCTCTGCTGAGCCTCACGAGAAAGCAGCCAGTACTGCCGGTGATGTCTGTGATGTGTCCTTTCATCCCCAGGAGACTATCGCGGTTCATTCCTTTTCACGCTTTCCTTGTGCGATTGAATAACTTGCTAATGGCAAGTGTTTTGGTCACTACTGCCTTGAACTCAGTTCATCCCACTGCTTTAGTATCTCAGTTTAATCTCTGGACTCAAATGAGCACCAACGAGTTTAGGGTCCTAAGACATAACTCGTTTGCATTTCCACACAGGGATCAAATTTTAAGTCTAACAAATCACATGTTGTACCACTAAGATATCTTGGAAAGCTCAGATCCTTTTGTTTATTAGTTCAGAGTGCAATAATTATTAGCTGGAGAGAAGCACAACTGCAATCAAAAAGAAAGCCAAATAAAACCCACCTACACAGATTTCTCACACTGGGCCCTGGGCATGACTCACTGGTTATGTATTAGGCGTTGTGGGTGGGTACTCTAATTTGTATGTGTTCCATTGTTTAGATGTGTTTTGCACATGCTAATTCTGACTTTCTGTTTTGGCAAAATCTTACAAAAAACCCCAAATCCACCACCACCCTCTTGGGTCACAGTCACGAAAGGCAGCTACATTATGTCACCCACCTATCTTGGGATCAGGGTGGGTTCTGGAGGGAAAAGGGATCAGTACTTGCTCGGGATGCTGGGAGGAAGCACATCATGTGCAGCCACAGATGCTGGCTGGCCATGGAGGAGTTTTAGCAGCATCTTACACACTGTGTGGAGAGTCACTTTGCATTCTTTTCAGGCCACATTTCCAATACCAGAAAACTATTTTGGTGCTTTAAAGCATTCACAGGAGAAATAACTTGGCCTGTAGTTTGCAATGCATTTTTGAGCTCTAACATGCCAGCAGACAAGAATATATTAAATGTTAAATGAAGAGGACTTTTAACACTGAAGAAAAACTGCATCCTTTCCAAATATTGTAATGCCTGTGCATGTATAAACATAAGAAACATTATTAGAAAAAGTCATGAGAAAATGATTAGAAGTGAAAGTATTTTCTTGGTCTTGGATCATCAATAACCACCTTCCTTTGTGGAGCATGAACTAGAAAAAGGAATTCAAATGGTAATTATATAAATGATACAATATATGAATAATAAAAATAGGTAAATATAATTCATAATTTCTATTAATAATAGGATTGTTTCTGTGGCACTTGTCACCATGAAGTGAGAGAGGCAAATAGGAGGGCTTGAAGAATGAAGTCTGATGATGACTAGAAAAATATGGTGATATATCTGGGAAGCTGACTAAAGCTGCTAACCATTTTGGTCACTCAGGAAAACTGTAAGGCTCTCCCGCTTTCACCTTACTACGTGTCTCTGTGACAGCCCAATGCATGTCTCCAAATGCATTCTCAGGAAGACTCTCCTGGCTATGCTGTGAAGTTTGGCAGGAACCGTCGGCTGAGTAAACAACCATGATGTGTAAACAACCGTGACTGTCACTGCTGAGGTGTAACCCTGCAGTGAGTAAAACAGACACTGTGACACTGTGGTGGCTATCACACGTCACTAGGTGACAGTGGTGGGGAGGTCTGCCTTCTGAGAGTTCATTCACTTTCTGCCGATGGACGGCCTATTGAATGTATGCAGGAAGAGCAGAGGAGTCAAAAATCTCCTGCAGAACAGGAGGAGCTGGCAAAATCCCACAAGTGCAAAGCTACACCCTCACAGAACATCTAAAGGCCCAAATGCTCTGACCTATGTGCCCTTTGGCTTCTTTGGGCTTCCCACACCTCTGCATCCTGGCATCCCCCTGGATGCCTCAAACTTTGACGAAACCCCACAGCTGCACCTGACCTCACTGTCATCCCTGACAATACTGATGTCAAACTTTGCAGGAGACACAGGCTAGATCAAAATCATAAGTCTCGATAGTCCACAGCTACCAAAAGGAGGTACTCAACACACCAACATTTGCTCCCCTTGTTTATTTCACTCACAAAATATGCAACTTTCTTGACCTTAAGTACACTCCTTAGGAGTGTTCAGGCTGAAAGGGGCTCCACATCAGCCAAAAATAAGCATGGCTGACCTTAATAACTGCTTTCCTTCAATCACAAGGGAAACACCAATGCTACTCTGTGTGCACCACTTTTCCTTTAACGCCTACATTTGCAGTGAAAGAACTGTGCAAGTTAACCCTTTCACAGCTGCTACTGATGCAAAAGCTTACCGGTTTGAGCAGGGTCCTTAACAGCCTCTCAGGTTTGTTTTCAAGGGGATACTTGTGGGATAATACAAGTCATTCAAATTTTCCACTGCATCACAAAATGACACTCATGCTTGTTCCCACTATTTGTTTAAATATAAACCAGCACTCAACTTTCCAGCAGCAGCTTCCTGTTTAACAAGTATTTAAATGAATGGCTGAGTAGATTTTACCAAGCACACTTGGCAGCCCTAGAGGTGCACAGCTCGGTGTCTAAACAGCAAACAGGGCTTGCAGGTGCTGTTGAGGCAAACAGCAGGTAGATGGGGCAGAGCGACGCTGCTGTCCCACGCGTGCTGCAGACAGGGCTTGCTGGCAGGTTGTCTGCAAGGAAATGGAGGAAGTCACCGAAGCAGGAAGCCAGGGAGGCTAAATGGCCCAAAATGAATCTAGAAGAGGAACAGCAGACTTCCTCCTCACAGAACCACAGTATATTCTGAGTTGGAAGGGACCCACAAGGGTCATCTAGTCCAACTTTTTAGTGAATGGCCCATACAGGCATTGAACCCATGACCCTGGCATCATTAGCACCATGCTCTGACCAACACAGCCAAAGAAAGAAGGTACCTCATTGCTCAGACACCCCCAAGTAGCTGACTGGGAATAAAATGTGGCCCTTTATCTTGCTGCTCCCTATTAACAGGGGGCATTGGCTTCCGAACTGGCCTCTGAACTGCACTAAATAGGCAGGGGAACAGGGACATTTGGCCAAAAGGGATGGTACATTTTGGCTTGACAGGGTATGAGTTTTCTGTGTTTCTCACTTTTATATCCAGTGTGATTTCTGTGAAGTCTATGAAATTATGCCAGAATTAAAGAGGTGCAATGTACAGCAGAATTTCATCTCTACTATTCTATACTGATTCTTCTTAATTAATTCATTATGCCAAGACCAAAAGCATGTTAGGTGCCTGTAACATTCTCATTTACTTCTCTATTTCTTCTAATTTTATTTCATACTGCAAAAACATTTCCTGTAATTGGACCTCCGGATACCTATTGACTTTACATAAAACTGGCTGAAAACTACCACTCTGTTCTTAAATTTTCACCGATATTTATTCAACCATAGATTCCTTAATGTTTTAATTGGTTGCAGCAGCTCATATATATGAATGGCTATCAGCCAGAAAACATTCTTCCAATGAAATTTCATATCAAGGCAGTTACTGCACTGGGATGAGATCAGCAGCCTTGTTAAAGGTATATGAAATTCAATTAAATGCAAAATATATACCACTGTACTAACTGACAAAATTGCAGGGACAGAGCATAGCATCCCCTTGATGTAAATAATAAGAGTAGTGAATTGGCAAATAAAGACTAGTCCAAATTAAGATAAAGTGTCAGAATTTCTGGAACCAAAATGAGATGCAGCACAATACTAACATTAAAAAGGTATGGCAAATTATTGCATTTGTCACTACAGAGTCTCGCAACAAATGATTTACCATTCAACATCCCAGAAGGTAGAGAGACGATTTTATTCCATATCACTGTGACGAACTTAAGCTGATGAGAAAAAAAGGGCTGTGTTTGGGAAAGAAGCTATTGATTCAGGTTGTCTCTGGGGTGGTTTGGTGCTTTTTTGGTCTGATATTAGCAATTTTGGGTTCTAAGAATTCCTCTATTAGTTTCTTGGAGGAACTCACAGGAGATACTAAAACCTAAATGGGACTCCAGAGCTCCTGACCACATGGTTTGAACTTGCAGGATAGCAGAAACTATGAGTGGACTTGTGTTTAACTCATTTTGCAGTCAGAGAGGACTGGGGTCTGTTTAAAATCAAGCTGCAGTAAGTTCCTTACCACTGGTAGCCTAGACCTAGAAATAACATTCTGATTGCCTACAGCCTTACCCTACCATTCAAATTTTTGCTGGGCTAGCTAAAGTGTCTGTGTAACTGTCTGATTAAAATACATTAAAACCTCTGTGAAGGAAAAAAAGCCCCAGTCTTTAAAGGCATATTTTTAAAATCACTCGTACCTTGTGTTTTAAGGGTTCATGGGCTAAAGCATTCTTGCTCCTGCCCTGGCTGATCATGGGCTACTTCAGCTGCCCCACTGCAGAAGAGATGCTGGGAAGAGGAGAGTTGGGGTCAGGCTGCTGTTCTAAAAGATTTGCTGCCTGTGGTTAAAAAAATAGCAGTAATGTTTGCTTTTGGAGTTCTGGTAATGAGAGCCAAGTTATACTCTCTTTTAGTTATTAAGTCTTAACCAATAAATGATGACAGATACTGAAAAGAGAGGAATGGAAACCATACACAACAATCTTGATAATGAACCCTTCTCTCTCTTGCTCTCAGATCAGCTCTTTTGGAAACTGTGTTGTGGAGTTTCTGGCTACACTTTCAAACCCATCATTTTTAACAAAACCATTTCCTCACACGAGGCACAGCAGCTCATACCAGGAGCTATTCAGCTGGTAACTTGAGGCTGTGATTAAGAGAGCCCTGGTCACATCTCCTGGGCCAAGTGCAGCTCTTGTCCTTCCTGCCTTCCAGCTGCATCTGCTCAGATCTTAACCTGCAGCTGCTTCCTTGAGGTGGTGTCCGGCACAGCTTGTACCCCATTCTCACTAAGTGTGACTGTCTCAGCAGCCTGACTTGCCTTCAGCATCTGTGTGTTTAGGTGCTGTGACAATGGCAGTCAGGAAATCAAAGTGACTTTCCAAACCAGAGATTCTAAAAAATAAAAACATGAGAGAGACGAGTAGTATGTTACAAATCTCTCTGCAAGATGTTCCTCCAAAGCTCCTCAGCAGCTGTCTCAACCACTGTCTTGTAGAATCATAGACTCATTAATTTTGGGAAAGACCTGTGAGATCACTGAATCCAACTGTTAACCCAGCCCCACTGCGTTCACCACTAAACCATGTCCCCAAGTGACACATTCTTATGCCTTCCGAACACTTCCAAGGATGGTCATTCCACCAATTCCCTGGGAAGCCTCTCCTAATGCCTGCCCACACCTTCAGTGAAAAAATTTTTCCAAAGATCCAATATAAACCTCCCTTGGTTCAGCTTGAGGCTGTTTCTTCTTGTTCTATCACTTGTTACCTGGAAGACCAACGTCTACCTGGCTACAGCCTCATTTCAGCTAGTTGTAGAGAGTGATGAGGCTTCCCCTGAGCCTCCTTTTCTCCAGATTAAACACCCCCAGCTCCCTCAGCCACTCCTCATCAGGCTTCTGCTCATAAAAGAGGTTTTCTTAGTATCCAGTGATCTTTCAAAATCTAAGTTTTCAGGTTAGCAATACATGGCATTTTTTTTACTAGAGTCAAAAAACCCCTGATCTCCAGCTTTGCTTACTACCCTCTCAAACCTAACACACAGTTTGTGCCTTTGGAGATATTGCATTCACTGATAGCCTCTAGGATAAACCAAATCCAGTTCCTGGATAAATTGCATAAATTATTATCATTCATAATGTTGATTATGACAAATCAGCTTTATATTAGCTGAAAGATCCCTTTGGATAATACATGTATGAGACCCTAAGAAGATGCTAAGATTAATGAAGACATTAAAGACCATGTGTCATTACAGAGAGTAAAAGAATATCGAACAGGAAAAAGTATGTGGATTTAGAGACAGAAAAAGTGAAGAGGAAGAACCAGTGTAAGTAGGAGAACTACTTACAGAGGGAATTTGCAGTTTAACTCCATCACTTGCAATAACATTGAAAATGTACTGGCTTGCATATGTAGACAAAATTTTTTCTATTGCTACTTCAGATCAATAAAATACTAGATTGCTTCATTTTTTTCTCAGTAAATCAGAAGGTTATGATTTACTACCAGCAAACTTAAGCTGGTTTTGCCTGCCATAGGAAAGAGATCACCTGTCTTAATGAACTAAAAGCAATGTATATAAAATCTTGAAAATGCCAGCAGCAACAGCAGCAGTGTGTCCTTGCATGGTGTTAAATGAATGAAGACATCATCTGTTTGAGCAGGCAGATTGCAAATAAGCCCATTTAATATCTTTATGTAGAACCCCTGGCTACCTGTGCACCCTGTTGCTCTGGCAGACTCTGAGGGTTTTAGCATGGGGCCCCATTAGATGAACCCTGGCTATTTAGAGATTCTGCCTAACAGAAAGGGAACATGAGAAGCATTTTCTGAAATTCCACCCATACCAACTGCCTTTCCCATTTCTCTGTGTAATCTTCACAATATTACAGTTTTATAAACGCTTCTTTCTCCTTTACATCTTTAGAAATCCAAGCAACAGAGAGAACCAAGAGACCTGGCTGCAGAAAAAGGATTGAGAGGGAAAGGAAGCCAAGGGAAAATACACAAGCATTTCCCTAGATCATTCAGTTTGGCAACACCAGCACCAGCAATTACTCAGAAAGTAATTCCATTTGTGAGTTGACCGCTACCCTTTACATTTTCCCCCTGTGATATTCCTAGTCCCAGTCAGAAGGCTTTAGTGGAATGTTTCTGTTCGGACAAAGGCATTTATATTTTGCTCACTGGTACAGTACCTTCTGGCCTGCCTGCTCCTGGTAAGCCCATACGTTTCCTTTGTGCATGACAAAGATAGGAAGGAGCCTGCCCAGGGAACAGGCTTTCCCGCTGACCTGCTGGTGCCACCAGCAACACAAACCCTTTTCCTGGTGAGCTGGCTTCCAGAGACCTGCTCTCTGCCAAGCCATTTGCTGTGGCCACATGCTGCCACTGGAGTTTAATTACACCCTTCATCACACAAAAGCAGTTAATTCATGCTATAAATCATATCCCGACATGTAAAACTTCTGGTGTCTCATTTTGTGCGTGTGAAATTGTTTAATGCAATTGACTTTGAGGTGAGGAACACTTTTATGTTGTTGATGTTAAGAGAAAGATTAATCGATTATTTGTTACTGGTTAATAAATGCACTCCACAACTACAATCAACTGTCTCCTGTTCATTTCACTGCTCCTAACTGGCTCAGGGTACAGGTTCCACTTCCAGTCTGAAGTGCCAAGTTTATGTTTATTGAAACATAATTACCTTAATGCAATTGTTTTGGATTATTACATCTCCATTAAGTAGGACATAGTTAAAATAAATAAAAAATTTCCTTGATCAGAGCTGATTTTCTGACCAGTTATGGAAATGACCACAGGAAAAAAACAACGAACTCCATACTTCAAACGATGTTGCTTTCCTCATATTAATTAATCATAGTCTTTGTACTCCCATTGAGGCTGTACTTAAAAATGATTCTTTCACCCATAGTTTCTGCATCACTCCACAAACTTCAAAATATACAAACTTTGCAATTTTAGGGGCATGAGTTCAGGCTCTGCCCATTGTTCAAAAGGCTTTAACAGCAAAGACTGAATGAAGACAATGTCTCTTTTTTTTGTGTCATCAAACTCCAGACTCAAACCAACATCAGAACCCCCAAGTTCATCAAGAGTATTTAGCAAGGAAAGTTTAAGTATTTTAGCACATTGGGGGTTTCCAAAAGCCAAAACTGGCAATATGCATTTTGCAGTTTTCTTCTATCTTTAATAATGTACATGCAGAGGCCAAGTCTTTAATGGATGGCAGGAAGGAGGGGAAAAAAGATAATCAGCTAGACTAGAGTTTGAAGGATTTAAAAATTGGCTTGCAGTGGTAGTTTGAACTCATTTCTAATTTCCACAAAACTTGTCTGCCCAAATTCAGATGCTTTACCTGAATTCCACCTTCCAATTAAGCTATATTTGATGGCCTGGTTGAATTTTCACTTGCACAAAACCTGAGGAGTAAGGCTCACAAGCCAACCTGTCTTACTCCTGTAATGAATCCAGATCACTGAGACTTCAGTGCTCTCAGTATCTCTGTGTAGAGACATCCATCCAAAGAGAGAGGGGGATATTCCTTTAAAATTTTTTCTACTGTCATTTTACTACAACATTTGCTCTTCTCTGCCCCCAAAGCTACAGAAGCAAATTGATTCTTCTTGCCCCATAGCCTATTTGGAATAAGGCCTCCTAGAATCACATCTGTGTTCATGGCATTTTAGATATTGTGTGGCTTGTTCACATAGTAGACACAGTAAGTATTGTGCCAGAAAATAAGACTTGCCAGCATCACACATTCAGGGTATCTAGGAGCAGTGTCATATGACTTTCCCTCTTCAACAAGGCCATCAAGCAAAGGTCCCAATTCCAGCCTAGCTCTCTTTTCCCAGGTCCTCTGCTCACACTGAAGATGAAACTAGGTAGCAATGCTGTGAAGCTGGGGTGTATGAAGCAATGTAAATTGTTGTGATTTCAAGGCTGACAGTGCTCCTGATTTAACCACAAATCTCCCTGTATTCAATTTCTTAATTAAAACTCCAGGTCCTGGATTTACTTCTTCTTGCAGACCTCATGAATATTGAGGAGAGCTTTGAACACTGATCTGAGAGCCACCTAAAAGTATAAAAGTGTAATAATTTTTAAAAGCAAGTAAAAAGAAACCTATGTTTATTTTTATTAAATCTCATGATCATTAAGTGAATTCCATGATTTTTCAAGACCTGACTCATGTGTTTTGAGCATAAGGGTGTAGCCAAAGAGCCACTATGAATTAGGTCTCCTGGGCTGTGCAGTCCATGGGCTGCATAACAAACTCACGTGCACAGTCCCTGTGTACAGCTGGGAAGCCGAGGGCTGACTCAGTGTTACCTAAGACTGAGCCATGACAGTTTTCCAGAGACCAGAAAAGGAAGGGCAGCAGAGGAGGGGACAGTGCTTAAACCAAGTTGGAAGGGCAGTGTCTTTGGGCAGGGCAGGGTGCTCCCTGTATGGACTGCTCCCAGCATGGGAGAGGACTCAGTGGCCTGGGGGATCTGTGGCAGCTCTCCAGCCTGAGGCCTGACATACCTGCCACACAGTTTAGTGCTCATATATTCAGGAGGCTCTTCAAAGCTTTTAAGGAAGATTTAGTGCACTGCCAGAATGGAATTTCTAATGTCATTACCAGTCCAATCATTCACACCCTCTTATTTTTCTTTCTCCCTTAAGGGAGATGAGGGAGGCGGACAGGCACAGGCAGCAGTGGGTGGCAGGCTGGAAGAAGCCCCACTGCCAGTGGGGCAATGGAGTCACCCCTCACAGGGAGCGTCAAGAAGGGGTTGATGAGTTCAGGAAAGACCTGTTGGCTTCCTGCTGGCTACAGTGCAAGGGCTGTGGTAAGGCCGTGGACGGAGGCAGGAGGCGACATGGAGTGAAAGCAGCCCTGGGATCCGGAGAGACAGGGGAGCTGCCTGTAAACACAGTTGGCTTTGGCAATGTGGCCAGTGAGCACTCAGCAAAAGGCTTTTCTTTCCAGATAAAACCTGCACAGTGCTATATTCCTATCTACCCAATCTACCTAGATGGGCATAAAATGCCAGGTACTAAACAGGCTGTAAATCCCTGGGCTCAGCTGGACCTTTCTGTACGCACTACAAATGGTCACCAGTGATATCTGGAGCAACAGCAAACTTGTACATGTGATTTGTGGTGTACATGGAGAGCTGCACTTCCCAGGTCTCAAACACTGTAACTGCAGGACCCTCAGTACTTGCTGGGAAGGTGCTTAGCTCTCACTGACTACCTGGCCAAACCAATCAAAATGTTTTGGAGAAAGCAGAAGCTTTGGTCATTTTGGCTTCAGAGCCCAAGGCATCTGAGTGACCTACCGCAAGTGGGATGGTGAGGACTGCTCTGAAGAGATCCAGCTGCTGAACAGCAAAACTAGAAAAAATTGGTGCAAATTCCACTTAGGATAAAAAGGACAAAAATTGTGATCTCAGACAAATTCGTTGTTTAGCTGCAAGGCTGGGTAACTCTTGGAGGGGAATACATGGAAACACTGGCTGAAGTGAGGCTTGGAACAGGGCTTCCTTCTTTTTTGTAAAAACGGGATCAGCAGCAAAACCTGAGGAGCTGAAACAGCAGATTTTTTTTTTTTAATGTCAATGTAAGTAAAACATAGCATGATGAAATGCAGGGAAACTTCTAGAGGATTTAGATGAAAAATAAAAGTTTCAGACTTGAGGGGATATGACAACTGATTATCAGGCTTCAGTGCAACAACAAGAAGTTCCTTCTAAATGAGGGCAAAACAGTTACAGGTAGCTATGATTTTTCAACAACTACTGATTTTCTGAAAAATCAGAAAGGAACCCTAAATCAAAGGATGAAACTGTTCAAAGGAACAGGAACGGTCTGTATGCTTACATGTGCTGCCCAAAACTCCGTAGTGAGACAATAAACACAATTTAGGCAATCCAAAGAACATACGCATTTGCTCACTTGCAGAAAACAGAAGAAAATTATGGGATATGCCAGCTAATCATCATGACATTTTGTTCCAATTTGAGCAGCTTTAATTCAATAAATATACAATTTCAGAAGAGGGGCAACTGAGGTTGAAATCTGCTGAGAGGCTTACATTGCCATTTGGTGATGTTACAGGCAACCATTTCAACAGCAGCGGTGGGGTACTTGACACTGGTTATATTTATTTGTTCAGAGAGAGGGACCTTCAAGAGTTTTGGTTTCTCAGCTGCTGAGTAAGTGATTTCCCATTGTCTGGGACTAAGTACTCAGCAAATGCTCTTCCATACAACCACAACTCTCCCCACCAGATCCTGAAGGATCGATGGTCAGTGGATGTGGTGCAAGGAAACAGGAGATGAGAAGAAGTGCTGAAGAGTAGGCTGAGGCTTCGCAGCCCTGTTGGTGGGGCAGCGGCCAACCTGTCTGACATGGGACACCATCTTAATAAGGGAAACCTATCCAGATTAGAGTACATTGACAGTTAAAGAAATGGCTTATCCCCTCTATGCACCTCATAGATAGCCTTCCAAATTACTTCTTCTATCTGCCCTAAATGCAGCAATGACTATTTTTTCCAAAGAAGCTGTAAAATCATACACTTCATAAAGACCCATATCACTCTTGAATGGGGATGGTAAAATCTTCGCCAAGGTATATACAAATAGCCTAGCACCTTTTCTGACATCCATTATCCACACTGACTAGCCAGGGTAACCCTTCCAGAGGCAGGCCAAGAATAACATAAGGAGGTTATTAAATATTATTCATTACCTTCAGTGGAACAAAATAGAAGCCTAATTCGCAGTCTTAGTTCCAAGAAAACATTTGATAGGATCCCAAGGGATTTTTTTGTTCTTTACTTTAGAAGTTTTTAATTTTGGCTTGGAGTTTATATCATGGGTAAAAATGTTCTTCCTGAAAACTGTGCCTTGGTGATAACAATGTGAAATGTCTCCCACCTTGCTTCTTGATTTAAGAGGAATGAGGCAAGAATGCCTCCTCTCCTCCCACTATGTGTGCCATCTTAGCCATGCTCACCCGGTCATAGGTGAATAACTGGGAGGCAGCAATGCCAAAAGTTGTTGTGTCACGTTGTCTTGAAAAATGAACTCAGTCCTTCCCAAAGCATTACCCGTGTCACGGCTAGGACTCAAATCCAATCTACCATAAATCAGAGCCCATTCCTTTTGTCCCAGCCAGTGAATTCTTAGGTGAAATGAGTTTGAAGTATTTAAGTGTAAAGAGTTTAGTAGAACTACATCATACTTTTCAAGAAAATGTACTGACTCTGTTAAAAAAATCACTGAATGCAGACATCTGGCAAAAACTTTGTAACAACATTTAGCCTGATATCCTTGTCCAACCCAAAGCACGATTTTTAACCCCTGCTCCTTCACTCATTCAAAATCACAGATAAAAACATGAAATGTGAAACAAGGCAGAAAATTTCTGTGGAAAGTCAACCATAAAAATGAAATACATTAAAAAAAAGAAGAAGAAATAGCAAGGCCATTTCGGGTGGTAAAGCCCTGCCATCCAAATAGATTTTTGAACTTTCCAGTATTACCAGTATTTTCCTCTTCTGAAAGAAAATGCCGCTGCTCACTTGTGAAACTTGAGAAAAACGACTGGGGGACTTACGAAGACCTTGATCCCGCAAATGCCAATTAAGAGCAGCAGCCCACATGAGTGAAGCTCTTTAGAGTTAGAATGTGTTGAACAGCCATGACTGCACCTTACACCTGGAAATCACAGCTCCAGCTGCATGCTAAATTGATTCTTGGCTTATACATTCCTTTTAAACAGCAGCAAAACAAAGAATGTTAAGGCAGAAAGCCAATCCCATCCTGCGCTGCACCAAAAGTAACGTGGTTGGAAGGACGAGGGGGGTGATTCTGCCCCTCTGCTATGCACTGGTGAGACCCCACCTGAAGTGCTACATCCAGCTCTGTGGTCCACAGCACAGGAAGGACACTGACTTGTTGGACCAAGTCCAGAGGAGGCCACCAAGATGATTATAGGGATGAAGCACCTTTCCTATGAAGAAAGTCTGAGAGAATTGGGATTGTGTAGCCCAGAAAAGAGAAGTGTTTGAGGTGACTGAGTTGTGGCCTTCCAGTACCTGAAGGGAACCAACAAGAAAGATGGAGAGAGGCTTTTTACAAGGGCATGTAGTGACAGGACAAGGGGGAATGGCTTCCAAGTGAAAGAGAGTAGGTTTAGATTAGATATTGGGAAGAAATTCTTGACGGCGAGGGTGGGGAGGCACTGGAACAGGTTGCCCAGAGAAGTTGTTTCCATTCCTGGTAGTGTTCAAGGCCAGGTTGGATGGGGCTCTGAGCAACCTGGTCTAGTGGAAGATGTCCCTGCTGTGGCCAGGGGAGATGGAACTAGGTGGTCTTTAGGGTACCTTCCAATCCAAACCATTCTATGATTCTATGGTAAGTGCTGATGGAACCAATCAGCTGCCACCAAAAGAAAACAAAGGTTTTTCTCAGCCAGCTTTGTTCACCTCAGGAATACTTTTTTTGCCTGATGTCTTGAGGACTTTTGTGGCACTATTTTCGAAGCAAACCAGCAGGGTTATGGGAAATGCTTGAATGCAGAAAAGACAGAAAACTGTCCTGGAGACTGTGCTCTAACTGTAAGGATAGCTCCATTCCAGCTGACCATATGTTTCCATTACTGGAAACAGGTACTAAACTGGCACTTGAAGACACTAGAGTCATCTCATGCTGCTTCTTAATCAATTTGTATCATTTATACCAATTCCAAATGTGGGTGAGGTAAAGGATCCAGCTCATGACTTAAGGCCTGAGTGGTCATGATTGAGGCAACATTTCATTACCTATTAACTTGATTCTGATGAAAAATTATTTATGTGTGAAATTATTGATATAATTGATTCTTTCTTGGGTTCACTAGTTAACATATGTTGACATATTCCAACAGTGATAGAATAAATGTGGACATAGAGAGAAAATGAGAAGACAGCAGCACTATCTTCTTAGCTCTTGGCTTGGCAATAAATATGGCTGGATATAACACTTCCAGATAGTGCAATAGTCTCCTAAGCATGTTAAACAAGGAATATTTTAAACTGGTGCAGAATTTAGGTAATTTATTTTAACTGACTAAATATCAGGCACCGTGCTTTATTCATCGTTTTAGTCTGTGTTCTTACTGAATTATAGAGACATTCTTAAAGAGGACAAGTTGCTCAATATGATTCATTTCAGCATTGCAAAGTGACGGTGTCCGAACTGTGGAGCTTTGAATGACTCCCTCAGTCTGAGCTGTGGAGAACCCTGTCCTCTGCAGTCTGTGAGCCTCTGTGGTCTGCAAGGACATCCCTGGAGTTAGTGCTGTGACCAGCTGACTTTCATCTGCCTAATCTTGAATTGAGCAGCACAAAATTGATGGCAGTGGGTAGCTCCATCATGGGACAGACAAAGTGTGCACAGCTGACACCCCACATTGTAGAGCGACCGGGATATCCACTGCTCCAAAGACATCTTGTCCATGCACTTGCTCTTTTCTCTGCACTGTAGTTATCTGTGATTATACATTACCCAGCCTGTTTCCATTAACCTTCCGGGTCGTAATCTATGACTTTGGTGTTAATATTAGAAAAGATATACCAGGGCTTTGTTAAGCCTAATTATGAATGGGATTAACTGTTAAATAGAAACCTTAACTGGCAAGATTTCAGATATAAAAGCAAACAAATGTCTGTTCTATTTAAAGCAATAGAAAACTACTCAGAGTTTTCTGAACTACCAAAAGTAACATAACTACAAAGGATAACTAATGTTATCCTGCCAGATCCTAAGAGACAAATTACCTTGATTTGTAACAGCAAACAAATCCAGCAAACTTGAGGAGTTCTCTATAATTCCACTGATGGAACTGCTTTCAGAAGAAAAAAAACCCTTGTATAAAATTATGTTTCTACTGCCCTGAGATTTGCAGAAGCCACCCTTGAGCACATTACAGATACCTCAACCCTACAGAAGTGTATTGACAGAAGCAGCAGTCCAGATGACCCACATCTTAGCAAGACATTAATAAGAAGCAGATAATAAATCTGTGTATGTGTTGGGGGATGGATGTATTATTGGCTTGAACAAAGTGTCAAAGACCAAATTTTTACCTCACCAGTCAGATGAAGGGAAGGGGCAATTTCCCTTTGGAGACCTTCTCTGAAGGGATCTGTTTAGTGACTCGGTGTAGACAGCAGGCAGACCCATTCCAGAGTGGTAGAGAGGATAATGGAAAAAGCCAAATTTGAGAAAGGGAGAAAAACAGTATGCATTTTTATTAAAGAACAGAATGTAAAAATGTTGGGGAGTGAGTGGGTTGGAGGATAGCCCGGGCATCATAGTAACTCAGCTAGATGTCTCATTCCAGTGTGTGCGTTAGCAGAAGATATTTAGGAGCTGAAGTCTCCTCCAGCCAATCAGCCTGCAATTTATGGTATATTTAGGCACTCCACAGTGATGAGGAGTCCTGGGCAGGCATTCTCCGAGAGTTACTGCCTTCTCTGCAGCCCTTACATCACCATCCAAATGCTGCAGTCATCATCTAGAAATTTATACCTCACAGCTAACTACTGTTTCAGTGTGAAATGTAACATCAGTGGAGCAAACACTACACTATTTCTTACCAAGAAGACAGCTTGTGATGATATGCAGCTTTTAAGTGTCTTGTGAGATCCTGAGTATATGATAATGCACTGCTGGCAGCTTGTCAAAGAGAGAACTGCAAAAGCAATCGTGTTGTTTTGAGGAAGAGACAACGATTAAAGTTTGGTTTCTGTGGCTTCGGGAAGAACTGACAGAGAGAACAAAAATTATGAGGCCAAGCACATAGTTGATATTAAATTACCAACACTTCATTTACTTATCCTCAAAACAACCACTAGAGATCTCTTACTTACTGAAATAGTTAAAAATAAAAACCTCTAAGAACATTTAAAGCTGGCCACAGGAATTTCACGGAAGTCAGTGTTTCCCAGCTCCCCATAAGCCATTAGGGCTTCCCTCCTACACCTTGACATGCTTCAGTTAGAAATAGCTGAAGGCACTAAGCTTTAAAACAAGAATCTATTTACATGAAGCTTTTTTCGGTCTGCAATTTTCCACTGGCAGTAGCAATGATGGGAGTCAGAGTAGGCAGGGCCCCAGGCAATTTAAGTATCTGTCTCTGCTGAGAGCACATCTGCACAGGACTGTGCTGGAAAGGCCAGCGACTCACAAAGCACCATCTGCCTCCCTATCCTTCTCATGGCTGCTGCTTCAGAAGGCAGAGGGCCAGGCCTGGGGGAAACGAGCCTCAGGACTTGAGGCATCAGTCCTGTGGAGCAGGTGAATCCTCTGGATATATTGGCTGTCCCTGCAAAACTCGCGCACTTTGTGGGGTTTCTATTCTTTCAGTGTTTTTTCCAGTGCTGGTGTAGTCATTCTCTCATACAACATGAGATACCGTGCCCTATGCACCCTTCTGCAAGGGCTGACAGCTTGGTATAAAGGCAGGCAATGATACACATTTTGTTCTCAATATCTTTGAATCAGACTGAGCAATTACAAACACAAGTGTACTCTCTGTGACTAACACTCTTAATTATGTAATATGTTTTGTGGCAATATCTCTCAGTACACAGAAGACCAAAGCTGGCTCTAAACACAATTTTCAATCAGTTTGTCTGCTTTACTATATTAAATAATGTTGCTGACCTTGCTGGTTTAGTTTGGCCACGGAAGTGAACTGATTTGAGGATTGCTGCAAATATTTAATGGGTTACCTCTGCCTTAGCTCATGCCCAAACCTTTTCCTAAATCTCTTAGGCAAGTGAGGGTGAGGTCCTGCTGGCCAAACAGGGTGAAAAGGCATGGGCATTCCAGTTTTCTGGATAGCTGTATCACACTGTCATCCCTGATAACTACAGAGCACCTCCCCAGCAGATGTGGCAGCTTGTCTCTTTCCATGTGCTCAGACTACACAGAAGGTAGATGCAAAACAGCTGAGAAACTGCTGAATCCAGATGCTTTACTTGGCCTGACCATCTCCTGTTCGTGAACTTGCTCTGAAACTCCTCAAACCACCTGACATGATCGATCTGTTTCTGGCTGAGGAGACTGGGACAAACCAGATAGAAAAGGACGAATGTGAGAAAAAGACATAGAAGAAGAAGGATGGAGGTCATGAACAGAATAAAAATGTGGGAGAGGAGAAAAAGGCAGAGGGAAATAGGAAGAAAAAGTATTAATACAGTACAATATTCAGTAAGAAGGAAAATTATGTGGAGGGAAAACAGACATTGGAAAAGACCCAAGAAAGGAGAAGAGAAGGAGGTGAGGATTTGGCAGGGGAGATAAGCAAGATCAACAAAAGCAGTAGATTTCTTATTTTATCTTCCAAAAAACTGCTGCCAAAATAAGATAATACTCAACTATAATCACCATTATTAATACATGTATGTGGACAATGTGAAGGTGAAGAGGAGATTGTCAAAGAACGTAGCTCTGGCAGGATGCCAGACACCAGGGAAACTCACAGGAGGACCATGCAGCAGTTTTCCTGAGAGGAATGGAAATTGTCTAGGGTAGCCCGGGTAGAAAGTTTGGAGCAAAGGCCTGTTGTCTCTGCTCACCTCTGGAGGAGGGAGGGCTGAGCAGGTCATCAGAATGACCTGCTGACTTTTCTGGTCTCATGTCAGGTTTGGGTGAGGATGCCACACTCAGGTAGAACAGACCATTTTCACAGCATATTTTGGGTCAGAGAAATGCAATTTCTTTTGTATGCTGCATTCCAATATTAGTGGCAATTCAATAGTGCTTTTGCAGCTGAATCATCATTCGCAGTTAATATGATCTAGTGGATTCAGCTTTGCAGCAGCAGGATATTGTTGCTATTCCTAGCTGGTGTACTGGGCAGCCTTAAGCTGCTGTCTGAAATTACCTGTCTGTTCCTTAGTTTCCCCATCCATAAATCAGGTAGTGGTACTCATTCGTGGTACTCATCGTACTCATCAGTGGTACTGATTCGCTAAGGTACTTTGAGATCCACAAGAGAAAAGCACTAAATAGGAACTGGGTGTGACTAAACCTACCCTTTCCCACCATGTACAGAGTATTAATTTTCTTCTTAATTTTCAAACTTTTCATGTGTTCTACATTGCTTTTCTATTCTGCTTGGTATCTTGATCACATAAATAAATTTCTCTTCTCTCCTGCTTTTTTCTTCATAAAATTGTAGCTATTTCATACCTTATTTCTAAAGTAAAAGAGTGACGAATGTGAAGTAGAGGAGTAATAGTAACGTCATGCAAGTCCCCAGAAAAATAAAAAACCCTTTCCTCTTAATCCAGGTATAATCTGCTAAATGCCTTTGCCCTGCTTTGGAAATAGATACTGAGTTTCAGTGTTCATTAGGGAGCACGGAGAGGTCAGAGGCCCTCCACAATACACATTCCACATCCCATATCCAGCTATCTGTATGAATAGTGGAAAACATCATGAGCTGTGTATAACTTGTTTAAATCTTAAATTTAGGTATATATAATTATATATTAATTATATATGTTCCTACAGATTGTATTGCCCTGGCATTTTGAAGGTATTAGCTTTGCCAGGAAGCCTATTTTTAAAAAATATTTTAAAATATCCTCCCCACTATGCACAAGCACCTATGAAAACCTTTCGTTGTGCCCTGAGGCTTCTACACACTATCAGAAATCTAAAATATCCTACCTATTTACCCCTTGTATTTGTAAGCATTAGGGAAATTGTTAGTCCCCTCAATTTATTCAGTACAAGCAATAGACCACCTTCCAGTTATATTCACCTATAAAAATATGAATGTAGCTCAGCCCAATAGCTGCTACATTCAGTAGGATTTTCCCTAGTGGTGGCTAGCCTAGGAGCCTATTAGGCTCCTCTTACAATATAGGGGGGGAAATGACTGATATCTATCAACCAAATGAAGATCAGTCCTGAAAGGGGGAGATGGAACTAAACAAGTCAAACAATACAATTTGATAGTATGTTTGTAATTAAAAAGTTATGAATGACTTCCAGATATCAAAGAAGGAGAAAAAAAAGGTAATTATTTATATTTGGCATGATTTTCAAAGTTGTCATTGGACTCACAGGTTCTCATTGAAGTCACTGTAAACTGTGGGTACACTGCACCTTTGAAAACCTTGCCAAAATTGCCTTTAGACTGTATTCTCCTTAGGGCTGAGACCTGTTACTCATTTGGCAAACTGTATTGCAAAGTTCCTTTGCCCAAACAGGGCTGCTTGCATAATAATAATAATAATAATAATAATAATAATAATAATAATAATAGAATAATAATAGATAACAGATTTGTGCTGGAATTCAGAAATATCTGATGTGGTTCTACAGCCTTCTTATTAACACAGTATTTCAAAGCATTAAATAAAAGCTCATTTTATAGGCAAATCACCAAGGAAGTACGACCAAAGGAAGCTGGCTGAAAACAATTTAGAATCAGAGAGGTGTTTGCTTGGTCAAACATGGAATTTCCCTTCCACCACACATTTCAGTTTTACATTATTTGACTCACAGCCTGTCATTTGGGAGCCCTGTTGAACAGGTAGGCTGTGAAATATGCATCTGCCTGTGGTTGGTTTAGAGCATGGAATAGATTCATGTAAGTACATACATCAGTGCACACCCTCAGCCCTGGGGGTGTTGCTACACTCCTCAAATTCATGTGCAATCCCTCTGCCTGTGCCAGACACAGCTACGAATGAGGGTTGACTCACTTTACCGGGGAAGTGCCAGAGCATTAGGTTTCAAATTCAAAGGGTATCAGCAGAGCAGCTATTATTCTCTGCTCTTACTTCAGAAATCTTGCTCAGTTCAGCAACTCAGCCTAACCCAGCTGTAACTCAGTACAGTATTTTGCAGTTTAATTTACAAAGTAAACTAATTACACACCTTCTCAATAGATGTATGAAAAGCCAGCAGTGACAGAAACATCACTCTCACCCCAGGAGTTTCAGGGAAGCTGCAAGTAGCCCACACCTTCTCAAAACTGTTGGCTGATTCCTCTAAGCCCGGCTTTCCTCCAGCTGTTCCTCAGCTGCAGAGTGTGGATAATGGTACCCACTTTTCTGAAGGGCTTGGAGGTAGATGGGAAAGAGCTCTGCCCAAGGAAGGTGTGTGGTACCATCAGAGGAACATCTGCTGCACCGCTGGATTGGCACCACTGTGGTTTCAGGTGCTGGCTATGTCAGCAGCCAGCATTGCAAAACCCCTTTCACAGTAATATTTATCCAGAAGATAATTATGAGGAAAAGGAAAGAAAACTGACCAGTTGTAATAAATACCAGCCCTTTCAGGAATGAATTTTAAAGCTAGTTTTCTAGGTATCAGATGATAGGAATCATAAAGTTAAGCATGAGCTTACGTTAATGAATCTGGTCAAAAATGCTGTCTGGAGTGTTTATTTATTCATTCATTTTTACTTGAGTAGACAAAGTAAATCTACCTTTGGTTTTCATAAAATCTTTCTTGCTACATTTTATTTAGTTTAAGTTGGCATCTATTTGATTCAACATGGAAAGCCCAGCCAAATCCAATTAGTGTCATTGAAACTCATGCAGTTCACTTTTTCTCTTTTTTACCTTCACTTTAACAACCCAGAAAAAGAGTTCCAGAGACCAAAATTTGAAACCATTCCCATTTCTCACCTGCACAAGGGATGAGATGGAGGGGAGTAAATAATAATAATAATAATAATAATAATAATAATAATAATAATAATAGTAGTAGTAGTAGTAGTAGTAGTAGTAGTAGTAGTAGTAGTAGTAGTAGTAGTAGTAGTAATGTCAAAAGTACAAGGACAGGTTGAACAGGACTTTGAGCAATCTGTTCTAGCAGAAGATGTCCCTACCTGTGGCAGACGGGTTGGAACTACATGGACTTTAAGGTCCCTTCCAATTCAAATCAGTCTATGATTCTATGAGAAATAAAAAATGCCCCTGTCCATATAGCCCATGTTTGCCTGGCTGGCTGGTTGGTTTTCCCCTCTTGTGACAATACTGCATTTATTTCTGTTAAAACTCCTGTGCAGCCCATCTCAAATCCCAGGGGACTCAGATGCATGTGGCAAGCCATGGCACTGCTGCTTTTACACACAGACCTCAGTGTGCTGCTCACAAGCAGGGAACCTGGGGCAGCACCTGTTTCTTCTGGCTCCTCCCATCCATCCCTCCCTCTGCCACTGGAAAGCTCCACGGGGAGCCTGGGCTGGCGAAGGACAACAGAGTGTGGTCTGGCAGCCACAGGGAAGCATGCAGTCCCCGTCTCAGCTCCTCCACCCTGGCAGGTCCACAGGCCTCCCTGTATCACCGGCTGCCCCCACAGGCACAGCTTCTGCCTTGGGGAATAAGGTGGTTTCTCCGTCAGCTCCCGGCTGAGGTGGCTCACTCCGCTTCCCAAAAGGGTGTAGCAGGTGGCAGAGAAACAAGTTAATTTTGCTCACAAAGGCTTTGGTGGCTCATTACAGAAATGGAGCCTTCGAAAATATTGCTAAAATATGAATGTTTTGCAGGGGTTGCCACAGAAACTTGTAGAGCATCTAATCCAAAATAGGATGTCTAGACAAACTCCTACTGTCTGACCTTTTATGTATTTCCTAATCCAGCCAATCTTGCCAAGCAAATTGGTGACTAAGCAGCAATTCCCTTTACATGGTGTCGTAAAGGCCTGACAAGGCCCAGGTCACGGTTATAAATTTCAGTCTGGCTACTTCAGCAACTCTCGGCTTCCTTTACCAGCACGGCTCCCATGTGGTTTCTGGGCTATGATGTGTGCTCTGGATCATCGTGAAGTAATTTTGGGGCTGTAAAATCCAAAAGCCACAGCTCCGCTGCGAAACAGAGAGCACTTTCATCCAGCAGGACCCCAGAGTTTACATAAAATTGTAAAATAGGGAGGCTGGAGAGAGTCTGGGACGAAAGAGGAATGAAAGACAGCAGCACTGGAGCCTGCAGCAGCTGCTGCCTTCTGGGGGCCTGGGGCTAGCAACACCCCTTTTCCCAGAACCCCAGGTGCTGACTGCCTGGAGCCAGCAGCACCAGAATGTCATGGAGGTCCTTCTGCTCCGGGTTCCCATTTTCTTCTCCTTGAAAAGCCCATTTGTTTTCCTTTTATTTTTCCAGAAGTAGCCCTACACAAAAAGGCTTCCATCCTTCCATCACAGCAGAAAATAACCAAAGTGCCCTTCAGTTATGCGTCATTTATCAGCACGGTCAGATTCCAAAAGAATCAAGAAAGGGCAATAAAAACAGGGAAGGAGGGAGGGGGCATTGACTCAGTGCTCAGTAGCCCTTAAAAACTGTGTAGTATGTAGGTGTAACTCAGGATAGTCTGTGATTCAGTAGTAGTTTCTGTGATACAGAAGTACGCAGCTCTCTCTACATACATGCATGCATGTGTGCATACATGCATTTGTATACATTCAGATCACAGAACCATAGAATGTCTTGGGTTGGAAGGGACCTTAAAGACCATCTTGTTCCAACTCCTCTGCCATGAACAAGGACACCTTTCACTGGACCACATTGCTCAGAGCCCTGTCCAGCCTGGCCTTGAACACTTCCAGGGATGGAGCACCATTCTGGGCAACATGTTCCAGTGCCTCACCACTCTCTGAGAAAAGAACTTCTTCCACGAATTTCATCTAAATCTCTCATCTTTTAGTTTAAAACCATTCCCCACCTTGTTCTGTCACTATCTGCTCTTGTAAAAGTTCTCTCCTCCTCCTTTTTGGAGGACCCCTTTAAGTACTGAAAGGTGCTGTGAGGTCTCCTCAGAACCTTCTCTTCTCCAGGCTGAACAACCTCAACTCTATCAGCTTTCCCTCACAGGAGAGGTGCTCCTTCCCTCTGATCAATTTTCGTGTCCCTACTCTGGACCTGCTCTAAGAGGTCCATGTCGTTCTTGTGCTGAGGACCCCAGATATGGTGATGCACAAGCTTGTAAAAGTGAAGAGATTTTTACAACAAAAATAATCTGAAGCAGAAACTTTTCTTTTTTTAATATTTTGTTCCACATTGCCCATTCCTCTCTTACCACAGAGCAAGATTTAGGGCTGTGCTTAGGCTGAAGCTAGGAAGGCTGCCGTGGGCAGGGGTCTGAGACTGAAAGTATTGGTGTTTCTGAGTTAAGTTGTCCCAGGTACATGTTCTGGTAAGCTTAGGGAAGTCTTGCACACACCTCAGGGACAGGGCTGTGCAACATATATGTTGCTGAGAAGAAAGCAAGTGTGAGAGAGAGAAAAGAGAGCTATTGTCAGAAGGAAATAGGAGGGAATTAGTAAGAAAAAAGAAGTGAAATTAATTGTAATTTAATCAGCACGTTATTAGTATCGTGTGCTGTACAGTGTTATGTAGTGCTAATTATGCACTGTGTATTAAACAGTGGTAAGAATTAACAACTTAGTATCTGGCTTCTCCATATAGCTTGTTATAGAGAGGTGTTGGATTTTATATATATTTTCTGCAAACTTTAATTTTCCATGTGGTGTTTGATCAGGAAATGGAGAACCCCTTACATGGAGTGCCAGGAGAAACCTTCCTGAGGAGGATGTGTTCTACAGTGTGTGCGGAGACGATCCCAGGGGCAAATATTTCATCTTCTGAACCATTCACTCATGCCCAATACATTGTTTCCACCACAGAGGTTTCATTCTTAAGAAATATTAAAACAACAAAGGTGAAGAAAAAGATTTCTGTGATGCATGGACACTTCATTCAAGTGCAAAAGAAATTAACAGCTTGTGATGAACTAGAGAATACCAGGAGACACGTAAGGAAAAGCATTGCATTGAATCCAGGTCCTGCATTGGTGATAAACAGTTGCTCCTTCCATCTGGAGCTTCACAAGTTTCTTCTTCAAACAAATGGTTAGGCCACCACAGCATCTGAAATCTGGAAAATTTCCCAGATTCTGAAAAAACTGTCTCCTGAAGGGGAGCATCAGGCAACTCATGCTCTGTATGTGGAGCAGGAAGCTCTTCTTTGGATATAAACATACAAGTACTAAACAGCACTTATGCAGCCTGGTCTGTGGTTCACATTGAAAATAAAGGGGAAAATAATGGGCATGATGAGAGGGTCACAGAGATCTAGAAGAACAGATAAATAAGCATTTTAAGAAAAATATAGAAGATAGTGAAAAGTAGTCAGAAATTAGCAGCCAAAAGTAAAAGCAAATCTAGAAATTTCTAATTCTAACCCTCACCTTCACAATCACGAAAAAACTGTAGCTTCAACATTAACTGTAAACTTAATCCTAACCTAAAAATTATAACACAAAGCCTTACTCAAACCAACACAACCTTAACTCTAATGACCCTAACCCTAATAACCCTAACAGTAAGCCATAATTCTAAATGTCCTAACCCTAAACCCTAATCCTAATCCTATGTCAGTGCAAATTTAGAAGTGTCTAAAGCAAACCTTACCACCTTAACCCAAACCAAGGTAAGACTGGATCAGATTTCTCACATTAAAAATTATTCCTTTCAGCTTTCCTCATAGCAATTCCCCGAGGCCATTTTTCTGGCCAGATTGTGTTATGGTTCCTCCTTTTTGCTTGAATGAAAACGATGAGTGGATGCTGTGGTCCTTTGCTTCAGGGGCACTCTCTCTGGGTGAGGGGAACAGAGACTTGTGCACTTCAAACCACACAGATACGGGTGAGTCCCCCTGTTGGCACAGCTGACAGTCCCTGTGGTGTACTTGTGAGGTCATCTTAGCAGCTGGCTGCAAAGAGCTGTCTGTTTGGGGTGCAGTGATGCTGGCCTTCCTCAGGAGGTCCTGCCACATCCCTCCTTCCCACTCCCTGCTCTTCTTAAAACAAGGACCCACACTTTTTTTTTTTTGTTGTTTTGAAAGAAAGACTTATGTTCCCTGCAAATGGCAAATGTAAGCAAAATTCTGTTCTGACATATGGTTAGATTTCACTGAGAAAACGGCAGTCTGAGCTCTCTTTCTCCATTTCAGCCTCCTCACACAATTATTTATACTTATATATATGTCTGTCATTTTCTGTCATGTAGCTGTCAAACTGCACCACAATCCCACCCATGAGAAATGGATTATTTAGTTTGATGTTTGCTTTAAAGGCTGAGCAGAGCTGTTGCGTGTTGCTGTACAACTCGTTCTGGCAGGCTTTTGTCCGAGCACAGCACTCATTGCTGTTTCCTCTGTTGCCTATTAATGGTCACAAGATGGTCCAGTCAAGAGATAGTGCTCCTCTGGAAAATATTTATAAGGGAAAGACAAAGCAACATGCTACACTTTTTAAAGTACAAAATTAGTGGGCTCATAGTTGTCAAGATCTTCTCTAACACAGAGCACAGTGCCAGTCCCACCAAAAGGCTTTGTAAGATGTGAACATGTGTGAAAACTACGCAGGCCTTATTCTGATTCTACCACTTTTACACTATGATTAGTCTGAATTCCTCAGGGTAACTGAGAAAGCATAAAATGTACTCTGATGTATGAAAGGGATGGACTTTCATCTTTTCAACATAAACGGGAGGTAGGTGGCCAGCAGGAACTACTGACACCATCAATCTTTTTCCTCTTTTTATGTCTTAGAGAAATAAAACCTTACACATACTGCAAAGTTACAAATTTTACACCCAGTCTATATAGCTCTGTTTCCTGTCACTGGTAGCCTCATCATTCCTCTTACACTCCGTCTTACATTCCGTCTACTCATTTTTCACATCTTCTTGTTGCATCATGTAATAATTTTGATCTTCAGCTCCAGAGGAGATAACTACAACTGTAGGATGGTGCCTTGATATAATGAGAATGCCAGATGAACAATTATCAGATAGAGAATGGCAGAAGTCAGAACTAAGAGCAAACAAACCCAAACAGAAACACCTTGGTGTCTTTTTCTTCTTTTTTTTTCCTTTCTTTTTTTTTTTTGGTAGGAAAAATAACATATTTCTCTTGTTTGAAAAACTAATTTTCCCGATACAGGCAAAGGCAGCTCCTACCTAAGATTTTGTGGCTTACATAACAGTCAGCAAAGTGGTAGGAATAAGTAAGTAATATTAATGTTTCTTTGGATTAACAATTGGATTTGACAATGAAATTGCCCAACCAACCAAGTGCTGACTCCATCCCAAAAATAAATGCAAACTCCAGGCTGACTGGAACCTGGAAATCTTATGAAGACACTAATGTTAACTGCTCCCCTGGAATGCCTCAACGCTGTCTGCATATTCAGCTGGTCTCACTTTATGTGTTCCCCTGTCTGAGCAACAGCGAGCTGTAGGCAATTGAGTCAGCAAAATGGAAGTGAGTGCTGAAGTGAATGCACACAGACACAGCCCAGCACTTTCAGCTGGCTTGTTTAATGGCTGTAGTCACTGACATCTTCATAACACCATTAGAGGTCAAGTTGCTGTTGTCTGAAAGTGGGTCTTGCCCTGTGAGGCAGAGAAAAGCCTCATTTAGGCTGCACTTCACCCAGCTGAATTGTCCTGTCTGACTGAGGCCAGCAGCAAGCATTCATTTCACACTTTTCACCCCATCATCAGGAAAAGGACTAAACCCAGTGGCCACAGTGCCAAGGAAGCAGCCTTCTTGTCTTTGAAAGATCCAACATCTTACACATGCCTTTCAAAGTCTGTCAATCCAGTCCACATCATCATTTTCTTCAGCCCCTAACTCCTCTGCTACAATACAAACAACAGGATCATTGTGTTTTACAGGACAATTCCCTGGTGAGGAAATCTATTTGACCTTTTTCTGTGTACAATTTCAGGATGTTTATCATCACCTCACAAGGTACAGCAGTGACACTATTTCTAAAGCAAATACTGCTGTCCGTAAACATGGATTATGTTGCCAAAGGTCTGTTGGCTGAATCTTTTAAATAAAAACAAGAAAATGAAAAGTAAAATGGGCACACTGTGGGCTCAGAGATTATGAGAAGAACTGTAATCTGAAAAAAGAAAATGGAAACAGAAACTCCTCTATTCATTTAATGAAAAAATCAGTTATTTTGATATTTGATACCAATATGTAACTCATCAAAAGGGTGATTGGTATCCTTTTTATTTTGCAGCAACTAACTTCCTTTTGCACTTTTTATTTCAGAGGAGCATCTCTGGCACCCCGCTACATGAGATATTGTCAAAGTAAGCAAAGGTTGACCAAGCTGGCTTGGCACTTGTGTATTTTTTTTTTCAAAGCACCTTACCATAAAAACACATTTGATATCAAGCCCCATTTTTTAACAATTAACTTTGAGAAACCAAAGCAAGTAAGAGAGAATTACTTCAAACACTTTCGAATCTTTGCCATACAGTTTTTGCTGTTTTCCAATGAACAAAGAAAGTTTAATAAAGGGAATTTAGACATTCTCCATACCAAAGCAGAGACTTGTAAGAAAAGCTAATGAATAATATAGCACTGCATTAGTCAAGGACAAAATACTATTCATATAGCAAAAATCATAAAAACAATGATGCTAACAAGCACATAAAAAAAGAATATCCATTGGGACTTACAACCTTGCTTTCGATCAAAATGTCCCAGTTCTTATCCAAGCGGGTTTCCTCTGGCACAGGTTCAGTGCAGAAAATTGCCACAGGGCTGCTTGCCAAGCTCTGTCTAAAGGGAAAAAGCCAAGAGCAAGGGTAAAGAAGAAGTGGCATGTTGTAGGAAACACCTCAGCAGGTATTACTGCAGGGAGCCCAGACACCATTGTTAGCTGGAAGACTGCCACCATTTACAGAGGGTGTCCAAGCATTTGCCCTCATGACAAAAAGGAGGTGTGATGGCAGCCTGCATAGACCTATCTGTGATAGTTTTTGTCTGGCAGCTCTGCAGGACAGCAGCAGTTAAGGCATGTTGGCAAAGGCATCAGCACCTTCCTACAGCACAACACCTCCCTCAGGACCACAAAGCCCCACAGATCTTGATTTTTTGATTGCTGGGTTGTGGGGTAGTCTTCAGTGCTCTTATGCCCAGACCAGCTAGAAGCACTTTCAGGCAGTAGTCAGGCTGCCTGCACCCTGTGCAGCAAGGCCAGGGGTTTCTCCTGCCTCTAGGCAGTCAGAAAGCATATTCTTTTTAATCTAAGACTATCTATTTTTTTCTAATCAAATGTATTCAAATCTACTCTATTCTGTGGTTTTCTTTTTAATCTAAGACAGAGTATCTAGAATCTAGAAAGAGCTCCCTGCATTTAAATGGTAAGCTCCAAAAATCAGTTCCTGCCTTTGCATTTTGGGTAACACAGAGCACAGTGCCAGTCCCACCAAAATGCTTTGTAAGATGTAAACATGTGTGAAAACGACGCAGGCCTTATTCTGATTCTACCACTTTTACACTATGATTAGTCTGAATTTCTCAGGGTAACTGAGAGCAAAGTCAAGCATCTCACTCAAATCACAGTATTGTGCTGAGCAAAGCAAAGTCATTACTCTTTCCTTTTCTACTTCCTTATTTCTAATTTTGAATAAGGAAGCTATCCTGGAGCATCTTCATTCCCTATTTCTCAGTGTCATAATGTATGTTCCTCTTTGACACATGAGTAGTTTTCCCAGGCTCATGATTTTCTTGTACCCCCCAAAATGTTATTTCAAAGTAGTCCAAAGAAGCCACATCCACACAAACTAGAACAATGTAAAACTGGCTTAGTTTCAGGATGCTACGAATTCAACGTGCAGATCCTAACCATTTAAAGATTTTATGAGTTCAAGTTTATTCAAATCTGGAACTCAAGTCAATGTGAAGGAATGCAGGAAGAGAGGGGAGGCCAATCATACAGAGACACTCTCCCTCCCATATTTGCAGGAATCATCTTATGCTAAAATAATAGACTTCTGTGTAGACTCATATGTTTCTTCTATTAAGATGTCTAAAAACCCAGGGTTTTATAACATGCAACTTTTCCTAGAATTCTGGTTCTATTCCACTATAAAAGTTCATTACATTCCTTACTAACCAGTAAAAACAGGCCTTTCAGGTTATTCTGTTTCTCTCTGAATCCAGTCTACAGCAGCCCATAGCACCAGGAAGAAGTATACAGGAAGAAGGCACAGGACTGGAGACATGCCAGGGGCTTAAAGCCAAGGAGTTGCCATTGCCTCTTCCCAGCCCCAGAAGAGATACCAAACTGGTTTTGGATGTGCTCTGCCCATGAAGTTCAAATAGCTGAATCTACTTGGAACAGTCAGTATTTTCCCTCAGATAGTCCCATCTGCTTTTTCACCTCCTTTCAACTTCTTTAAGGCTGGGATGGTTGTTTCTGTACTCCTCTATATGAACATCACCTAAACACAAATCTGCCAGCTCTGGCAGCCCTTCCTGCTAGAACCCCAGATCAGACTATGGATCACAGGGTATGACCTATACAAAATATGGTCAAGAGGAGATTGAGACTCAAGGCAGTAAAGAATGCTCAAAAGACTTCTGAAACACCGCATGCATTTTGCAAGCCAGATGAGAAAACGCATAAAGCAGTGGGGTGACCACCCAGCAAAAGCCAGATTTCAAGAGGGGTTGGCCAGTCTTTGCTGGGACAAGGTGCCACTGACGCCGGCTGTTTGCTGGTACTTCTGCAGCACTTCCCCTATACTTTGTTCTGTCCTTTCTGTTTGCAGCAAGACAAAATTTCCCCTAAATAACCGCTGTATTATTTTATAGATTTAACCTTGTAACTCTTTCCTCTTATTTCCCTCTAAGTCACACGTTATCTCTTTCACTGTTAAATATTTCCTGTCTATTCATTCATCGGCTTATTTTAGCTTCTTCCTTCCTCTTAATTGGCTGCCTGCCCTCTATATGTCTGCCTTACATGTTTATACTCTTAGCCATTGTTGCCTGTTTTCTTGGCCAGTGAATTGGTTCCCATTCTTTGCCATTGTGAAACTCTCAAAAAATAACTGACTTGCTTCACATTCCCTTTGTGTGAATCACGACTCTTGCAGTCTCCAACACAGCAGCCATCCTGAACCTGTGGCACTTCCCTGGAGTAGAGTACCACAGAAGGAGTAGGCACAGTCTGGGCCGTAGCCCTTGATACCTCACTTCTGTTTAGCAGGTCACTTCAAGCTTCATCTAGGTTTTACTTAAATTCTCTTATTTCGTTTCTCTACTGAAATAACCTTCCCTCCTCTTACAAAACTCATACGGGATCCCCAGGGACTCAAAGCTAACTTGAACTTTGGAAAGCTATGTTCCTGATACATCCTAGCAACCCACTGAAAGGAAGTAACAATTCCCAGATACCCTCAGCCACTCTCCTTTTGTCCAGTATAGACACAAACATAAAGATGTGTGGGATTTTTTATCCCCATGAAGTTCTGTGCAGTAGCATACAACATTGAGATGCTAAGAGCCTCTTCTCTCAGTTCGTGCTGATCTAAGAGGAACAAGGATCATATTCCAAAGTAGAATTCTTTAGAAAAAGGCATTTGCTTTTTCTATACCTGTTCTACTGAGATGTTCTCTCCCAGCACTTACCCCCCGCTGTTACTTAGGTGCTGTCTTGTTGTTTATATTAGGGATACTAGAAAGAAAATGCAGCAAGAGCGTGAGTGGGACCTGTTATGTCTCAGATATGTTTGATTAGCCAAAAGCACCCAGTGAGCTCCTGAGAGCACAACTGAGTGATGGATGGGATAATCCAGGATTAGATTTCTCTACTACATTTTGACTTTTAAATTTTTTTGTTAAAATGAAGATTATTGCTGCAAGTCAAAAGTTCATTAAAACATTGAAACTGGAAAGAAAAATATGTTGAATATGGCTGGAACACAGATCACTGAGAGAGAGGTCTATCTTGCAGCCTTGCATATGTAGTCCACACTGTTAGAGACAAGGAATGTGCATGCCAGATGACCTGGTGCTGTGCAATTGCAGGGGCCACAGCATTCAATCCCATTGGAAAGCAATTCTGACTGCGAATGAAGCATTTGCTGGATGTAATTGTGCACTAAAAATAAAAAATGGCAACCCAAAGTGTCATGTATATTTACTAAAATAGATAAAATCAGTCGGATTGTTTCCTATTAGTATTTTGTCTTGTATCAGCTTTGCATTAAGTTGCAGACTGGCTTTGCATTTATCTGAGTAAAAAGTAGTCCTAAAAAAAGGAGGAAAGCATCCTTCTTACTCCATAGCACCTCAATGCAAACTCTTAAAATAAGTAACTGTAGAGGACAATCATCCTTAGAATCTTAGATAAATGCACAATTTCTGCCAATTTTTAACATTTGCATTTCTCACTTTTTATAGGTATTCTCACCAGAAAAAAATTTGATAGTTTTCAAGTCAGACCTTTCATGTACAAAAAGATTTGTTGCCAAGGTATATACATGCTTAGACACACATTTATGCTTCTATAGACACCTTATGCAGTAAGTGTGTAAGTACTGCTGTTATTGGAGAACTTTCTATTTCTTCTCTTTCTTTGTCTCAACATGGCTTCAGCAGTTACTTGTGGTTTTTCTTGGTGACTACCTGCCCATCTCAACCCACGTTCAGTGGGAATCTCAGCCATAAACAGCTTGTAGTATGTGTACATGCACACTGGAAAGCTTGCATTTTTAACATTTGTAAATTGGAGCATCTTAGAGGAGACGCTATCACAGCTCAGCAGCAATCTCTCCTTTCATGCTGCTCAGTTTTCATTACAGGAGTTCTTTATATCACTGTGTAAGTAAATAGTTATTAATAGATAAAATACCAAGAGAGACAGCAGCAGTTGGTCTCTATCTGAGACAACTCCTCTCTTTTGCAGGATTAATAAAACACCCTATTGTACACTGCAATCCGATACCCTTTGTATCAACTCTTGGGATCTCACTGCAGTTGAATTCCACATTTTTGCAGGCAAGTCTCTATGGCACCACTAGGTCAGAGCTCAGCTCCAGCTCATGGCAATTCCCCACTGCACCACCTCACCCACCAGTGTGGTTTCTTGTGTGTAGTGTGCGGTTCAGCAATCTCCAAAGTGCATGGAGACGAAGGGTTAGCTCAGCACCAGGTTGTTCAAACTGCTTTTAAACAAGTTCTGTTCCAAGTATTGTGGGCTTCCCCATGTACTACCTCTACTTTGATTATTGTGGCCTTCCCTGATTGCTTAGATAAGGGCTTCCTGGAGTTAATGGGGAACACTGTAACTCTCAAACTGGGAACTCACCTCACAGACTGATATAGCTCTCAAAGGGAAGCTCATTCACTGCACTGATAGCATGGACTCTCCTGCTCACGCCAAGCTCTTAACTCATGATCTTTCACCACTAGCCCATAGTGAAAGACAGAATGGTTTGTCCAAGAGGCCTGTCTCCACCTAAGAGGTACTGCAGCTAATTGTTAACCAGTTTCTGTAGAAGTCTATTTCTACAGCTCCAGTATTCACCTAGGCTAATTCCTTCCACAACACTCAAGCTTAAAACATCACTGATTTCTATTTTGCTGTGACTTCCTGGCATAACTAGGTTATCTGTCCTAGCTATTCACCTCAGAGATGGGGATGCCACATTCAGATGCCTTCCAGCCCTCTCTTCAGCATTTTGTGCTAAGTAGTTAAACAACCTGACTGACCTTCAGAATCACAGCCTTAAACATATTTCATGCGGTTGCCCTCTGATCAACAGGGGAGTGCAGAGACAGTAATTAAACTGCCAGAGATTTCCTAGAGCAGGAAATCAACTTGGGAGTCTTTTAGGTGTTGGGCTAGCACTCAAATGTGATGCCCATATTCCTAACTATGTCAAAATGCACATGGGTTGGCATATAGACAGTCATACCTCCAAATGAAAGCAGTATTGGACAGTTTTCCCATGAAAATGCCGCACAAAACCTCTCAGGGTGAAAATAGACTCTGCTTACTGATCCTCATGCTCTAAGTACTCACACAGTTTCCCTAACCGTGTCTGTTATACACTCCAGCCATGATGAGCAGACCCATTTACACTTTCATTAAAACCAAACATGTTCTGAAGAAGATAATATCCCCCTTCAAAAGTGCTACATAGTTAACGTCTATGAAAGGTGGATAGGATTTTAAAGAAATGGGAGAGATGAGGAGCCACTGCCCAGTACAGGCAAAACGCTGTGCTCTACAGTCATATGTGGAGTCACACATTCCGACTACTACTCATACCATTTCCTCCAGACATCTAATTTGAGTGCCCTGCAAACCCACAGTCAGAAGTCCAGGTTTATTGCAACGGAAAAAAGAAAGATATTTCAGCCAGCAGCTCAGGGCATAGAAGCACAGACACTTGGTTTACAGTCAAACTGCAGGATTTATCCCAGCTTGGATCTCTGTTGATTTTCACAATTTACATATGGGATCTGATAATTTACAACTTAGGTGGATCAGTTCAACTCAGTCCTCAAAACAAGCAGTTTGGCAGGATCTGCCTTGAATCAAAGCTGCTTCTTTTGCAAAATATGCAAGTGTCCCATGACTGAGAAACTGAATTTATCCAGGTTTCTACATGTGCCAAGACTAACTGGGTATTTGGCTTTTATGAATTCATAACACAATTCTTGTCTGTTTGCAAAGTCACGTAAGTAACAACAATACAACACATCTAATGTTTTCTCTGCTAAGGCTGAGCACAGGAGCCACATCTTCTGATGGTATCTACAGTGCTGAAAATGTTGCTTTGTAGGGTAACAACTGAGGCTGCACCTTGACTACTGTGTTCAATTCCGGGTTCCGCACTTCAAGAAAGACATTGAAGTGCTGAAGTGTGTCCAAAGAAGGGCAACAGACCTGATGAATGTCTAGAAAACAAGTCCTATGAGGAGCAGCTGAGGCAACTGAAGTTCTTTAGTCTGGAGAAAGGAGGCTCAGGGGAGACCTTATCACTCTCTACAACTGACTGAAAGGAGGTTGTGGCCAGGTGGGGCTATTCTGCCATGTCTCAAGTGAAAGGACAAGAGGAAATGCCCTTCAGTTGTGCCAGGGGAGGTTCAGATTAGATACTAGAAAAATATTTCATTGAAAGAGTGATTAGGCACTGGAATAAGTTGCCCAGGGAGATGGTGGAGGCACTGTCTCGGAATATGTTCAAGAGTTGTCTGGATGTGGCACTTGGGAATATGGTTTAGGGGTTACTATGGTGGTGCTTGATTGATGGTTGGACTAGATGTTCTTAAAGGTCTCTTCCAACCTTGATGACTCTGTGATTCTGTAACCCTTTTCTCTGGAGCTTTGTTCTCTCCTGCTCACTGCGCGAAAAAATCCCAAAATTGATGCTGAACTAACTGCTGTGCCCAAAGGCTTAAACACCCACCTCTTTTTCTCCAAAGACTATGACCATACAACATCACTAGAACAGCAACCATAAAGGATCACAAGACCCTCCTCATCTACCTAGAATGACAAATCTCTGTTGTCAGTGATTTCTGTATACACGATCTCACCTTGTTGGCAATGACCTTGACAGTGAAAACCAGAAATGTTCTTCAATCATCATGTCAGCCATTTTCCGTCTCATAATTGATTTCAAGCCACTCACAGCTCTGACCACATGGAGCAACTCCTGCAACAGAGAACTATTCACCTATGGAAGCTTGAAAATACTCAACCCATTCAAGCAGCTACCATTGCTTAAACTCATAAAGCGAAAAATTAGAATCAGCTGTTCAGCATAGCCTAAGAGTCTCCATGTTACAGGAGCTAAGGCACCTAAACTGAGAGAAAGCCAAGAGGGAATATATTTTGTCATGGCTCTTTACAACAGCAGTGGTAAAAGTCACTTTGAATTCATGACTTACTGTTGCTTTAAAAGAACCTCACTTGCTGTCTAGGTATTGTACAGGTGGAAATGGGCGTGATTCAGGAAAACAGATTGTTCATTCATTTTCTAAGTTATGTTTTCCTATCTAAACCAGAAATTTCCATGGGCTGTTGCCATCTCTAACTAAAAGCACAGCTTCTGAAATACCTATGACAGCAACACTGAATAGTTACTTCTCTGCCAAGTGGCTTAGAAAATAAGTTGCATGGGGCAAGTATAACTTAAGAACAGACAAGTGTCTTGCATGACTCATACCAACCCCTGCCTGCTATTCTGGTAGGCAGGGACATGAACTGGCTTCATATCCAAGCAGCTTTCCCTCCTCAGTCTCTGTGGCACTTAGCATTGGGGTGAAATCAATGTTTGTTTACTGTCTCTGAGTAAACTAGGGGTGTGGAAAGAGGAGGAGTCCCAAACCTCAAAAGCCAAAATGAAGAATTCAAGGAAAGTTGAAAATAGCAGCAGTCCATTTACCACAGATGAGAGAAGAGAGGAATTTTAACTTGAAGAGAAGGTGGGGGGACTCTCCTATCACTGCTTCCACCTTTGTCCTTGGTTTCTGCAGCACTGTTCCCAGCTGCCAGCTGGAGGAGAGCAGTCTGTGCTTTTGTGCACACTTACAATAGTAAGTGCCATGTCCTGGGATCGCTCTCTGCCTCTGCATTCTTAAGAAAAAGTATTTTCCCTTTTTGACATTTTTAGTCAGAAATGACAGCGGCCAAGCGCATTATTAAATTTGGCCTCAGTTTCAAGAAAGGGATGGTGTGGGTGTGTCTGACCATGACAATGGTCAGACAATCTCCAATGAGGAGATAACTGTTTCTAGGAGAAAAGTGTCAACTTTTATTTTTGGGACAGCCAAGTTGGCAGATACTCTTGGCTTCCACTGCACAATTCATGTGAAATGCAAAAAATAAAAAAAAGAAAAGAAAGAAGAAATTTAACTAGTGCTGCCCAAGAAAACCAGACAGACACACATGAAAAAGGAATGATGTACCATATAAAGCATTAAATACACACACACGCAGGCAGGACTCTGCTTTATAGGATTTGAACCATATGCACATCTACACATACACACGCACTAACTCACACCAATAAATCATTTCAGCCAGACTATCTGTCTGGTGTGTGGAACAGAAACACACTTATGAAATCTATTTTCTTATTTTAGCAGCAGGCTAATAACTGATAAAGAGCCAGACCGGGGGCTCTGAGTTTTATATGACAGATATACAAGGCTGCCGTTCTCCTCCTGTGTGCTTTGCCCCTTCTCTCGCCTGCTGCAGCTCCAGCCTGAGAGTGAGCAGAGCCCCTCCTTGACTGGCACAGACTGGGATCCTCAGCAGCTGCCCAGCAGCCCTCCAAGGGCAGGGCAGATCTCCTGATTTAGCTAAAGCAACAAGAAAGAAGCAGCCAGTGGGGTGACTCAACAGCAGCAGGAGTCAGCTGTGTGTATGGCCCCGGCCTTGTTTGGGCGGTGGTGGCTGCTGGCAGAGTCCTTTGGGTAAGATCTGGACATAGGGATGCGCTTCCAGCATGGTCCCAAGCCTCCTCAAGCAGCATCCTGGCAGGCAGCACTGGCGTGGGGTTGGCAGTGAGGTCTCACCATAAGGAGAGTGTGGGCAAAGCAGCAGAAGCAAAAGTGCCCTGGTGGCCCTTCTGAAGCCACCCCCACCAGCTCCGGAGACACTTGGAGGCAGGGAAGCATGGTCAATACTAGTGAAAACAATCGATTACTCTGAGCACCAGGGCTTCCCTCCCTCCTCTGCGTGTCACTTGCATTACAGTGCCAGCCCCAGACACTATATCAATGAGATATTGTCTGAAGTTTATTTTTCTAGGTTTTTATTCTTCTATCTCTTTTCGGTGTGGATTGTTCCCCACCCTTCCCAAACAAACTCTAAGTTTAGCGTCTCTCAGCGATAACCCATTTCTGGATGCTGGAGTGACTCCTCTGGTCTGCTGGCTTTGGGCAGCTGCTGGCAAAGGGGCAGGTCAGGTGGAGGAGAGCCAGACTGGATCTGGGCCAGGTGGAGGAGAGATGCCACACCATGGGACCACCCATCCCAGGCTGTGTACTGCCCTTGGAATAACCTCCCCTGAATGATCCTGTGGTCTCTCTGAGCGGTCAGCTCAGACTGGCTGCTTCTCCCAGGCTTTTTGCACCCTGTCTTCTGCTCCCCGCTCTCCCTCTTAACACACTACTGACTCTTTGTTCTTTTAATATATAGTCAGATTGTGGAAAAAAACCCCAAACTGAAAAACATAGACTTAAAATATAGTGAAATTGTGGGGGAAAAAATAGTGAAACACAACCCACTCAAATTATTTCCATATCACTTGTCATAACTAAGGAGCAACTCTTTTTCAGGCAGTTCCATTTTTTTGGCCACTTAATAACCTTACATTAAAGGGCCACAACTGGCTCCTCAGACTCTCTTGAGAGGCAGGACAGGGATAAGCCCCACTTTGGTGAATCTCACAAAACAGACAGTGTGTTTACTTCAGTGCCTGGGGCCTGCCAATTGAGCCTGCCAACAGGAGGTGTTGCTGGCATGGAAAGAGTATTTACCAGGCTTCCCACTAACAGAAATACCTGATGCTTGCAGTGATCTTCCTTCTGTTAGGCTGTAAGGAGTCCAAGGCTCAGGGGAGGCTGCTTTGTTTGGGCTGAGCCCTACATTAAAGCAGCCAGAGAGAGAAGCTGCACTGCAGGTTCTGATTTTCAGTAATTGCATCTGCCTTGATTTTCTCCCCCACATCATTCCTGTGTAAAAAGACTGGAGCTGCCTCAAGGATATGCCTTCCTTTTTGACTCTAAGACAGCTGGAGTGCAGTGTTCAAGAAGGCAACTGCCGTCCACTGTGTACCATGCACACCCTATTGAGTAAAGGGAAACAAATCTGTGAGTGTCACTGGAAAACTGGCTTTCCCCCTTCCCTACAAGGTCTTCTGCATCCCATCAGCAAAGCAAAAAGAAGTGAAACTTCATCTTTGGATTCTGAAAGCTATTTAAGTTATCTAATTCTCAGTGAAACCATGAGGATTTAAAAGTTAAACTGCATTTAAGATAACAATCGCTTCAGATTATGCTTCCATTACGATGGCACCAAAGTGCTTGAGAGCAACTCTGAAGGATGCTCTCTCTGGGGGACTTTCCTTCCAGGCGCAGTACCACACACCTCAGTTCTCTGCTGAGCTACACAGGCAGTCACCACTTCTACTAGGTCTGCTCAGCAAGGTTTGTTCCTGGTTAGCTTCAATTTCAACCCCATCTCCTGTGAAATGATGACATGGGCCCAACAGGGCTCTCCAGTACAGCAGAAAGCAGTTCAGTTTGTAAGTGGAGCGTATTTGTGCTCCTTTGGGTATGGGAGGTCTATACCATGCCGAGGCTGTGGGAATTTGCCAGCTGAGTAGAGATACCACACACTGGGACTGAGGAGAAACAGAATTCCTTGCACATCAGTGCTGACATTTTAATATTAGATCATTGCAAATTATGATGATTGCAGAGTACAGACCTTGGCATCTGCTTCTACCTTGGCATCTGCTTCTAGCCAGAGAGGAAAGGGTAGGGAAGCAAGGCTCTGTCTTTAGCTTGTGTCCTCTGGGCTGGAGTCTTCCTACCCAGTTTTTGTCTGCCATCAGCAGAGATGTTACATTGAACACGATAGTTGGTGCAGTGCATACCACCTTCATCTGACTTCAAACCTAGTAATCCCATTTACATCATCAAACAGTTTGACCCAGGAATTTAATGGGAGCTTTACCTTCTAATCCCAACCTACATTTGGTTGAGTTTGGCCCTGTATGTGGGAAAAACCATTTGGAGAAGCACAGTAGTTACTGTACAGACACAGCTGCTGTTTTTCCAAATGAAACACAGTATTTCATCTGTTTCAATGCTGTTTTAAGTCAAATAAATTTGGCCCATGAGTTGCTCTGTACTTATTTTGCCAGATTTGAATTTTGTGTTTGGAGTTTGGGTCGGTAAGTTAATAATGACAACAACATGTCTGAAACAAGAAGAAATTAACTCTAGTCATACCAGCACAAGAAGAATTATGAAAGACTTACAGAGCCAAATGTCAAGCAGGCTTTGGTATGCATGGAATACGTTTAGGAGACTATAGAGTTTGGCAACAGAGAAATACCTAGTAGCTGGGAGGAAGGTTGGTTGGAAAGCAGATTCAGACTTTTGCTGTGGTGGGGAGATTCAATGAAACAAGCCATCTTAGGAGAGGACCAGGTCTGGTGTGGGTGCCTGGACCACTCATAACCATGTGTCCAGTGCAGACCCTGGTGTGTGGCACATTGGCTGTGTCATGTGGGCTGGCTGCAACTACTCACTCCAAAAATGAAGTGGTTAAGACAACTGCAGAGCTGTCATGTACAGAGAAGTATGTGACATCTTACCAGCTGAAATATTTGAGGCCAAATGTTGTTACTCATTGGGAGCTCTGCCATTAAGCTCCCTCTCCCCTGATATTTATGATTAACACTTTGAAACATCTGCATTGCCTTTTTGACTCACAAGAATTCCAGTTAAAGGGAACAAACTTTCTGTAGAAAAGTTTCTGACTGTTACAAAAGAGTTGACTTCCAGAACAGCTGTCTCTTACCCTGCTCTTTCCCCAAGGCAGTAAACAGCCTTTGGAAAGGAGCTGTCTTCCAGTGCCCCAGCTCACAGTTCTGTGCCCAGAGTGCTCTCCACACCCTGCCAAGAACTATCAGGGCACTGGCCTCTCTCAGGCTCCCAGGCTGCTGGGAACACATGTGAGGGGGCCATGGCCCTAAGTGTGCCACACACACACACACACACACACCCAATCCCACCCCCACACACAGCTCTTTGTAGCATTAGCTTTAGGATGCCTGTCCAGGCTGATGGGCTCTGCCTTAGAAAAGCTAGGATGGAGGTGCATTCCAAACTTAGGTTTTGGTCAAAGCTCCCAAGAAAAGGAAAGCAAAGTTTGTATGAAGATGAAATGGGGACACATGAGTGCAGAAGCACATGAAAAGTAAAAAAGTGAATGCTTTTCCATCTTTTAACAAACTATTCCCGGTTGAAAGAAGAGGAAAGCAGAAAGTACTTGAAAATAGGTCCTATGGTTGCAGAACCACATTTCTGAAATACAGATCTCTCAAGTATCAAACTACACTGCCGAATGACTAATTGTGGGGTGACTAATCCCTCTCTCCCCTCCAAAACTATTACTTCACAGTGGCCAAGAAAACACACCATAAAGATGTTGTTATTGCATCACTCACATTTATTTGCATTGAGAAAGACTGAGCTTTTTACAGTACTTGTCTGATTACCAAGAGAGATGCTTCTTCCATGCCAGAAAAAGAAAGGACCACTTAGCCTTCACAATTCATCCTCGACAGTTGTAAAGGTGTTTGGTTCAACGCCTCGGGGCTGGGGAGATTACTTTCAAGCAAAAAAACCCCACAAACAACAAAACAAAACAAATGAAAGCAAAGCAAAACAAAAAACCCAGACAGCCCCACCCCCCTCTTTCCCAAAAAAGCTGGGGGGCAGGGAGATGGCAGAAGCAGATGGATATTCAGGTTGACAGAAAATGAAAACCGGCCTTCGTCTTGCTTTCATTAGTCTTCATTATATGACCACGACAGCTTTAATTGCTGCCCTGCATACATAAGTAATAAAAATGTAAAATGTTTAAATGAACTGTGGCTCCCAAAAGCCATTATAAAAGATTAATGATGAGTACTATTTGCTAACTTAAACGTCTTCAAGAAACACATCTGAGCAGCCCTCGTGGTTAAGATGATATTAGAACAATATTTGCCGGACTACTTGTCTCAACCCATTATGCACCAAGATTTGATGGTTTTGATTATTCCATCTTTAGCTAGTCTGACTTCTAGACATATTTGATCGCAATTTATTCATTCCTGACAAGTTATCCCATTCCTACAATCCAAAGAAAGAGTCTTTGGGTACTCATAGTCACATCCTCTCTTCAAGCATTGCTGATGCTTGCTTCGATGGCTTCTACTGCCAAAGTTGTTGAATATATAGTTTATTAGTAGCACTCCAGAAATTACTGTGCTAATTAATACACTATCCAGCTGAAGGGAAAATTACACAAACTTTTATATTTATATTGGAATCAGTACCAAGACCTATCTTTGAACTGCCACTTTCCCTTGAGGGGCACAGGTTTGGATTGAAATTCAAATGTGAGAAAGAAGTTTTATTTCTAAAGTGGCACCAAAGCAAAGTCAAGTTTTGACATAGTTTTGGCCATCCACCTCTCATTTAACTTAGAAGCCCATCCTCAGGGTAAAGCAAATGCTCAAGCAGAGGTGAAAGTACCATCTCGTGTCTTCTCACTGCTACCACTCAGTCTTTCTTTCATGTTTTACCAACATATTTACCACTGCATCTACTTGGCACAGTGGAGTACCATGCAAAGAACCATAAGGTAGAGACAGCCCATGAGCTGCTGCATCCACGCTCTGCACAGAGAGCAGCACAAGCTCCGAAAGCCACACAGCCCTTGTCCACTCTGCCCAATGGAGTAAGATACACCTCCTGTGAAAGCTCAGCTTTGGGATGAGCCTGGTTAGCAGCTTTTCAGTGTGCCCCTCTCTGGATGGGGCAAAGGGTCAGATCATGCCCGAGCCTTGCACATGTAGCCAACAGAGCAGGGGCAGGATGACAGAACTAAGGCAGCTTTCTGCTCTTCAGTCTCTTTTGTGAACAGGCGACAACCACACTTCTCAAATGGGCACTAGCAGCTTTTCCCTGGATAAGCACCTCCCTTATGAAGTCAGCGAGATTCTCTTGACAGCTACACATCTATGGGAATGAAGACATCTGCTCAGGGAAGTTGAACTTCTATGTGGTGTACTCTGATATTTGAATTTCAATCCAATTTTTGGATAATATTAACAAATTTGGGAAGACTCATAAAACTTGATACTCTGTGACATAAGCCACTTTCTTGCTATTTAGGATTGCACTACGATTTTCACAACTGGCAAGAATTTGCTGGCTGCAGAGCTTCTGTATGCCATCCTTTCCAACACCTCTTGTGGAGGCCAAAACCCAGACTGATGGACCACTAAATGATATATTTCTATTTTTCTTTCTGCTTTAGTGCTCATCTCACTATATTGCACTCAGTGTTGACTTTCATAACACACTCTCCCCTGCCAGGAGTGGATTATATTGGCTACTTAAGATCTTCCAAGCCTTCACCAGGTCTCCCACAAAATGATGTCCAAATTTTCCCATTTCCCGTTCTACTCCCATTAGCTCTCTAGGCTCATTTCTGTGCACATGGTCCCATTTCTGTTTCCTGATCACTGTTTGGAAGCTGCCTCCCTAGTAAGTCTGGCTCCTGTACTCTCATCTCTTCCTGTGCAGTCTTCTGGGCTGGCACCATTCCAATCTGTGGACCAGAAGCTTTTCCAAGACAACTATCCTCTCTTTAGTGCTTATAAAACCCCTGCCCAACAACCACCAAACCCACTGTCTGCTCAGCATCACAGAATAGACTGATACAATTAAGACTGCAGGGTTAACCATTTTAGGGGAGGGCAGGATTGCTGCTATTCCCAGGGAGAAGAGAAAGGTCTTGGGGAAAGAGGAATGTGGCTTAGTGTTGCTATTTCACAGCTGGCTGAGCGAGAAATTGGCTCTACTCTTCCCAGCCTCAAAAGTAGGGACAGGAGCCCCAAGGCATGGAGACTGGCTTGCCAGGTCTTTTAAATCAGTGACAGGAGGAGCTCCTTCCCCTCTCTGCCTCCGCCTGTAGGGAAAACTCCTTGGGGTGGTGCTTGGTCTCCTGCAACTCTTCTCCTGCTGCTGCAGCTGCCCTGGAAGCCCCCAGACATTCCCAGCAGAGTCTGGACGGCTGCTTTGGTGACAACCTGGGCTCAATTTAATGAGAACGTTCACGTTCACTTGCTATGCTGGCAGTCTGCCAGCATATTTTCTTGAGGCACATAAGAGAGAGAAGGGAAACGGTGATCTTTAACAGGTTTTTTTTTTGTGTGTGTGTGTGTGTGTTTTTTTTTTTTTAATTTTATTTTATTTTATCCCACCAAACCTGACTGGAATTTCATGGATGAAAGAAAAGGCACTTCTCTAGCCCAGGGGCTTTGTCCCTGCCAAATTATAAGGGCCTACTGCAAACAATGGAGGTGTTAGAGCTTCTAAAAAAATAAAAATGTTGAAAGAATCTTTTATAACGGAAAATATTAGGCAACCTAAATCTCGGGCCAGCTGGTAGCGGGCAGTATAATATAAGCTCTTTGGAGGAGAGCTGTGAAAATAATGGATTTTCAGAATTTCTCGTCTCCCACTCCCCGCTCCAAGTTTGAACTATTTTAGCTATTTTCTCCAGCTGAAATTATTTGCCAAATTCAGCCAGTCACTAAATTCTCCTCAAATTTTTCTTTTCTCCGTCGACAGGTTTCTTGTAAAAACAAACCCATTCTCCCACCTCTGGCTTGGAATTACAGTGTTCACCAGTGACACAGTTAGGAAGAAATCTGCCTGTGGTCAACTCTCATTTTTTGCTGCATTCTCGTTGGAGCTCACACGTTACAGGAACCAATCTGGCCTGATAGCTGCCTGGCAGCCTGCAGGGGAGGTTTTCCAGTAGTCTCCACCATCCCTGGACCAGTCAGCACTGGGCTGGGAGCCTTCGCACAGTGTGGGGCTGGAGGTTCATTAGGTTGCGGTTTTCAGGCTGAGTCTTTGCCGGACCAGTTCTTAATAATGATGTTTCTGATGTCAACTGCAGACCAGATGTTGCCCTTCGGTGCCGTGCTGCTGGAGGGTAGAGGCGACACAGGAGGTGGGAGGCTCTGAGGAGTCAATGATCCCGTGTTGTTCCTTGTAAACATGCAGGTGTTAGCTGTGGTGTCCTGGCCAAATCCCATTCTGGCTCTCCACCAGCTCTGGCAATTTACCTACTTACAATCACCTCTGTGCTCCTAATTGCAGGAGTTGTTTCTCACCTCCCTTCCTTAGCAGCAGATTTGTGCATTAACGGCTGGCACTGCTGCATCCCTACCCTACTGCTCCAGGGGATGGCGAAGCCCACATCCTGATATCTCCCATTTCCTTTGGGATAAGCAGCAGCCCCGTGCCCAGGGCTGGAAGACAGCTGCCCTGCAGAGCCAGACAGAAATGACAGACACCCAAGGTGAGGCTGCAGCAGGTCTGCCCGTGGTGGTGGGGCACTATAAATGTACTTAAACAAGCTGCCTGAGCCCTAAAATGTGGCTCCAAAGTAATGAACCGCGGTTGTTTGGCAGTGGCAGACACTGCCTCGCTTTCAGAGGCTGCTTTATGGCTGTTAGTGTAACACAGCCCTTCCAAAAACCTCCCCCGCTTTTTTTTTTTTTTTTTTAAATTATTAAACCTTTTCTCAGAGAGCCAAATTTGCAAACAGAGTATTCAGGTCTTCTGTTTAGGGCTTTAAGTGAATAGTGAAGTGTGAGTGCATATTATTACAGAGCCCATAAACTGCAGGACCAGACAGATAATGTAGGTACACAAGTTCAAAAACACAACACTAAAAATTTTGCTAAGAAAGAACTGGTGGTGATTAAAAGTGAAGCAAAACTCCTGGTGTGATATAATCTCTTCCTGTTGTTGGTGGTGTTGCATCTTTGTTGGAGGTTGCCACTCTGCACGAGCTCAGTCAGCAAGGCCTCTGTTAATGTCTTGTGTAGCATAAACTGAGCTGGGCAAACTCCAGCTTGGGTTACAGCCTCGCAGCTGCAGGGATTTCCATCAGGGCACGCTCGAATCCCTTAATTGCATTGGCAGAGCAAGGAGGACCTGAGACCACCGGGAGAAAGGCACTGCTCGGAGCTTCAGTAATGTCTGTAAAGCCACACGGGAAAAAAGGAGGGTTAACCCAAAACCTTACGTTCAGCAATTTGGCAGTAAACATTCATAGAACCATAGACTGGTTTGGGTTGGAAGGGACCTTAGAGATCATCTTGTTCCAACCCCTCTGCCATGGGCAGGGACACCTTCCACTGGATCAGGTTACTCAAAGCCCCATCCAACTTGGCCTAAACATTGTACACAACCAAAGCTAAAATACTAATTTTTCCACTGTCCTCATCACACAGATGCTTGAAACGCAGTCAACCTTTACTTTTAAATCTGGGAACCAGGATGCATTCCCTATCCAAAGCTCTGTACAGAACTCTCTTTCTGAAGCTTCCCTTTTGCAATTTGAAATCATGATGGAAACTGTACAGAGGAAAGATTGTGTTGTAGCTATGGGCCTTTTAAAATAATTGCTTCGTGCATAAATATTGATACTCAGCACTGACTTGTATTTTTACACAGCATAACTGAAAAGTTATACATATGAAACTCAATAAAAAACTTCTTCCTAAAATAAGGAACAAAACCAACCTCAAGTACAAACAAAACAAAACGAGTTATTTTGGGGCATGCTTCCTTCTATTTTTTTTCATTCTTTTATCATTATTCTATCTGTGAGTAAAGCCCCAACAAGGATTTCTTTGGGCATCTTTAAGGCTGTGTAAATATATATTGTTGCTAGGTTGTGAAGCATCCCAGCTCCATGAGACACAAGCTGCACACGTTAGCAGAGTAGGAATAAAACTATCAAAGGACACATGGTCAGACTGACCAGAGACTGTGTTTCTGTCACAGCGGCCTGGAGATGGTGGCAGCAGCAGGTAACGGCCTGATTCCTTCTGGTAGGAGATGCACACCCAAGGAGGTGCATCCATCTGTGGCAGAGACTCCTGCTTTGGGTCTAGGAACTGCAATACTGGTCTAGGAACTTGAAATACTAGAAGACTAGAGACAGCAGCATTTATACTAATACTATTGCTCAAATTTTTCCAAACACGATCATCGCTCCTGCACTGAGATTTTCTCTTCACTCTGTTCAGTCTCCTCCAGGTTGCAGCCTGGGACATTGCAATGAGAGAAGGACAGGATTTGGCCTCACCAGTTTGGTGCATCTGGGCAGCAGAGAGGCTTCTTCAGCCAAGTAAGAGGCCGTATAGCAAGGTCTCCCTGACTCAGTGCCTGCTGGGTGACTCACTGGTCACTCATCTATTGCCTCCCTGGCAGCCTGTGTTAAAGCCTTTCACCAGATGCTTCTGGTTTCCCCACTTGCACACATCCCTCAGTGCTTTGCACCATGCAAAACGAGACCCCCTCCAAGACCTGGTGCGCAGACAGCATTTTCCTCTCTCCAAACTTGCCTCTCTAGGATTCCAATCAACAGAAGCCAGAAACAGGAAATCATGGGATTGCCGCTGCTGTGCTCTCTGTGCTATGCTGCTAAGTCACTGACCTGCTGAAGGAAGAGGAACACATTGGAGGCTGGTGGGAGCAGGCATGACCTCAGACCCACAAGTTCAGCCAAACATCCCCAGTCAGGATGCCTGCATTGCTGCTAATCAGCATCTCTGGGCCCAAGAATGTGGCCAGACAGAGCCTGGAAATCAGTTGGGATGAAAATGATGCAACTTCACCTTCTCTGAAATCAGCTGGGATGAAAATGATGCAACTTCACCTCGTTTAAAGAGCCAGAATGCGGCTGAGGCACATGAGCTTTTCCCTTCTGCAAGGCAGCCAAAGGGCAAAGTGTGTAGCACAGCTGATGCACTGACCCTTCTTTGGACTGCAATAAAGCTAATTGTCTTCTATTCCCTTTACCCTTTCTCTGTTTCTTGCACAACATAACTTTGATCATAAAGCTCTGGAGAAGCAGGATTTTGAGCCCAACTCTGATCTCACTTATTCTGGCATAATTCAGGAATAACTACAGCTGTACGCATAGAAGATCAAAATCAGTCCAGTTCCTTTTAACTGGGCAAAATTACTGGTCTGCAGAAAGAAGAAAATAATCAAAGATGTGAACAATAGAGCCATCTGAAGAAGGAGATTGTGTTTTCCTCTTCGAAGTTTAATATTTTTTTTTTGCTAGCTCTTTACGTGCTGCAAAATTTTATAGAAGAAAAAAAAATGGAAAATTCCCATCAGCTGAAAATACTTCTGATATTGTCTCCAGTGGCAACTTGTATTATGAGACAGAATATGGCACTGCTGGGATGTGTGGTTTCACTTACTTCAGAGCACTGACCGAACCCACTGAACAAAGTCCAGTGGATATTCAGAAAACAGAGCTGAAAAAACACTGCTCTTTTCCCATCCTCATGTATAAGGTCAGTGCTGAGGAACAGCAGGTAAAATTTGTGTAAGCAGGCCTTACCAACCTACCATGATCAGTCAGCTACAAAGCAACCGGGAGCTAAAAAAGCCCTCCGAAGATCAGTGGGTGTCCTGCTGTGACCGCCACCCCTGCAGGTCTGGTTTCAGTGCCAACAGCACCTGGGAACCCCCGGGGTTCAAACCCCTCCTGCTCCCTGAGGCTGCCGGGGGCGGCTGGATCCTCAGGAGCTCGCTGGGATGCACGCACAGCACGCGACGTGCTGACAGCGCAGCCAGCGAACGGGGGAAGCTGTGGATGTGGTGCCTTGCCAAAGGGTGTCTGCCTGCCAAGCTGCAGGCAGCCACGCTGGGAGAAGACGGGAGGAGAGGGGAACCCCAGGCACTGACTGGGTTTATCTTCCAGCTGAGAATCGGCCCAGATTAACTGCATGTGTGACACAGAGGCTTAAACTCATTCCTCGTCATGGTTATGAAGCATGGCTGTGAAGCACAAAAAATGCTAGAAGCAAAGATATTTAGAGCCTTCACGTAGCGCAGGCCGGTGCTGCGTCACGTGACTCACTAGGTTGGGCAAATGAGCGGCTTTATGTGCAGTCAGCCCTCTTAACGCACAGAAAAGGCCCAAAGAGACTAAAATCTTGGTTTCTTGAATCAGAAGATCCTAAAGGGTTTTGACCAAATGCCATGCCATGCCAGCTGCTGGGTGCACACCAGTTCTGCAAGAGCTCAGCAGCATCAGGAGTGTGTTTGAGGGGGCCGGCGGCGGGAGAGGTCCCCGGCACCGGGAGAGGTCCCCGGCACCGGGAGGCAGGCACAGGTACCCTCTGTTCTTCTGAAAACTGCCCTCAAACCAGGGGGGCCCGGCGGAGGCAGCCGCCAGAGCCCAGATAAAGCACCAGCTTTACGTAAACCACAAACCCCAGGGCCAGGCTGCCTCAGTGTCTTTCCTTTCAAGCTGAGCAGTTCAGACACATTAAACTGATACAGATCTGCCTCGAAAGAAAAGGCCTTTCTGTGTTTTCAATCACCTAGCACGGCCGGCCGGTGGGAGCGACACTCTGCAAAACTGTGCTGTGATCTGCACCGGGATCGAAGTGCGTCAGGAGACACGTGCACCGTGTCTGCTATCCCACACTTCAGAACGCCGGCTGCGAGGAAAGGAAACGGGGGTTTGGGGTCTGCTGTTCCTGGGCTTGACCACTGCTTTAGAGCTACAGATTGTGCACTTGAGTCACCAAAAATGCACATCCGTCAGCCACAAAAATGTTTTAAGGACACAATGTATTATATAAGAAATTATTTAACATTATTAGTCAATCAAGTAACTCCGTAGACCTATAAAGCTCATGCAGATCATGTGCATTGGAACCACTAATATAACAATAATTTTCCAATATTATTTTTAGCACCAAGTTTTATTTCTTTATTTACTGTTTGGTACATGCACATATTTTAGAAAGAATGGGGTAGACTAAACATTTTTTTTCTGGATCGAAGCCTTTATGATGCTCTTTACTACCTGACAACCTGCTTCACAGACACATCCTGCTAATGCAGTGGTCCTGGCCCTCTTGGCCGCTGTCAGCAATACCAAGGGGCTGGTCTGCTAAAGGCAGCATCCCCCTCTGCAAGCTGGGATCACTGCTAGAGATGCTCTGGCACCCTGTGCCAACAAACATTGCCAGAGGTCTCCAGTGCCTGCCAGTTTACATTGAAGCAAGAAGAGTGTCGCTATTGAATCATAGAATGGCTTGGGTTGGAGGGCACCTTAAAGCTCATCTAGTCACAACCCCCTGCCATTGGCAGGGACACCTTTCACTAGACCAGGTTGCTCAGAGCCCCATCCAACCTGGCCTTAAACACTGCCAGGGATGGGGCATCCCCAGCTTGTTTGGGCAAACCTGTTCCAGTGCCTCACCACCCTCACAACAAAGAATTTCCTCCTAATTACGGGGAGGTTCAAGTAATCACCTGCCCTGAGGTTGGCCCTGGGGTGAGCCAGGTGCTGCACCGCTGTGCTTCAGTGGGTACGTAGTGCCCCCAGCTGCTGTCCCATCCCTCCGGCACGCCCCCTTGCATTATATGGATTATACCGTGAAATTACTGACTTTCAAATCTGTGAGTGAGAGTTTTCTCATCTCATTTGCCTCTCTTGAAACTGGCTTTCTAAAGTGTCAGTGGCAACGTGCACTGCAGGGAAAACCAAACCAGAAACTCCTACGCTGGTCTGAGTGTTTGTGTAGATGCTTAGTTGTCATTTGCATGGCTGGGGTCACCAGTCATGGGAGGGGCTGCACTAGAGAGCCCCTAAAAAACCCCAGTGTCTCCTTCTCCCAGGGGCACTTCCCTGATGAAGTACTTTGCTCTTGAAGACAAGGAGGGACAGGGAAAGAGTGCTGGGGTTTCTCCCCTCCACACCTCCTCTGCCCAGACCACACTGCTCAATTGGAAAGTTAAAGAGAATAGATGAGTTTTCATACACCCACCTCTGCAGACTCATCCTGCAAGTCAGGCAGAGTTTGTTCTCCGTCCCTCCCTCCCACACAATGCCTGTGCTGCTCAGTCTTGGCCCAGGAGCCCCTTCTCCCATCTCGCCCCCCACCCCACTCCTGGGTGGAGAAGGCACCATAAACCCACTTTAATTGCTCTGACCAGCGTGGTCTCCCTGGGGCACGTCCCAGGGGCGCACTGGCACCGGCTTTGTTTCCACAGGTGTGCTGAATTGTGGCTGTTCTCAGCCCACGCCCGGCCAGCCCACGCTCAGCCCCGCTGGGGCAGTGCAGCCAGGGCCCCGTGGGCTGTGCTGTGGTGGGTCTCCCCCTCCCTGCCTGGCTGATGGCGCTGGGAGGGAAAGGCTGTGGTTCCTGCTGCCTTCTCAAGAAGGTGCCGGAGCCATCACGGTGTGCCAGCAGGGCACACGGGGTTCAGCACCAGGGGAGCGGCTCTCCATGCATGGGGTGGGAGAAAAGCACAGGAGTAACTCATTATATCCACCAAAAGGTGTGGGCTTAACTGAGTGTCGTCATCTGAGCAGGGCTGATTTGTTTTGTAAAATAAAATGTAGAAGAAATTTGTGGTAAAAAAAAATAATAAAAAGAAGAGACTGCCATGAAGATGACAGCTGGATCAGCTCGGCCCAGGCAGGAGCCCTGGAAAGGGTCCAGGGAGGCAGGAAAGATCCATGAGGAGTTTCCTGCAAAGAAACTGTTCAAGAAATTGGGCAGAGGCAGCGTACATGTGACGCCTGTGTGGCTCTGCTTGGGTGGAGGGGGAGCCATTGTCTGGGAAAGCAGCCCATCCCGGAGATTTGGAGGGGAGCGAGGGGGAAAGAAGGTGCAGTCTGGATCAACCTGATCCAAAATAATATGTGATTTGTATTTTCTAAATAGAAAATTAAAGAAATAAAGACCCCAAAAAAGTAAGTAGAGCAAATGATTTCATGTTGGAGGAAATGTAATTTTTCCTATTAAAAACCAAAACAAACCAGACCAGAAAACTCCCAGATTTTGCTGTTAAAAGACTCCTGACATGCACTGAAATATTTTCTGGTGAGGCCCAGAGGTCTCTCGTCCCTGCTAGTACCATGGAGCTGGTGTTATTGGAATGTCCCCCGACTGGATGGGAACACCATCACACTGAGTTTTGGGACCCCACACCATGTGTGTTCTTGGAGGTTTTGCAGCTCTGCCACCAATACCCACTCCCAGTGTTTGCTTTGTTACTCTGGACCCAAAAGCTCTCCATCAGCATCACTGGAAACAGGATGAGTACAGGAGCTGAGTGCGAAACTAATTCAGAAGAGGTGCTGGAAACTGATGCTGATGGCATCTTTGGAAACTCTTTCCCCAAGCTGAAAAAAAGGGATTTCCTAAAATGACTGAAAATTAATTTGCCACATCTGTGAAGTGTGGCTTGTCAGTTATCTGTCCCTGAAAGCCCCTAAGGAAGTGCTACAGTCAGCAACTTTTCAGTTAAAATGACAGCTGCTAATGTGCCCATAGGTGATGGCAAGTTCCAGGTACACTACCAGTTGTCTTAAATCCTGAAAACACAAACGTTTGAATTGTGAAAGCTCTACAAGTTTGCACAGTACAAAAAGACAGTCTCTTTGGCCAAAAAAAAGCTAGTTTTGGAATCAAGGACAACCTGTAATTAAAGCCAACAGTATGAGAATCTGTAACTGATCTGCTCAGAACAAATTATTTGGCTACCTGAAGAGAATCAAAACATTTTTATTTTTTTGGAAAGAAGTGCAAAGAAGAAAAATATTAACTCGTTGAGAAAGAGGAAATTGTATGGGCAAACTAAAACAGGCAAAATCTGAACCTCCATATTGGGCAAGTGTGTGTAAAGGTGGAGAAGAGAGCACTCAATTTAGCTTGATGAACAATCCAATCACTGCTTATGACATAAAATTAGACTCTGTGTTTGAAAAAGAGCTATAGAAACCAAGATGATTTTATGCCATTGACCTTAACACTCCTCTGTAATGTACTTGATGAGGGGGATTTTGTTTTATTTTTACTGAGACAAATTCAATAGATTTACAGTGATGAATGCAATAAAATTATACACATGGTGAAGGAAAGCTTAGCTTCAAGGCAGTACAACTCTGTCCAAGAAACTTAACTGCTCGAAATTTGCCATTTTCAGCTGGAAGGAAAAGTCTCAAAGGCATGACTCCAGCAAGGCTATTTAGCCAAACAGTACCAGATGGATGTGTGCGATTCACCTTCTGCTTTGGTTATGAATGAAAGTAGTCAGTTAGGAGTTTGCTGAAGGCTATTTTTGGCTGTAGAAGTCTGGTCAAGATGTGATTAATATAGCTGTGCTGGGTCTGCTGTGCTTTGAGTGAAGGATGTGTGGAAATGAGAGGGAAGGGAAGCTCACAGGAGGCCAGGTAACTCAATGACTGAAGTATGTTGCTCAGGTGAATTCAGTTTGTGACATTTTGCTGTGATACAAAATGCCATGGTCTCCAGGAGAATTTGTGACTGAGTTTTCAGTATTTTCCTTTTTCCAGGAACCTCACCAACAATACAGCTCATGCTGTCCATGAGACATAAATATCACTATTTCCACCCTCCACACTGGGAAGCAGAGAGAGTCCTTTGACTAATCTCTGAAGGGCTGGGCCATATCTGGGTTTTGATGAGCTTGGAGAATCTGCCTCTCTTTAAATGGCCAAGGGTTGGGTACCAGCCCCAGGGAAGCCAGGTGTGATGGACTGAGCAGGCAGTGACACCTCATACTCACAGGAAGAGAAGCCCAAGGCAGAGCAAGGTCTTCTTTCAGCAAAGACTTCAGTGCATACTTGTGTCTCTTTCTTCTTGAAGAATTTTTGAATGGTTTTTAAGTGCTTATATAAACTCAGAGTGCTGTGGTAGGCATGCTTGTGTACTTTCAACTTGCCTTTGGTCCTGAAAAACTGAAGCAGCTCAGGTTTTCTTAGCATTTCTGTATGATTTGGCCCATCAGGTGTCAGATATTGGTACATACAGAAGCACCACCTGATGAGCTGATAGAAGCCCAGAGCTGTGTTCAGCCCAGCTTTGACTAAGCTGACACCCTCCTGTCACCCCTTCTCCTCTGGGGCAGAGCAGTGAGGGGTTTCAGGGAGCAGGACACATCATACAGATCAGACTCTTCAATCACATCATAGGCAGCTGGTGGCCAGCCATCCCCTCCTGCCAGCCCATGGCCAGCCCTCCCCTTGCAGGGGAGCCTCCAGCCCAACAAAAGTGTTTCTTGTAGCGACTGCACTGAAGGCCACAGATCCCAAGCCTACCCTTAGCAACCCACGTGTTTCAGAAATAGTTCCAGGGAGAGCAAAAGAAACTGTTGTCCAAGCAATGTGCTCAGATGCCAAGTTCTTTGTTGCATGATTAATAAGGTAGCTTGTTTCACCACTTAAAATTCATCCAGAGGGCTTTTTAATAGTCAGAATCATCCCTGGCAAAGGTATTTTTGAACGTACCTGTTTTTGAACATACCTATGCTCCAAGTTCAGAGTGCTGTGGCTTTTTGGTTTTGCTTTGTTTTCAAAAAGGTTGATGAAAACCATTTTCCTAAACTGACAGCAACAACCATAACATATGCACAGAGACAAGATAGCAGTCTCATACAGGAAATACTTCTGCTTTCGTTTTTATTTTATGAATACATACACAACAGATGCACAATCTTCCATTATCCAGGCTTAAAGGTAACAGGTTGGGTCTTTTTTTTTTTTTCCAAAATAGCTTAAAGAGGAAAATAAAAATCAGAATGAAGGAGCTGCAACATAGCCAAACCATACATTTGAAAACTTTTCTAAAATTACTGCTGAAATGTGTCTTTGTGTGTGTGTGTGTGTATTGTCCTGCATGGTTAAAGCCTTACCCAAGGTATTTAGTATATGAATAAAAAAATGCTTTGGCATAATCAGATTCCTCCATGCACAGTTTATTGACATTTCTGAAATAATGAGAGAATAAAATCTGAGGATTATATCATATATCATTTCCTCTTCTTGGGAGCAATGTCTTTAAATGCAGTGGGGAAATGAAGAGGAGTCTGTTGACAAGAGACTTTGCTTCCATACTAAGATGGTTACATTAGCAGGATGCAGCAGGATGCAAGCAGCTTCATATAGAAGAGGTGGAGAGATATATGTATATAATGTAAAAATGCTATTTTATATGAGAAAAGAAGATTTTTCGAGATAACATAAAATGAACCACTCTAACACTAGCTTCCAGCAAAACATTTGCTTTATTAGTTCTATTTTCTAGCTACAAGTCAAGCTGACATTTGTCGAGCTTTTTAACTTTTTATATGGCAGTCTATAAGAAACGTTTCATGCAATGTCTACAATGCTAAATACAGGGTAAATAATTGGGATTAAACAGGTGAGGAATAACAGACTATTATAAGGACCAGTAACAGCATATTCTGTACATAGAGCCATATTATATTCTCATGTCTTCACAGTAATGTGCAAATGTGACAAATATGGCTTTCATTTTTTTCCTCAAGAAAGTAAGACATAATTACACAGAATAATGTTTTAAAACACTTAGTTGGATTTCACCTTTTTGTGAAACCTGTTCAGTCTTCATTGCATCGGGGTTAAGGAGCCACCCCACCTCGGGGGTGTAGTTTGGGTGTGTTTCCAGGAGGGGGCACAGATTCCTAAGGCACAAAATTAATGTTAAACTGTTAAACATTTTTAATTTAAAGTCATGCTATTTTAGTTTAGTTTAGTTTTTATTTTATTTTTATGTTGGTTTTTTTTTTTTTTGGTTATGTGAAGTAATAGGTCACTGCTAGTTATATAATAAGCGGTTGATTGTAAAAAGTACAATGTTGAAGGCTACACTACATGCCTACCTGTAGCTCCAGGAATATTAGCTAATCTGAAAACACACTATACAGCGCTGCATGTGAAACCAAGGTGGGTTTTTGGTAACATCCTTTTCCATACATGTAGCAGAGAGTTATAAGGCTTCTGCGGAATAATAACATTATAACTGAACAAATATTTTACACTCTTCCATAATGGTATTTACAGTTACTATAACTCATATTCTGACATTTGGTAAATAACATGTATCTTGTATGCATCCTTCTTGCCTATCTAAAGTGCTTGCTTAACTGCGTGAGGAAAGAAAATGCATACCTGGTTTAGGTGCAACAAACCCTCAAAACAAGTAGCTGAAATATTTGCTGTGGATTTGAAATGCATTCTCAGAAATTGAAATTATTGCTAAATTCAGTGCCTTTACTAGGCAATCATCTATATTACTTGTCATATATAAATATGTGCATATATACTAGTATGTATGTACATGCATACACATTCATCTATCATGTAAAAGATAGATTTCAATTTTTTGTCCATCAACCTTTTTTATTTTGTGCTATTCAACTCACTTGTGCTATGACAGAAGCCGGATCAAAATCAAAATCTTACCATGCTACTACTACCAACCCTATGATTCATTAGCACTTAATAAAGACAATATGCAAGAGAAAGCTGAGATGATGACAAATCAGGAGGCTTTTGAAATGCACTGAGAATAAGGCAATAGGCTGTACATTACAGCAGAGGAAAAGCTGAGGAAATTCTGGAATTCATAAACGTGTCTTACTGGAGCCAGGATTGCTCTCCCTACTCTGCTGCAGAGTCCTGTGCTTTTTTCCAATATCACTCTCCAGAATTCAAAGTCTAGAGTTTCTGCACCTACCAACAATTTTAATGGTAGTGAATTCAAAGCTTATTAAAAATGCCCTGATGCCACAACCTGGTAAAATAAGGCACTTCCAGGGCTGTATTTCAGCGGTGCCATGCCAAAAGGATCAGCACTGGGAAGAAGTGCTTAGATTTTGCTGAGTTTCCTAGTTTTGTCCCATGAAATGCACCGTCTTGGAGCGTACTCCCTCTTGTCTCTTTTGAGATGATTTTCTTTAAAAAAAGCTGTTTCATCAGTTGAAGTTGAGGAGCTACTTCTTTGTAAGCAAGAGGTAAATCTTCAGTTCCTGACATTCATTAAGGTGGAAGATCAGAGTGGTACCAGGCAACATCTTCAGTTCATTCAGCATCTCCCGACTCGAGGTGACGCGCCAGCCAAGTCAAAAGTGTGTACTTCATACCAGGCCCACACTGAAAGCTATGAGTGGACATTGGTACTGGAAAGGTCATTCCTTATAATTTCATTTACTGCAAAGGAAGAAGACAAGAAAAGGAATCAATTAGCATCCCATTCCCGCAGGCAGTTCTCCTCAGTCCACAAACCCCCGAACTTGCACTCATTCTTTAAAAGCTTCAGTACAGATCTGAACAGTAAGTGTGACATCACCAGGTAGCTTGTACAGGCTGATCACAGAGCAAAACCAGCAGGATTAACCAAGGTTATTAACATGCTAAATACCATGTAAAACCAGGCATCACAAGAACAGCAGCACCCTAGATCCTTGATTGCATCAAACATACTTAACATATCAAATTGGTTAGAGATAAAACATTCCATTTGGTCTAGAACTGCCTCAGAAATGTAAAGTCAGGAGGACCACAGGAGATCCTAGAATAATCTACTCCTTCCATAAAAAGAGCTGCTTGGAAAGTATGTTAGCCATGGTAGGTACTGGTGGCAGAAAGCTGCCAGTCACTGAACCTGGGTATGTGCAGCTGCAATGCCTAGATAGAATACAACTTCACATGCCGATTTTTTCCACTGTGGGTTGATATTAGGAATAAAAAAAGAAGAGAGGAAACTGCTGCATGCTTGCCCATTCCTTGGAGCTGGTAACATGTTTAAATAATATACCCTCCTTTTGTGGTGACCAACACACATGGACATGCACTCTTTATTTCTATCCACACAAACAGATGAGAGGGATGAACATGTTAAAAAAACTCTCTTGCAAGAGTCAGAGGAGAGAATAAACAAGGTCTGCTATCTCAGCATCAGCCAGTCCGACTGCATCTCCACTGATAAAGTGTTGTTTTCTTTATTCACAAGTCTTCTTTCTTTCTTTTCCCCCTCCCCTGAAGATCATCAGGCAGTACAGTTTCCCACACTCCAATTATGTCCATGTGATTTTTGGCAGATGGACAGGAAATGACTGAACCTGGCAAAGGTCGTCAACAGTGGACTACACAACACCCCTTTTATTTCCACTCCACCTCCCTACAGCAACTGCCACCACCTGATTTACACAGAGATAGACAAAATGCCATCAGCAGGGCTATCACTGCTTCTGAGTTTCCCTAACATTGTCAGGAGTGGGAAACACGTGCCCACGTCATGGAAGCACCACAGAAAAGCCTGCATTTTCCTTTCCTTGTGGGCTGCTCTTCACAGTAATCCAGATAACTTCATGTGTTTACTGGAAAAGACCAAGCCTGTCTAAAACCAGCTTCCTGAAGCAATTAGTTGGGTACGTTTGGTCTTGGTTTTCATGGCCTGTTTTTTTTTCCCTGCAGACCTATTGCCCACTTAGTAATTGCAGCACATGAATCAGTCAGGATTTGTGTCACAGGTCCTGGCCACCAAAACCAATTCTACCAATGGATACACACACCATACTTCAGAAAGGAAATATCGGTTGCTTTTGTAACTATCTATTTACAGCAGCAAACCAAGAGTATGGAAATGAGCTGTGAAAAGACAAAGCAGTTCTTCCTCTTGAGAGTGCCATGGAGTTCATCTTTAATATTACCAAACAGCAAAAACAAATTCAAGCAGCAAGCCCTGCACCGAGGCAAAGACTGCTCTGCATGCATCCAAACCCAGCCAGAAGTGCCACCCCATTTACATGTGGCCAGATTCCAGAGAGCTTTAGGGACTGAGTCTCTGCCTTGAATGCAAACAGCACACTTCTGTGGAATGATTCTTCCATGATGCTTTTTTAAAGATAGCTTCTGTGATAAACTTCTCGAGGCACTCTCGGGTCTGCAGCAAAACCACACAGCAATACCTTCGTGTTTTATGTGACAATGAAAACAAATGCTCCTGCTGGCCAGGCAGCGTCATAGTTTTGCTAACTTTCCCTCAAAGCTTCTGTTACATCGAATAAAATTAAGATACTAGGCAGGGCTATCCTCACTCTTTGTACAGTTACTTAGTGCTTAGAAACATTAAATAATGAATCTTCACAGTCCTTCTGTAAAATGTGAACATAAACATCACTGGTATTTCATGGGGACAGGGAGGTGGAAATGTGAAGGACCTCCCCATCTCAGTCAGGATTAGCACCAAGGCATCTCAAATCTCTGACTAATGCTGTAGCATGTGCTGAGTTATTCTTGCTTGATTCTTTCAGTAAAACTTTCAAAAGCAACAGCCTCAGCCTGCCAGCCCACGCTTTCCCCTACTAAAGCATGTAGCAAAGGTATTTTGCAAGCAACTTGATGACATGAGCAGAAGGTCCATCTCCAAAACCAGCTTAGGCACTCAAGAGACTACCCCTTGCAGTCACTCCAGCTACCCTCAGCTGATCCTCTGTCACTTGAGTGCTGTAGGACACATGTCTTACTCCATATACGACACTACTTTTCCTTTCAGCTGCGAGCCCACCTGCCTTAGCTCAGGCCATGAGACCACGGTGCTCCTTCGGTCACACTCTCCCCATCTCTCAGCAGACAAATCAATCTGTCCCCAGCTGAAATCACTCGTATTTTGTTATTGACTCACAGCAGTTTATTGCTTTTTTTACTTTATATTACTTTCTTAAGAGAGGTGGACTTCTGCTACCTTGATGAGTAAGCCTGGCGTTCTCATGTAACAACATCTGGCAGCTGTTCAACAACAGTCACTAAACAATGTCACCACAGACTTGGGAGACAGCTGAACCTCAACCCAAATGCACCCATTGCCGCCAGATGTCACAATCAAACAGGGCCAAAACCACCAAGAGGACACTCAGCATCTCTCCTCCACAGTGATCTGTAGAACAGTATGGCTCAGACACAGCTCTCTATTTAACTTGCTTGTTTCCCCTCTACCCACTGCAGTGTCAAAAATGCAAAAAATTCCCAATAATGCAGTGGAAAAAACCTGCAGAGAGGGACAAGGGTGCACGCAAAACGCCCAGGTGGTGGAATATGTGGCAGCACAGCTGATCTTGCAGCAGACCGCTAGCACAGATGAAAGGGGAAGTGTGATGCGAGCGGGCTTTCCCTCACTGCTCGCCGAGACACCTGAGGCTGCAAGGAAAACCCTCTGGTGGGTGGGAATGGGGGGAAACCAGGAGGCAAGTGCATGTGAAGTGTGCTGGGTTTGGCTAGAAGGATGCTCCCTGCCACCCCCAACTGCATGGTCCAGCACTCCCATGAAGACTCTCCATATTTTTTATTTCTGATTTCTGGAAAATTTGCTTCCTTTTAATACTCCAAAACATGTTAACATTTTTGTTGCATGTTAGGAAATGTTTTATTTTGCATCAAATGGAATGTCTTGGGAGTATTTTGTTTGACCCCAAACTTATTTTTCTTTTGTTTGGCTAGAAAATATCAATATTCTTGTAGGCTGACCCAAGATTGTCCTTCCCAACAGCAAATCAAACCGTCTGTTACTGAAGTATGGTTCTGCTGAAGCATCCTGTATGCCCACCCACACCAGTGTCACAGCTACCACTATTGTCAGTTCTTTGGGAAAGAGCGTAAGAACCAGCACACCTCCAGTGATGCTTTCTCTAGTACACCTTTGCTCTGCTGCAGGACTTCGTGAGCCAGAGGTCTGCATCCTTGCTTCTAATGAACTTTGACAAACCTTCTTCCATTAAGTTTTCTAATAACCTTCTGAACCTGTTTTGGCCTTCACAGTTTCCTGTAGCAATGGGTTCCACAGTGTATGGATGTGAGGGTGGAAAAAGTATTTTTTTTTCTGTTTTAAATTTGTTTCTTGTAAATTTAATTCATGTTTCAAATAAATGAGCTGACTGTTCCCTGTTCACTATCTCCTTTGCCATCCATCCCTTTGGTATCCTCAGAGCTCCACTTGGTCCCATAGGACCACTGCAGAACTTTCCAGAGAGGCAAGATCTGATCATGCAGATAAAGTAACTGATATTTTTTCTCTTATCTCCCACCTTTGTAACAAAATATATATTTTATGGTTAAAGAGAATCAGCTGGTTGCAGTCTTGAATGCTCAGGTTTTGGCTTATAAACCTGTTACTATTACAGGAGGATTGTGTGTCCTCCACAGAACAGCAGTATTCAGTGCAAGCAGTATTTTGGCCTAGGTTTGAGTTTCATTCCTAAAGCAAACGCTGGTCTTTGATTCCCCAGCTGCTTGGATGCACATCCATTCATGTCTGCAGTACCATTCCAGGAGTAGCTGGGTTTTGAATAAGCACAACATTCTTTAAAGAAAGGTTGCAATGCCTTTACACTCATTTTTAAAACAACATAACCTGAATACTCACAAAGACCTGTTTTATAACTAGGACAAATGAGATCCAAATAATTACCCAGCTTGTTGCAGGACTTACGTACATCTTAGCAGCAGATCTGGAATAGCACGCAAGATATTTAATCTTCAATGCCTAGAGTAGCGCAACACTTCTCTTAGAGCACCAGGCTGATCCCTATCAGACCAAACAGCTGAGTACTATGATTTACAGAGCCTTTGTCATCAGATTTTTTTTTTCACTGTTTTTCTGCTGGCTTTGGGGTGGGAGGCCACTGTCACTTTCATAGCTAACACCTACAGTTCCCCACAATGCCTTCTCTCAACTGGTATTTTCCATTGTCATGTTCAGCTTTTCCACTGACAGAAAAGTCAAAAAATAATAATGCTGAGAAATGCACGTAACACGTGACCTCTCTACCTGTCAAGGCTTCTGAAAGAGGAACCTTTCCTTTGCTAAACAGCAGATGCCACAGTAGCAGGATGTGGTGAGCTGTTACCCCACATTTTAGTTTAATAAGGAGTTTTTTCCTCTTGTATTTAATTTTGCTTTGAAATGCCCTTGCAATGGAAATTTCTGCTTTACTAATTAGCAAAATCAGTGTCTTACCGATGCACCAGTTTGGGCTCCTGCACGGAACAGGACAACCAGATATATCTGTACAAATGTGGGTTCCATATATAGATGTGAACTTCATAGGAAATGTAATATTTTTAACATTTGCTGGCTGTACATGGATTCCATCAACTGGCAAAACTTTAACTTTCTGCAGATTTCTGCCTTCCTTGCATCTGACTACTGATAGGGATAACGTGGCCTTTTTTTTTAATAAAATACCTGTTCTTCTGAGACAAAGTTCTGCCTTCCAGCTCAAACACTGATCCTGCTCAGAGCAAAGAAGTTACAAGGTCACTGATGCAGGGAGTAGGGAGGGGGCATATGCCCAAAGTGGCCCCAACTGGGGAGCTTTCTGGGGATACAAATATGAGAGTTTGGAAGACTTCGTACTCCTAAAGGCGAATGTCCCCTAAGAGTCTTAAAAAATGCGGAGTGAGCTGAGAGCCATGTTCAAACTCACAATTTTGAAGAGCTGAGTCTACAGTTTTGTGGGTGAATGGTATCAGTTTGAAAACATACCCCATCGCTTTTCACTTTGCAAGCAGTCTCCATTTTCTGGCTGGGTTAAGTTGCTGTCTTGTCACACATGTGGAAGTCAAAGACCATCATTCCCATGATTTCAATCCATGTCAGCAGGAGCCCAGAAAGGCTTGCACAAAGGAGACTGAGTAGCGGAACTCTAGATTGTATTTACTGTTGCGCCCCTTTACGATGTACTCTTCTCTCCCACAAGTGAGCTTTGTGGCTCTCCACTCCACTCTTTTTAAATAGACAGAGAGGTGTGGTAAGAGTTTAGGCAAAAAGGCACTCAGAGGTTTTGCACTGAGCTGACACCTTGTGATTCACATGCCCCTGTTCCCCTGTAAATAGCAATGGTATCAACTCAGCTCCTTCAGGATAGTTTTTGTTTCCTTATCAATAGAAAGTGCCACATGGCATGTCCCAAGACATCCAGGCATGCAGGGTCACATAAAGTTTCTATCCACAGCTGACTAACCAACCTTTGCTCGTTACTTCATGTCCACCTGTGTCTGCTGGGGACCACTGCCTCTAACATGGAGCAGAACCGAAGACAAGAGGCTGAGATGCCGTAACGCTCTCTTGATGAAAATGAACAAAAGCAGCCTGCTCTGACTGGTTCTCATGGCGTGGAAAATACAAGTAATACCAGCTGCACCTTTCAAGCTACGCGTGTGAAAAGCCTGCAGTAAAATCATGCTCCGATTCTGCCATGTCTGGACAATAATGCTTCATCTTTCAGATGGGGGTAACTGCCCAAGCAGTGCAGTGCCATGACTGGAGACCTCATTTGGATTGTGTTTGACACTGGTCAGACTGCACAGCTTCTGTGTCACAGCCTCCAGAAGGTCTGCGGAAGGTTTGAGCCACCTCCAGAAACAAGTAGCAATCCTGAAAGCAAAACTGCCTTGGTTTGGCTCATTGTTTTTGCCTTCTGGCAGAACTCACTAGCTCAGGTCAAGCCTTACATGGATACAATTAGAGTGACACCCAGGTCAGGGATCTCTCCACACAGCTCATTACACAGCGTGGATGTAACCACAAGTGCTCTGAATTTCTGCTGTCACTATTCAGCACATGAAGAGAGCCCGGGACACATAGCTGTGGAGTGACTACATGAGTTTGACACTGACACCACGCTACCTGTAGTAAAGCTTTGTATTATGACGTTCACTTTGCTGCCTATAATTATTTCCCTCGGATTTTTTCCACCAGCAGTGAGGCCATATCTTGCTCTATCAGGCTTCTGTGCTCTCGTATGCCCTTCTTTTAGATGAAATGCCACATATTAGCATCACTGAAGAGGAATTCGAAGTTGCAAATGAATGTAGAGGAAGCAGAAATACAGGAGGAAAGTTTTTTTTTTCTTATCTCCATGTACAGATTTTATTTTAAGAGAAAAATGGCTTAATATAGATGCATATACAGCGACTAAAAAAATTAAACTCCATCCCATGACTAAAACTCTACAGTTTTTCTCAGGGTACCTACTTCCTCACTATTAATAAGCATCACTACTATCTGACATATGAAAGCTGCAACAAACAACATAGAATTGTTACTCACATCACTTAAAAAAATAGGTTTTTCTTACAGAAACTCTTTTTTCAAAGCTACTAAGTATTGTCCTGTGAGTAAGACAAAAACATGAGAAAACAGTGATATAAGTTCCTGAGGTGCCAGACTGTAATGCAAAACTATAGATCACATTAAAGCTTACTGAATTAAAAACCAAACCAAACAAGCCTTGTGAAGCAGTGGAAAATATAACTTCACATGTTCCATAAAGAAGTCAGATCTTGTATTACCTCAGGTGTCCTGGATGTGTTTAAACCTTAAACTTATTTTTATCTGTTTAATCATAATAAGCCACTACCACAGGGCATGCTATTTTTGGAGACAGCAAATAGGACAGTGGAGCAAGTGAGTGACAACAAGTAGCAGGTTTTAATAAAACATGATCCTCCCATAAGAATGTCAGCTTGGCACGACGGATGGCATTGTTGTGCATGACAGCCATTAACACGGAGTCATTTTCCTACCTGCTCTACCCTCTGCCTTATTTAGTTTAACAACTCCAAGTCTCCCAGGGCGGCTGCGCTGCGGAGGGCTAATAGGAAAGGTTCCTTGTAGTGTGATGACAGCACTGTGCGGCAGCAATTTAACTGGGGCTCTTGAATAGGTGCCCAGACTAAATGAGTCCCATCCTATCGCACCAAAATTTCTGGGTTTCGATTTTTTTTCATCCCTCCCATATGCTGCTCTGGAAAACGCCCTGCATCTCTTGCTCTGCAAACGCTTAGGGATGAATTCCCTGGCTGCTGGAAATTAGCGCAGGAATCAGCAGAGCTGCAGTAATTTCCAACACATAGGAGTCTAAACTTCAGCTTGTTTTTACTCTCAATCTGAGGATGGCTGCACTCAATCTAATTTGCCCTTTTTACCAATGAATCAGAGGCTCAACAGGAATTTCAGGTAGCCCTCACTGAGGCAAACTTTGCCTCGGGAGATGGGGATTTGGGCTGTGCAGAGGCTGCAGGATCTTCCCCAGTATGATGCAAGCCTCATCTCACATACACATACACACATGTGTGAGGGTAAGGCTGGGCAATGAACAAATAAACCACATTTTAACCAAAATGATGTGTTTACGTTCCTAAGAGCATCTGTAAAGGAAACAAAACAGACATATTTTACATTTTACACAAAATTTCCACATGACAGACAAACTACACAAATGCTACCTAAGGCAGCCAAAAGCCAAGGTCAGTGCTGCTGGAAGCTTTACGGGTACCAGTCCAGAAGAAGTAAGGAAGACCATGCACCCCTCTGCCATAGACAACAGGAATTTGCCCCTGTCGTGATCAATACAGTAATGCAAATTGATCCTGGTGAAGAGTTCTCCTCTTCAGTCTAGTGCCCAACAGTGAAACAGTGCTGTCAGACCCTGGCATTCAGAACACATGATTCATGGCCCTGAAGCGTGACGAGATTGGATTCAAAATCAAAACAAATTTTAAGCAAATCTGCATTTGCCTATTTTTCTAGCCTCCAGATGTCTCTGACAGTGTTAAATCCTGAATGTAACTGAAATGAAACTTCCTTTTTATGTCTTTTTACTCTCATATTCCTGATCTCCTCCCTCAAGGTTTGCTGTACCTCACAACTAGCTATCAATTGAAGCATGGATAACACTTGAGACACAGGGCTCTCAAAGTATCCTAGGGTTAGAAGAACAAGGTCAAAGCCCACCTGATGGCCCCAAGGGCTGGCAGCTTCCAAGGTTTACCAGCAATGAATGGGAGAGGGGGAGTGGGACTGGACCAAGTCACAAAGCTTTGAGCCCGATGCTGAAGACTGCTACTTGGAGACTTCATGCCCTGCCAAAGGAGCATCCCATGTGCAGGCACCCAGCTGAGCACCGGTGATTTCTGTGGGCAGCTGACACCAACCTTTAGGACCTCACATGGCCCTTCTGTATGGATACAAATGTATGATACAGAAAGGCCAGACCCTTCTACATAACACAAGAAAGGGCTTTTCTCCACGTGCTGGAAAAGTGACAGATGAGTTTTAGAAAAAAAATAATTCTGGGGGTACAGGAGAGAAAAAAAGGGAGCAAGAGAAGGTCTATAATCTCTATGGCTTACTGATTTCAGAGTTTAAAAAACGCCAAATAAAACTGAATTTCTCTGTCGATTATACAATTATTAATCTTTTTAGAAGCTTTTCCAACATTGCACATAATGAGCAATTCATCAAAGCATATTAGGTGCCACAGAAGTTGCATTCAATATAAAGGGGTCATTAAGTTTCTTGTAATTGCCCATTACTGAAGCTTTCGTTAGTTCTAAATCAAATCAATGGGATGTGCATGTATGCTCTTTAATTGACTTTATGTAATAATAGTGTGGCCCCTAGTGATCCTCTGGAATCCTCCAAAATGAGCCACCTTGCACTGTTCATAAAAAACCAGCTTGTGTGCAGGTGTGCATATCAAATAAAACAAAGAAACAATAAATGGAGGAAAGAAAGAAGCACCTTAGGTCACGCAACAGTATTTGCTGAGTGCCCTTTTCTTTCCATAGGTAGAGAATGGACAAGAGACTTGACTCTTCTTCCACTCAACCAGCCTCAAAGTCTGATGGACTTGAGCAGGATTAACATGGTCTCAACAGTGGAATTGTCCTGGAGATAGGTTAAACGGGGTCTATATGATCTTTTTTCTGAGCAAAGAGGGTTTGGCTGTCTTTTTTTTTTTTTTTTTAAGGGACCCAATTTGCCCTATTACCATCACCATCATCAACACCTCTTTCCTTTATAGCCCTTTTCATCAGCAAAGTGCATGCCAAACAGAAAAGATCACTGCCAGTATTCACACCACGCAGTGAAGAGGGCACCTAGGCAGGGAAGGCAGGAGGATGCCACTGTGCAGACCATACACAATGTGCCTATGGCACAGTGGGTGGCCACTGCTGGGACACATCTGCACCTTGCCTGCGTGAAGGCTGAGCCTTGTTTGGTAACCTCTGATTTACAGGGGTTTTGCTCAGTCAGATAAAATGATGGCCATAAAGTGATTCAGTAAGTGGCCACATGCTGCTGAATGGAGACAAAAGGCTGGGTGGGGCTAATAACATTTTTATGTGTTTGGTAAGGGAAAAGAAATCCACCTATGAGCCTGCTGGGGACTAGGCTGGGAAAGGTCATGCTAGCTGGGGGAAATCCTTAGGTGATGGAACACAGCTGCTAATCTTCAGCAGTGGGCACAGAAGCAGGGCTGGCTCTGGGAATCTGAACTGGTGGCTACAAACAGCCTTCAAAAAAATGGATGTGATAAAAAGCCATCATACAATAAATCTGCTTTTGGCATAATGACCTGGTCGCTACCATAACGTGAACTGTAAGTAATGCCACAGGGCTTTGTTTCAACCATGGCAGCATCTGTTGCTGGACAACACTGCAGTTCAAAGAGGAGTACATATCCTCTTCATCATGGCTCCTTGGACAAGAGCACTGGCAGCACTCTTGCACTGGCTTTGTACCACCTTAACTAGGGAAAGACCTTTTCATAACAAAACTCCCATTCAGTTTGGCTGGGAAGGTTTGATCCAAAGGCTGATTTAAGTGGACTCACACTGGAAACATACTGATGCAGCTTGGGCTGTGGTGTGGAAACCCCCAGGTGGGTGTTAGTAGATGCTGTCCCCAGTGTGGAGATGTGGCTGTGAAAACCACTGCACCCAGACTGTTCCTGGATTCCAGTACTCCTTGGATGCTAAAACCACCTGCAGCAAGCATCTCAGACTACAGCAGCTGGAAGAATACTCTTATTTGTACATGGTCCCAGTGTGACAGAGCTGCAAACATGACAAAATGTCTTTTCCTCTTTTCTCCTCTCCCACATGCTGTGCCTAGCTGCAGAATGGCTCAAGCTCTGGCTGGAGTGACAGAGCAATGTCAACAGCAGAAACGCCACATACGGTTGCAAGAATTCAGTAAGAATCACAGCTGGGCTCCCAGAGAAGACAAAACCTTCCCCCTTGCAGCTCAGTGCTCTCCACTAGAGAGGAAATTTATTTTGCCCCAAGAATGAAGCACTATAAACGTGCAGCCAGCACTAGAGAACTAGGAAAAAGGCACTTGAGAGCAGGTGCACAACACTCATCTCTCAAACACACTTAAGGACCTGAAATTTTATCCAAAATGCTTGCATTACACTTTCCAAACAATCACTCACAATGTGCAACAGGCTTCTTCTCTGTCTTTTTTTGAGTACCTGGACTTCAAACCCCTTGCTTCTTAATAGCTGAAAAATGACAGGTTGCTTCCATGGCCCAGGCTGTGATCTCGCAGCACATCCAAACACAAGGAGTTGGCCTGCACTTTTGAGAGGTGCTCCAGTCAACAAAATGAGTGGAAGAACTTTAACAGTAATTCAAGAGGAGCTTTAAAAAATTTATTAATGGTACAGTGAAGAAAACTGGCTGCTTTTATGTGATTCAGTCAGGTCAAATCAGCTAATTCAGAGCAGGAGGTAAACACATGGAGGGTAACACAGCAGCTTTGGAAAATCCACACACCTACACATTGCTTGGGGGGGCAGGCAGGTCCCGCTCCCTGGGGAGCTCAGCCAGGACATGGAGATCACAGGACCTAGTTGTGGGCATTGCAGACATGCAACATCTGGCTCTCTCTTCAGAAGCATCCTTGCTACAAGAGCAACCCAGCAAGAGTCAGCTCTTGCTGAAGACCCTGTGAACAAAACGCTTTCCAGGCTGGAGCTTTGGGGACATCAAGGACATACCACTGATGAAATAAAAGAAAAAAGTGCAACAAAGGTTGTGATGAAAGGCTGCGCAAATTCATTGTTGTTTGCTCCACACAACAGGTCTTCTGGTGCACCACACTTTTTGTAAAACATAGTTCCATGAAACAAATTATTATCTCCAGTAGCTTCCGTCTACACACATTTCTGAAATACTTTCATTCTGAAATGCTTTGAGAGGAAATATTAAAAAGAATGGAAACCTGGCAATTAATCAGATGGAAACCTTTGTTTCCATTTTACAGAATAGGAAAAAAAGAAGAGAGAATTGTAAAAAGAATATCCAACATTAACTGCTAAGTAGGGAAATGAAAGATAAGCAGAGGCCAGGGACTGGGAGCACTGGTGTGCTGCATGCGTTTGCCTGCACTTGGACGTGGTTCTAAAGGGTGGGTCAGATCTGTGTTTGCCGTTCTTGTTCAAACCCACGTAAACACCTAGTTAGAAACAGGGTTTTGACAGATGAAAATTCTACTTTCTTAAAAACTCACAAAATAAAAACCTTGAAAATTGTTTTTCAAAGCATGGATGAAAGGCTCTCGTGGTCAAGACACAGAGCAAATATTTACAGGTGCTGGGGAGACACCATTTCCTCCCTTTAGGCTTCAACCTAGTGTCTGCCACATAATTTTATCCATTCAATGAATTTTTTTTTCCAGACATCTGCCAAGAGGAAATAACTTCACTGTATTGGGAGTCTGGGAATCCTAGAAAACAATCTTAAATCCATAAAATCCATAAAATAATTGAAGTGCAGTTTTACTGAGCTGTTCAGTTCGATTCTGATTTTTACTACAATGTCAACAAGAGTTTAATTTGTTTTAAAGTTTAGGTTCTTAAATCTGAGTGATATACAGTAGTTTACAGCTTGCTGGCAACAGCTACTGTGGAAAAAAAAAATGGAAAGTGCATATAAAGGCGGTTCTAACTTTGACATTGTGAAAGCAGGGAGCAGTGCCAGGAGCAGTGCCAAGAGCAGCAAACAGCATGGCTTTCCCAATCCTGGCTGGCTTTAGGCACTGCTTGCTATTGACATCAGTCGCTATGGGATACATTTCCCTGCTCTAACAAATCTCATCTGGAGCCTGTAATTAAAAAAGGAATGTCTCAAAGTATAACTTCTTTCCCTAAAACATTTACAGATGTTAACTAGATAGCTAATAGTGTGAGATGTCTGTGGGTGGACATCTTCCTCCTTATCTGCTGGGTCAAAGAGGACAATTTATTTATTAAAATCAGTTCTAAAGGTAGTAATTTTTCTGTGTACATCTTTGGGAGTCGTGGTGTCTTCTTTTCTAAACTGCTTGCTGAATGAAGGATTTGGAGGTGTTTTTCATTATAGTTTTCATTTTCTTTCAGAAGTCATCTCCAAAGTCAGCCTCATTTAATAGGTACTCAGAGTGACTAAAAACGTCTTTGCTGAGCAGATTAAGAAGTATCCCGTCTGAGCTGTAAAATTATAATAAAAAATAATAATGGTAGTAATAATAATAGTAATAATAATAATAGTAGTAGTGATGTAAGTTTCCTGCTCCAGTGACTTTCCACCAGTGTCTTTGGCTGGCGCCCCTTGTTAAGTGCTGCTAAAAGCATTTACAGGAGCCACTGGACGGCCAGGGAAGCTGATCTGCTTCAGGCGCACACCGGACATGTGAGGGGGAGAATGTGAAAAAGGGATGAGAAACACATGTCCCTGGGGAGGCAAGAAGGGGTTTTCTTGGCTGTTGGAGAGGGTGCCGGCCTCAGCTCTGCCATGGAATGCTGCTCCCAGCCAAGCACTCCCTATCCCACACAGCTGTGTAGAGCATCCCCCCAGTACCCCGCAGGAGTTGATGGCTGAAACTCTCCTTCCTAACACACGCAGCCCAGACAAAGTTGTCTGCTTGGGCCTTCCCCTCCGCCAACATCCCCCCCTCTGCCTTTTCATTTTTTTTTTTCAACCAGCTTTGATTGGAGCCAGAGCCTGGGGTAAATCAGAGGAATTTCTAGATTTTTCTGAGTGCTGTGAGCTCTTGCTGTTTTCCGATACCTACTTCCTGCCATATCTAAAATAACAGCAGCTGCAGGGGCCTGATAGAGAAGAGCTCCAGGGGAGAAATTCTCACAAATGGGGTGAGAAAGAAAAAAAAAGGAAGAAAAAAAAGACACTTATTAGGGAGACGATAACACAGAGAGCCAACATCAGATTCATTGTTGAAGTTGATAGCACCATAGGCTGTGGATGTTGTTGTCAGAAGAAAACAAATCCTGTAAATGGCCATGGGAATGATAAGTCTCCATGTTTGCTGGGATAACAGAGGTAGCTTTACAGCACTTGTCCTATTGTATGGAGTATCGTGCCTCAATTAGCTAATGTCTCTGAGGGCCAGATAAGTGAGGATGAATGTTTTGCCCTAGAAGTTTTCATGCTTTCTCTTTGGTGTTCCGATCTATGGAGAGCTGCAAAAGAAATCTTTGTACACATACAGAAGGCCCACTCTTCAGAGAAGAACATCAACAAAAATGAAAAATTGTTGAAATTACATTGTTTTCCATGGAGAACACATGGTGCAGTGTTGTCATTGTCTCATTACAGACCACATGAAGGGGTACAGCCACTCAAGTGTCTTCCAAAATGGTCTCACAAAGGGACCTTACATATTTGTATGAGAACTACTCCAGGAGAAGAATGTCTCTGTCCTACTGGCATAAAGGGGGACAGAGACAGACATGGTGCACTCATATGAAATATACTTATGCACCATTCAGTGTGCAAGAACACACTGAGATCTCCTTGAGATCCCTTGCCACCAACACAAACATTACTTTAAATATCAGCACATCCAAACAACCGAAGTGAGTGTTCTTGAAACACTGCCAGTCAGTGAAAAACAGGCAGTATTTCAGGTTATTGTATGTGCCATTAACCTTAACACATTAATGTAATTCTACAGTTACTCTGGGAACTATAACTTGTGTCTGCATCAAGTTTTGGGTCCTGAAATTTTCAGCGAATATTAGAGATTTTCATGTATTATTTCTTTTCAACACAGGGCTTTTAAAAAGAGAATTAAGTAATAGGTTATCATGATTGTGAACTGGAGCCTGACCGAAAAGCACAGGAGACAATTGAAGAATTCCTATTCACTTCAATGAGCTTTGCATCAAGTTCTTATTAAACACAGACAGATAGATGCAAAGGTGGTCTACAAATATGCAATGTACTGGTCTGATGGTTTGGCAGGAAAAAATATCACTCACTGTGTTGTAAACATTCTATTTTGTTCATTATTCCCAAAAGATCATTCGAAATGTTTTAATGTTGATAAGCAAAAGAGGCAAGTAGATCTCTTCTCTTATTTTGCCTGAATTTTGAAGCATGCAAGACTTCCCTGATGTCAGCAGACTTACTTCTGATTTCTACCACTCAAACAGGACAAGCACATTTCTGTGTTTACTTCAGTGTGTTGGTTTTAGAGCATATGCATGTGGGTACAGTTTGATCCTAGAGCCCCACCCACTTTCTAGGGAATGGTGGAAAATCATGCACAGGCTTTTAAGTAGCAGGATGTAGTTTTTCCTTTCTAGATTTTAAACCATTTCTCTAGGACTAAAAATCTTTGCTTCACTTGAGTACACAGCACAGCTGCCAATTTTTAATTGTTAAAACAAGATCATGTTAAGGTATTTGGTTCTTCCCATGCACAAAAGAATCTCCTTAAGATATGAACCATATTTGGTTCATATTCAGTTAATTAAACAAACTGGCCAAGTTTAGACAGACTAGACAATATTCTGGCTTAAAATCATAAAACTGAAACTAGTTAAATCATTTTTTTAAATAAGTCACCCTTGACAATACAAAGAAAGTGGATTTTTATTCCTGCAAAAGTAGAAGTAGTTAGAAAATATGAGGCATGGCCTAATCCTGTTTTAAGCACTGTTATGGCTGTGCTGTATTACGTATGCTTATGGAGCAGTACATTTATAGTAAACTGGGTAGGGAATTTGGGAGTAGGATTAATGAGCTTTCCTTTCGCACTAGACGAGATCAGATCACAGTAGGAGATCAATCTGCAACAATTCTCAACTTTTGTTCAAGAAAAGCGAGCATAGTGAAGGTCAGAGACTAAAGAGCAGCACAGCATTTATTTACTGACATGAGACTGGAAAGAATATCACATGGAGCACAACTTGGACTTTAGACACGTAGGAAAGAATGGTTCATTTTATGCCACTAATCAGAGCCAAGGATTAAGATATTTTGGAAAAGCCCTATTATTTCTCATTCTGCAAACCCGGATTTCATTACTGGTAAATCATGAAGTTTATGAAGTCCATTCATACAAATTAATTTCCTTTCCTGATTTCCATTGGCACATGAGACACAGATACATAACAGAAATAAAAGTTTGTAAAGGAAAAGAGAAAGATACAGAGAAATGTCTGTTAGTACTTTAAAGCAAGGTAATCTCAAGTAAGGATGTAGCTAGAAGAATTGGTTTTGGATCTGAACAGGTAGAAATCAGTGCAGCTGCACTACAACTAGATGGATCTATGCTGACTTACTCCAGTTGCCTCTATCAAGAATACCCAGAGGTAAGTTCTCCTATTCATAAGATTTTCATTTTGAAGCAGCAATGTAAAATCTAGATGTCTTTTCCATATTATGAGAAATATTGCCACCTAGACATCTTAGCGAAGAATTCTTAATATCATTTTAGTGTCACAAGATGTGGGGTTTCCCCCCTTCAGTGGTGCTTCTCCCCAGTGAAAGCTTTTCATATGAAATGTAAATCCATCTTCAGACAACTTTCTGAACACAGACATTTTTCCAAAAATAGGCACAGAGGGTGGTGGCCGCATTCCTCAGGGGACCATGCATGACAGAAAGCATGATACAGCCTCATCTGATGTCTCAAGCATCTGCCAGTTCCTCCCTGAAGCAGGGTCTTAACTGACAGCAGAGAAATTGTGTTGTTCGCTGCAGAAATCTAGATTTTATCATCAGAGAAACTATAAAAATAGCCTTGGAACATCAGGTATACATCTGGTTGACCTGTGGCTGGCCGACCAAACGTTTTTAGGGTCACAGCTCACACCACGAGACGTGGACAGCCCTGTATCTTACCCCCTTCCTCACTAAAATAAATGACAACAGGTTTGCTGCAAATTTCAAAAGCAGATTTTTTTTTCTGAATATTCATCTAACAACCAAAGAAAAGGTCCATCCATTTGTAGATTTCTTGCATGAAATCTGGCATCTCTACTGAAGTCTGCTCACTTTTCATACTCTCCTCTGTGCTGAGTGCTTGAATCCAAAATACTCCTTATAATAATAAAGTCTACCCTCCAGTTAGCTAACGGTACTGTTACGCAAGGGCCGGCCCTGGTTCCAGCAAACTAGTTCATGGCAGCAGAAGGTGGTCTGGTTTAAGATGGTGATGTTCCCCATGACAAAATTCAGTGGAAGGGAAGGGATTAGAGAGGAGTTTTCTCTTTTACTTTAGCAGATGATTTTTTTCAGGAGTATCCAAGTGACTTTGGTCTGGAAACACTTACACATTTTTGATGAGACACCATTCAGTCCAGGTGCTTTTCCTAAGATAATATTAAATATAGCTTTGGAAACTTCAGCAGATGTTCCCATTTTTTCTAGTTCAAAATTTCTTTTGCTACTACTCTGCCTTTATGTAAATAGCTGACTCTAACTGATTCCTTAATACAGTGATTCATAATCTGTTGTGAATCTTCTGTTAATTTACTTGAGAGTCTGTTATTATTTCCCCTGATTTAATACATCCTGTTTTAGAACATCCATCGAAGTTGATGGAAAAAATTTTCATGGCACTTGGATCACATCCTAAATGTAACTTGAATGCCATCTTTCGAAAGTTGCAAAGTAAGGGGATTTCCTGTTTTATTCTTCAATTGTATAACCTTGAAAGTGAGCTTTTACAAATCCTCAACTGCCTTGTCAAGGTCTGATCACTTCTACTCCTTCTAGCACTATTTTTTCTGGGTAGTTTCCAACTGGGGAAAAGTCAATGGATAATGATGCCTTCTCCAGCTACCTACAGAGACTAGACAAGAGTAAGGGAATAAAGGTAGGTATTTATTTGAAAGGCCTTCAAATGTACACCCTGGGGAGCCAGAGGCTACTTCCAAAAAGGACCCCAAGATGGACGACAGGTCACGAGTTCTTCACACTTTTTTAGGTTTGGTCCATTTGCATATCAGCATAAATTCACCAATTAAAACTTGAGCTTTCTTCAATTTCCCCACCTCTCTAGAGGCCCTAGCTTACAGCTTTGGGCCTAGAACAATCTGGGTGTCCTTGAATAGCAAGCTCAGAGAAGCTTTGTTGTGTCTATCTGATCTAAGAGAGCAGCTAACAAGCTACAAGAGACTTCAGAGTTACACACTAGGCAATACAGGATTTGAAAAAATATAAAAGTTAAAACCTAAGGCATCAATAATATATTCTTATTTTTCTCATTTTTACTGAATGCCCTGTTACACTCTAAGTCTTAAAAGTGATTTGAAAATTTCTCATGAAGTTCAGGTGATGGGACTATAGTTACTCAAAGACTACTTCCCACTCCCTTCATTTTCACCATATTTCTGAGGGTTTTTTGGTCTCCCAGTGGGAGCTTTCTCCACCCAGTGGCAGCTCTGAAGCCCTTTCCCTGCTCCTTAGAAAACCTGTTGACAGAACATGGAAATAAGCCATGGGGTTATTTGAGGGTCCTGCACCAAGGGAGCTGCCCACCAAACCTTTCCACCTGCAGGCAATGCAGCCATCTCATTGCAGATCAGTACAGACAGACAGGCTCCTCTACCCTCTCTCCTTGGATCTATGTACATTTAAGGAGCACAATACTCATTTCAACATCTCCTCTCATTTTTCTCTAAACGTAAATTATTCTGGGGGTAAAGTGAAGTATTCTTTAGACACACTCTTCCATGGCAGTCAAATCCTGGGCTTTTACTACTCATTTGTACCATTTCACTTTTAGACAAACTCCCTGCTCTCACACCCACACTCATCCTTTCCCCTCTTCTTCCAGAATTCATTTATGCCTTTTTTTTTTTTTTAATGGGGATGTTATATTTAACCTTCCTCTCATTTCTCTTTTTCTCAGGCCTTCTTCACTCTAATTACGGCATCAGGTAGTTTCACAGCCATACTCGAAGTCTGAAACTTTAAAATGCTTGCTAAATGTGCTACAGCTTCATGAGAAAGGTTCTATTTTATTTTTTTCACTAAGTTTCCTAAATAGTGTAAATGTTTATACACACATGCACTTGTCTGTACTTGTCACAGAGGGTGACACATACAGTCAAGTGCATGTGTGGATATACGTAAGTTCGTAAGCTTCCTCCCATCCCTTCCAATGTGCTGAATCCTTCGCAGCCCATGCAGAGCCCCGTCTTTGACTGGGGGTCCTGGAGTCTTACAACACAGATCTGCCTCTGCCAGCAAGCACACACCAACTCAGCTGAGGGCTGCAGCTATCTCTGGAATTGTGAATTAGCTACTAAAATAGTGCAAGAAGCTGCTTTCACATTAGCAAGTCCTTCTGGCAAAACTTTGGGTAACTTCAGCACTGCTGGTTCCTCTTTAAGACTTTAGTTTACCATTGAAATGGTATGAAGTATCTGGGATATCAGATTGCAAAAAGGTAAGTCTGAACCCTCTAAACCCAAAGGCCATGGTTACCTTTATCTCTCCAACTCTATGTGCTGAACAGGGCAGAAATCAGCACTTTATCTGATTTCAAACAATGGAGGTTTGCAGGTTCCTACCAAGTAGTGACAGCTCATCCAACTGTGAGTCTGCTGTTTAAATAGATGGTAGTGTGTGCTTTTCTGGCCTGTAAAGGCCCAGCACAGGTTTCCAGAAACAGTGGGAGAATTTCTGAAAATTTCTCTGAAGCAGCCACTGCCCCTGGGTTTGTCTGCTGATGCAAAAAGTATAGTCTTCTCTCTGTGGCTGATGGCACTTTCTGCCCTAGAATCAGTTTTGCTTCTCCTTCTTCTGTAATGAGGTCTTTCCTCATCCTAACATACTCTCTGTGGGGAAGAAAAAACCAAGAAAAAATGCCTGAGAACTCTTTCAGAGTTACCTAGGAGCTCAGGGTCTGGAATAGATCAGCCACCTCCATTTCTGGTGGCCCCTCCAGAGAGATCTTGTGCAGTGTCTGGCTGAGGTACAACTTGCCAGAACTTGGACCCATTACAACACTCGGCAAAACTGGAATTTGCGTGGCATCAATTCTAGTGACTTCAGGAAGCTCTAGCCCTTGACTGCTGGGGCCCACGGTGTGTCATGCAATGGGTAATAGCTAATGAGTCAGGGAAATGTTTCAGGACAAAGAAAACAAAGAGTGTAATTGAAAAAAATCAGGACCAGTCTCTCTTTTTATATGGCAATTTCACACAAAGTCATCTTAGATTGAGAAGAACATTTGAACCTCCCAATACTACTGATCCAAAGACCTTACTATAAGATGATGCCTGGAGAAGCTGTTAATGCCTCGTGCAGATGCTCTGAGGTGAAAAGCCTCAAGCCAATAGCTGAGTACAAGTGCAGCCTGGAGCTTAGTGGAACACAATCATCACAGAGGAAAAAAAACGAAAGTCAACTAATAGCAAAGAGATTACCAGTCACTTCAGTCTTCCAGAAGAAAAACTGGATAGCAAAAGCTTGGATGCCAGCACTAGTGACAATCACAGATCAGAGGTGTGCAGCAGCATGGAGCTGCAATGGTTCAGGAACTGACTGTGCACAATAGAACTTCCACAGGATGGCTTCTCCATCTGACCTCATGTTTCTAAAAGGCTTTACTCAACAGGCACCTGCAGGATTTTCAGAAAAGTCAGTCACAAGTAGAAGAGACTTAGGTCACTCTCGCCCACCACAACTACAAAAATGCAAAAGAATTAGAATAGAAAGTCTCATAGATCACTTCAGACACACTTTATCTGTGTATGTATTTCCATATGCAGGATAGAAATAAAGGTTAAAATACATACTCTTCAGTTTTGTATTTTTGGAGGCTTCTCTTCTGACCCAAAATAGCATTTTTTCTACTTCTTAAGTAATCTGCAGAAGATTTTGCTTACGAGGTGGCACTGAAACACATATTTTCCCAGAAACACTAGAAAAGGAACTGACTGCTCGTCCCAGGGTATCAAAATGGATTCATAATATCTACAGCAATACCTATTCTGCAACCCCAAAGATATCACAAGAATTATGACATGGAACAGATCTTCAGCCCTAGCTCCCACAGAAATCTAACATCAAGAGCAATCAGTACAGACATGAGGAGTCAAATCTTGTCTTCTCCACTCTCTGCAGCACTACGGCTGCACAAGGGTCAAAATTAAGTAGAGAAATCATGTTTCAGTTGTGAAAAGGCAAGGCAAGTGAGGAACATTCTTGCATTTACATGATGCTTGGATAACAAGCTATAACTGCGTAAGGATCAAAGAATTAATCCACTAATTATGGATTTGGATAGCCTGTAGCATTGCTTTTTCAAGACTGTTCCAGCACTCATACGGCAATTTATGTGTCCAGGAACAATCCGATTTGGGAGTTTTGACACACTTGCAGCACCATTTCACTCAGCTTTCTGCTATTTGTCTTACAGTAGGTTTCATGGTGTGCAAAATGTAGAAGATATACTGACAAAGTGAAGCCTGTAAAGGAGGTAGAGGGCTGGTCCAGCTCCCTGGTTTGCTGACAAACCCAACCAGGCTGGCCAACAAGGAACAGGTAGATGGTTTCCTACCGTATTCTTACTCACTGATTGTTCCAAGGTATTTCAGTGCCCAGGCTTTGCAGAGTTTCTCAGTGACAGAGGAGGAGGGGAACATTTTGAGGGTCTGCTTTTTTTCATAAGCTTCCTCCCAGCCTGGTGATAAGCCTGTTGTGGAAGCCTGTGCCCCCTTTGGTTGCAATCAGCATCAGCTCCTCAGAGAAGAGGAAAGAGCCGGAGCCAGGTTATCAAGCAGCCTGCTCTCCGCAGCAATGGTCAAACCACTATCAGGCCCCTGACTCAGCCCCCAGCTGTCCGGCAGACGCAGATGAAACAATAAGTGGTGCCGTGCAGAAATCTGCTCGGAAAAACTCCCTCTCTGCCTGTCTATCAGGGACCAGGCTTCCATGAATGCAGCTATTATGTGTGCTTTAACTACCAGCCACGCGCTTGGTCCTGTTCCCAATGAACCCAAAGGGAATGGTGTTATTGACTTAAGTGGGAGCAGAGGCAGGCCCTCCACAGTTTGGGGATCCAGCAGCTTGCCAGTGCCTCTCCAAGTGCGCCGTAGGTGAAGTCAGGGAGGCTGCTCCCTCTGACACGGATGTGTTTGCTGGGCTGAGCTGCCAGCCCAGCTCTGCGGAGGTGCTGCGGGGGCCTGTGCCATATTCTGCTCCCTTAAGAAGAGGGGCCTGCTACCAAAACTTCCCCACAAGTGTTTTGACAGAAGGGATTCAGGACACGAGAGCACGGAGGCCAAGGCACGAGGCCACACCTGAGTAGCTAAAATTGCTCAGCTCAGCAGAAACAATTCAAGCAAACAACATATTCCTAAAATAATTTGCATCAGAACAAAGCTTTCTCACAAAGCTTGTGCTTCTGCAAGCCATGTATTTTCCTTGGCACTGCTCCAGGCTTAAAAGCAGATGTAAATGTTACCAAGGCTCAGATACAGCAACTTCTTCTCTCCTGACTGCCAGGGAAAGCTTACAGAAAATAACCAAGAAAACCTTCACCATTTGAAACGGCAACACCAACAGCCATTGATATAGAAATGGAAGAATGAATCAGGCATGGGAGTGAGCAGCGACTTCTTCCAAGCTGCTCTCAGCTGAAAAGAGGGGGAGCAATACAGCTTCAGACAAACACTTAATGACTCCAAGTGTTAACGTGAAGGTGCGTGTGCAGATGCATATCAACCAAAGGCTGTTTTTTCAACACTAAAACCACTGCTTTCTGCAGCTTTCCTGTTGCTTGGTCAGCCTCCTGCTCCCTCCACCAGTGTCTGGCATCACTGAATGGGGCTGGAGCCACTAAGGACTTCTCCAAAGGGACTGGACACTTCCTTGAAAGCCTGAAACTCAAGGACCTCCCTGGAAATGTAAGTGCTGATATTGAAAAAAAGCAAAGTTCCCTACTACATTTCACAGCGTACCACAGCTAAGAGGTGGGCACGTCTGCTCTGTGGGCAACTGCACACCTGGAGCTGCAGAAAACCAGGGAAGACACCTAGTCTGGTCAGCTGTGCTGCTGGGGGCTTTCTTCTGGTGGGCCTCCTGGGAGACCCAATTCATCAAACCCGCTAGAAACAGCAAACCCATTCCCGTGGGTGTGTGGTTTCATGTAACAGGATCCCCCTCCAACCCAGACGTGCAAGTCCACCGAAGGTCTGACTTGAATGCATTACTTCAGCCCTCCCTTACTCATCGCCTACAACCCAAGCCCCAAATGTTAACGACTCAGCATGTTTTATCACAGTAGCATGTACACTTTCAATCATCATTAGAGACGAGGAGGGTCTAGGCTCAGGCACCATGCCAGGTTAAGTAAAACTTTCCATGAGGAAAGCTATTTGTTTTCTCCCAGAGCTGCGAGGCTTGGCCAAGAGGGAGGAAGGGAAAAGCCTGCCCAAGCCAAAAGTGTAGACAGTGTTACTGGACTTTGCAGACTACCTGCATGTTGTTCTAATGACATTTGGACTACTGGAAATCACTGAGTGAACTCAGGACTTTTCAAAGGCATAATTGTGGCAGAAGCAGACTAAACTTAGCGCCTCAAGAGCCAATCACTTTAATCATGAAGCTGAGATGTATGAAAAAGGATACATTTCAGCGAAAGAATAATTCTGTCTGCTATGGTTCCTGTTCAAATAAACTATATCACCAAACCACGTGCATTTCCAGAATATAGAGGAGTAAAAAAAGAACATATGGTTTAGACGCAAAAGACTTTCATATATACTGTATAGGAGATATATGGACTTGTCAGACATCTAACGGTTCAACACTGTAAGCAATTCATGGGAATGACATTAGCAATAGCTCGTATTACATCCAGGAGTTACAGCTTTTACTGCAAAAGTTATTTTTAAAAGAGCCATGTTTAAAATGAAATGGCTGGCAGGACTGCAGCTTTCAGTAACACTTTACCTGTGGTTTTGCCACTTTTACATACTTATTGGGGGCTTAATACTCCCAATTTACCTTTTCAGAGTAAAATACAAAGTCGCAATGAGTGCGTTCATTGGCATGGTGCTATAAAACTCACAGCTGTGCAAAGACAATCACAAGAACAAAAGCCTCCTTGTTTTAAAAAAGATGATTATGTGGTTCTGATACTTTCTGCTAGCCATATATCCAAACATCAGATACCTTTGTTTATGGTCTGTATATTTTCATCTTACTACGCAAAGATTTATAGATCTGATCAAGTCAAGATCAGGATAGAGACCTTTATGAAAGCATTCATGTGGAGAGGAGGAGGCTGAATTAATATACAAAACTTCAGACAGGAGATCTGTCTTTCAGATACTGTTATTTCAGTTCTGGCTCCTACACAGGACTCAGGACATTCTGGAAAACATTTTTTTCAACACCATGTGGAACCCTGGCCTCAAGGCCCGCAATGGGAGTGTGCTCCCGATTTCAAAAAGGCTGGCACTGCATCTCAGAAGTTGAGATTAGAAGCCAGACCTTCAGTACTCAAGCACTGAGTAATCAAGTACCTTGATCAAACAGTCCTCCAGGATGCTGCTTTGCTTTCAATTAAAAACTGCTTTTGTTAAGTTTTGGGCCTTAATATAACAAATGGGATTACAGCATGTACAATACACCTTGAAATCTGCTGAGAATATGTCATACATTTTTTCCTGTTGGTACCAATGTGTTTCCCCCTTGCTTTTTCAAAATAGCTCCATTTTAATCTGTAATGAAAACAACATTCTTTGATGTTTCTAACAGCAGGAAATAATTTCACAAATGAGTGTCATTCTGCTGAAGGTAAAATATCTAATAACTCATAGGAGTGCCAGTTACAACCTGAAAAATGTTTCTTGGCATCAGCATGCTTAACTGAACTCTCTCCATCCTGGTGAAATGGAAGATTTGGAGCTCAGTTCTGTGTTCCACTTAGGCTACACTAGGTCCAGGAAAGGGAAACGGGGATGAAGAAGGTGACTTCAAGTCACCTTCAGCATCTCCTGTTGTGAGCCTGGCCAGTTCCCAGCTGCCTGAACATCCGGAAAGCTGTGTGAACTTCCACTCTCCTGCCTCTGGCTTCGGGTTTCTTCTACCACTAAGGAAAGCAGTTAAAATTCTGAAAAATTGTCTGAGCTGCCCTAGACAACAGAAAATAAGGAGGATTAGTTCAAGAGCAGACTAGCATAGCTTTTGACCCAAGTACTAGTTAGACAACTGTAGAGAGGAGCACACTCAAAATATAAATATAAAGATGTCAAAGATATAAATTAGGTAAATTTTCACATCTGGTTCAAGGGACCAGGAAGAATTCTCATCAGCTTGTAGCTTCCCCAAACTATCCATCTCTTTGAGCAATACTAATTCCACGTCGTGTCTCAAAGGACTGCATGGCAGACACATCAATAGCTAAATAACATATATTCTCTTAAAAGAAATTACAGCATGGACTTGTACTAAAGAGACCCCTCAAGCCTGCGTGCCTATTGATTTTCCATGAGGTCCACCATCTGAGCACCCCACACTACTCCTAGGTTAGATCAGAAAGGCAAACGTCACTTTATCTTCACTATCTAGGGCAGGGGTGGCACACGCACATGGAGACACTGTCAGTCTTGGCATCACCTACCAGGGTGCCTCAATGTCCTGTTGGTTTCTGCAAGAGCTCCTGGTGCAGAGGATAGCAGACACTCCCTCTCCCCCTGCAAAGGACCATGGACTCTTGCAGAGGGCCAAAACCAGGCATAAATGTCGCCATTTCAACCACTTTTAATAAAATTTTCTTGTGAAAGCAGCAAAGGCAGTCAGCCATAATCTTTGCTAAGAGACTGAACTCAAAATGATTTGAAACGGGTGCTAGTATCCAAGCCAGATACCTTTCAGTATCAAGAGCATAGACATAATATATCAGGTATCACTTTACAGCATGAGTTTTAAATACGTTCTATATGTGGAATCACATATTCACATGCTGAAATGGACAGCACATTTAATGAGTAGCCCAGGTGGCTACTGTAGATTTTGATTTAAAATATGATTGCCAAGACTAGAACTTACTTGCCAAAATGGAATTCTCTTCATGTGCTCCCTTTATATCACTTCAGCTACCCATCTTTACCAAAGCAGAAAAACGTCATATAAAGGATCTATATTTACATAAATTCATTGACTGTTTCTTTTCCATCTATATTTTGCAGTAAATGTTCTATATTTCAACATATTCCAGAACAAAAGGAATGAATATTACTTTGAACCCATAAGCTGAAACCAAAAGATTTCTGTTTATACCTGGTCCAAAACTTCTCTGTCTATATTAGATACGTAAATCAAACCTCCCTAAAGTGGTAAACAAGCAACCAAAATTTTATCAGATATAATCTGGGAAAATCAATTGGATATTTTATTTGTCTGGTAGTCCCCTAAGTATGTTAGATGTCAATACCTCACAATTCTTAAATACTTTTAGGTGAAAATGGAGGTGTTAAATAGCTACAGGATGCTGTGAAGATATACTTATTAAAATGAGTGATGCTTTTGAGAATTTAATTTTTAATGTCGTTAAAATATTTCATTAGTCAGAGATGGGGAAAAGAGTTGTTATACTTGGAGTAGCAGGCAAGGAATGCAGTTAAGTATACCTGACCTGTCTCTGGCTTTCATATTGTTCACAGGTGCTACAGATATTCCACCCACTCCCCCAATAAGAAAAACACTTAGAGGTGGATATACTAGTAATTAAAAATGGTGATAACTTAAAAAAGCTCCTATTTTTAAAAAAGTCAGGCCCATGGAAAAATGAGTTGCTCCTATTTGGTACGAGCCACTCACCAAAAATCCATGGTCCCTTGTTCCACCGTTATGGACAGAGGTGTGAATGGAACAGCACTAGGCACAAAGGTGCTGCATACATGCTTTGCCTTTTCTGTGCTGATGTCAGTGAGCAGCGCCTCCTGGGACACTAGGAACAAACACTGGTGGGTTTCCAGGCAGTCACTAGAGTGGCCAAACTGCCCTTTGAGACTGTGCGACGCAGCTCAGACATCACCCTTCTGCAGCTGAGAGGTGGGCACGAGAAGGGAGATTTTTAACCAAAACAGGATGAGTGATTAGATAGTTGCTGGGGAGGGTAAGATTACATCCGATGTGGCTTCAACTCACACTTACTCTGGCCTATTGATGGGCTTCTGCCACCCAGAGCAACCCTGCAGCACTCCTTGACCCACAGCACCAGGCTTCCTGCCCCTGTTCTCGAGGGCTGGACCTAGCTACTGGACGTGGTTCCATGAGCTGACCCAACAGAAAACTATGTGGATTTTGCTATTTTAGGCAGGCTAATTTTCCATTAGCCTGCTCTGCTGCTCCATAATCAATTGATATGACTTGAAGGAAGCAGCAAAAACATGTGACGGAGCAAGATGGATTGAGGCCACCCTTTCCATAGGAGCCTGTAGTTCCATCAGATTAAATGTAATGTAAAACCAATGTCTGCAGTGGTGGTGAAAAGGCTGCCTTCATGAAATGCATATAGCATAGACCTAAAACAGGCTTCCAGCCTGACTCACAGCTTCATGCTCCAGTGCTGCATGTCTGAGGCATGCCAGAGCTCTGCATGATTTGAACAGAGCATCTTGGCCAGCACAAATCCAACAAGAAACACTTCCTGCCTTTAGCCCCTCTGCCGCATACTTTCTCCCTCAATTGTCCAGATACTGAGACAAATATAAAGAGGGTAGTAGTCCACTCCAGATACACATAGAGTGGATGACCTTTTCTCCAGGCAGTGAGATAAGGTTTAGATAGGAAAAGGCAGCTCCTGTGGGTTGAGCTCCATCAGTGTGACCCCTGAGACAAACCTATATATCAGTTTAGCCATTTCTGATTGACCCCCTCACAGGGAACCAGTGGTGTTTATTTCTTTGAACTATAAAGGCTTTGGTTTCTTCCTGTTATATACTGTTAACAGGACTGTTACATCTATGAATTTTTTCTTGGTCTATAGCTCTTGTGGTCAGCCACAGAATGACTTTGAAAGCCTGCTGGATGCCAAAGGGAAGAATATCTGGATTTGGCTAGCTGAAGAGATCTTCAAAGTCAACCTCAAGTATTGGTGCAGAGGTACATGGTGGCTTCTACAATTAGTTCTGATCATCTGTTAGAGGACTGGTGTGTATGTGTGCCCAGAGAGAGTGATGGAACAGAGATGAGGTTTAAGGCTAAACCATTTACACTTTGTCAGAGAGAGTGAGCATTGCTGAAAAAACTAAAACCTTTCTCTCAGACCACATGGTTGCAAAGTTCCTCTGTTCCTCCATGAGAAACCTAAAGCACACATGGCTGAGGAGCTTCATTCACCCTTCATCCCTGAGACACAGTCCCATTCTCCAGTAGGGACCAGCCAAAGGCAGCTTTCATGGTTCTGTCTGAGAAGAGGCTGCTGGATTTTTGAGAGGTAAAGCAGGTAAAGGCCGCCCCTTTCTTGTGCTTTTCTACAGAAGACAGCTATACACTAGGTTTTGATTTATCTAAATTCTCTTTCTTACACAGATAAATTCTGTTTTCTCTCAACCCCAGAATTGTAGCATGGCTTTTTGTTTTGGTTTGTGTACATTTCTCACTTAGCTTGTTGAAATTGTGCTCCTTACAGCACAGGTAAGTGATAAAAATGCACACTGTATGAAGAAAACCTTGTCATAAAAGGTGTGTTGTGCAAAACTAGTGACCTTAACTCCTAATTAGGAAAAGTTCCCTAGATCTCTCTATCATGTAACCAATAACAACTTCTGTTAAGAAAAATAATTTTCCTAGAGTTGAAAAGTGAAGAGCTGCTACTCGGGCTCCAGAACATTAATTTGCAATCCTAATTCAGTCAATAACATCCTGTTTAAAATAGAATGACAAAATGTCCTTTTTTTAAAAAAAACCAGCGCAATGAGTTGTCCCTAAATTCTCCCTGAAGGACAATAACATTCTGATGTTCCTGGGCACCAATTAGTTTCAATGCAGCCATTTAAGTGGCATTTCTTCTTCAACTAGCCTGGTATGTTCTATAAAGTTACGTGGCTATTGCAATGGAATTCACATCCTGCATTAAGGTGAGGGCCAGAATACTACTGGGGTACTGAGCAGCAAATGCTAAATGACAGTTCAGTATGGTCACATAACCAATTCCATATTATCCCTTTTATGTGGGAACTAGAGTCTTTCAAGTTTATCATGGCATTTCAACTACTCAGTGGTGCATGTAGAATATACATATATATATATATATACAATCTCACAAAACCAGAAAGAGAAAAAAAGAAAAAAAAAAAGCAGCAGCAAGGCTGCAATAAAAATGGGGAAAAAAAGTAGTCTTAATGTCAGATGCAAACAGACTGAAAAGTGACACTGAAAGATATACCTCCACTTTTAATTTGAACCTTCTCAACTGAAGTAGAGCAATTTAACATTTAGTTTCAGTGAACAGATTTGCACATGAGATGTTTCACTGCATTATGAATGGAACAATGTTAAATATGTTTCCACTGCAGCTCCACAGGTCACTGGCATGGGCGTAAGCCAAGAACATACAGTTAAGATTATTACAACATAGCTATTGGTCATGCAGCTAGAGCTCTATGCTAACTAACAACATTTAATGCTTAGATAATGTGGTTTCATTATTGCAAACGAAATGAAAGGGTCCTTTCCTGCATAAAGACAATCCAAGCAAAGTCCGCACCTTTCCACTAGGCTATTAATTGAACTTTTTTCCAGCAGGACTCAAAAGAACGGGGTGATTAAGGGAACTCACTGATAGAGCAACATGGTGAACGCAAACCTATGCTGTGGAAGACTTACCATCATCCAGGTACATCTGGTCCAATTCCTCAGGTTCTCGCTTGATCGTTACAGGAATAGGGGCCAAATTATGATTACTTTCCTCATGCAACTCTGGCAATGACAGTGGTTGGGTTGTTGGAGACTCATTTCTGTGAACCTTCGGCAGTTGCTGCTGCTGTTGACCCATTATGGATGAGTGAGTTGGACTGCAGGACTGCAAATAGGTTGGCTCTTGGGTAACAGATGGAACTGGAGAAGAGGGACTGTTGGGATAGAGTGTTTGTTGATAACCAAGGGGACAGCTACTGCTCAGATGTTGACTCACCTGCGGCTGCAGCATGACGTGAGATGATTGCTCGGGGGGGCTTGGGTGCACAACTATAGACCTTGGCACTTCCTGTATGGTGGGGACACCTCCAGCGGGCTGCTGAAGTCCGAGGTGACTGTGGCCCGGGTTGGGGATGCACTTGTAAGGAGAAGAAGAAAGGTCGTGCAGCTTGGGGCTTGTGTTGGGAGAAGGTGACATCACAGCGTTTCTCTGCTGACAGGAGGCAAAGCCGGCCATGAGGCACGAACCAGGATCAGGGGGCATCATGATCTGCTGACTGTAGTATGGTTTAGAGAGAGGGCTTAAGCCTTGGTTCATTGGTCCACAGGTTTGAGCAGGCTCATAGTCATCTGTGGGTTCTGTTTTTATAATTGGAACTGTTAAAAGAAAAAAGGTTTTAAATAAACATGAGTTGCGTATTGGTATGATCAAGTTGGCTTGTGGCTAGGATACCCTTTGCAAAACAAACAACGTTGTGAATAAGACTCTGTGTGTCTTTTGCCTAGTTCTCCCACCCTATAAAAAAAAATGAATGAGTCATCAGCACAAGAAAGTCACAGCTGGTTCTAATATTGAAAAGGACTATTTTCTTTGGACTCTCCTCCAGCACTAATGTGCTATAAAAATCTATTTGCAAATAGCTGTGCTTCAGTGGAAGCTTTGGACCCAAGGGCTCCATGGATTTGTAGTAATCAAGGCAAGAATTTTAACTTGGATAGACTACTGCATTTCTACAGCTGCTGATGGCCCATTTGATAAATGTCTGTATACGCAGTAAACGGGAGCATAGTAAGGTAGAGATGGGGCTTTCAGAGTTCCATGAAAATAAAGTTGCAAAGATACGTGACAAAGTGCTACGTACAAGAAGTTTTCAACTATGAGGATATTTTTGAAAGAGTAGGATCTGACTGGTTTAGTTTTTTACATAATTATATTTAACTTCTGCTAATGCCAGCTCCTAACAAATGTTAGTCAGTCTCTGGCTACCAAGAAAACCTGACTCCTGTTCTAGACCTCTGCTTGCTGTACCTACTGTCCCAAACAATGCCCTATTTGAGCTATCACGTCTCTAAAAACTACCAGAATGTGGACAGAAATGATTGTCAGTGAGCATCAACTCAGTCACGACAAATGCAGAGCTGCTTTCTAAAATCAGAGAAGGAAGGTCCTTCCTCAAATTGAAGTGTCTTTTCAACATTTGCTTTCTCTCTCAAATCAAAGAGAGGTGTTTTTGAAGCTTCTCCTACAACAGATGCAGTGCACCAGGTAAAATTCACCCACTTTCTCTATCAGGAAAATTACAAATAATAGGGCCAAGCTAGACCGTAGATGTATTTTTTTCTAGACAGATGCAACTCTAAAGCATACAACGATTGCGTATGGATGCATAGTGGCATTTATCTTCTTTCTAAAAAATTCTTGGTGATATCAGAGAATATTTTTCAGAATACCCTAATAACCAACCCATTGTGGCATGAAGTCAATAATGAAACATCCTTCCATAACTCAGCTCAGATACACGTGTGTTGCATGAGTGTCTCTGACTGTATTTTTATTTGTATGTGTTTTACAAAACCCTTACATATTGTCCAGCCATTTATTATGTTTGTGTATGAGTCTTTTTGAGCCCCTTAAAACGCACATGTGTCCATCTGCACATATAAAGCCTCTTTTAACACTCACAGATTTTGCTGGTGGTGAATGCACTTCACTACCCTTGTTTTACAGTCCCCAAGCCCCTTGTTAACTTTGTTCCTTTTATGTTCTTTTACAGGTAGATGCTTGCAACACTTGTTTCAAGATTTCTAGCACCCTAGTAAAACAGGTCTATATATGTAACAGATGCACAGGTGCTGCTCAAGACAAATATGCTAGGTGTGATGGACTGTCCCTGGATTTCTCATAATCTTATTTTCACCAGCTTGTGTGCTGCACACTGGCTAGCATGGCTACTAATGCACTTGGTTGCAGAGAAGCAGATTCCAGGTTCAGTGACAGCTTTACAAAACCACTATCACACCCTTTAGGAAAATGCAAGACCAAAGAAACACACCTAGATAAACACAGCAACACAGATATTGTAAGAAAATACCTTTAACAAGTTCCTGAGCTAGCAAATATTCTCACATGTTTTATATTAGGTTCACTGTGCTAGCACTAACCACAGCACAGCTGGAAATATGATGGTTGTTGAACACTGAATTTTCCCAATATATCACTGTTACAGAAACACCTGTGCTAAATAATTCCAAGCTTAACCACTGGCAATACAACTCCAATAAACCGTGGAGTTGTCTGACTTGTTATAACCTAGGGAAGGGTTATAGCCCTGGTAGCAGGCAGGCTGGAGGCTTTACAGAAGGTAGGTTCCCGATCTCAGGCTGGCTTTTCATCGTAGCTCTTCTACAGCACATCTTTGCTACCTGGTTTGCCAAGCACTTTTTTGTCACTTCTGTCCTAGTTTTTTCTTTACAAAAGCAATGCCACGGGGTCCATTTGGAACTCTGATTAGTGGCCATGAATATTGTGAATCTTATTTTGTGCGCTGCTACATTGAAATACTCATACTGCAGCCAATGGAGGATCACCAGTAAGTCTGCTCTGCACCACGTGAAGGACTGATGGGTGGGAGGGACTCTCTTCTACACCTGTTAGTCCACAAACTCACTTGGAGATGGTGACAGTAACCAAAGACACTCCTGGTGCCTACAAATTCAGAGGGAAAACAGAGACTGGTCAGGGCTCGTCAGGGTAAGTCACAGTAGCTTGTTTGCTAATGGCAGGTTGGTAGCCAGAGAGGGAAACATGAAGAAGGGATATGAGAATAAGTGGCATCTCCATTTTATTTGACATCTGTTGACATTGTTTTGCTCTGAACTAATACTTCTGGGCATCAGTTATTTCATGTAATGGGAAACAACTTGTCTTTAAATGGACAGATACTACCTGCCCTTATGCTTAGAGTTGCCTGAACTTGTTCAACTGAACTGTCTTCATTACCTTTTAAAATGCGTTTTTTCAATACAGGAAAAAAAGTCACCACTTGCTCAGAATCATTTATTTTGTTTGTATGCTAATCTCATCACTAAAGTGTCACACTGGAAAACAGAAAAAGTATTCCTGCTGAAATGGTGAAGGGATTTGTACCTGACTTTTCTGTGTTTTGCCAGCTGCACAGCCATTAACCCTGTGCAGAGTGAGGGTATGAATCCTACAAACTGGGATGGCAGCCCCTCAACCCCCTCTAAAAAACTGCCAACGTCTTCCTAAGGTACCAGTTTGGAGAGGGAAGGTCTGTAGGATTTTTTTGTTCCATGAAGAAACCATTACTAATGATCCAGATGATGTGGAATCAGACCTGTAAAGCTGAGCATGTCAGAAGAAACCTAAGACATTAACATTGCCCTTTCTGGCCAGATCTCAACTTTAGTATTTTACATGAATAATTGTAGTACTTGTGGAGGACACAACACCACAAATTGCTACATTACATCAGTTAATGGTTTATTAGTGCTACTCTGTCCTGCTACCTGCTTCTCCCCAGCCTATGTAACTTCAACAAATGGAGTAAAAAAGGCCAAAAAATCTTTGCCAATGTTTGTATTTGTAAATTCAAACTAGCTGTGGGTCTGATCTGGTCATTCTGAAAATACTCTGATTGTGTAAAAAAGTTGGTGTAAATCGCCTTATATTCTTTCTTTGAAAGGACAACTGTTTACTTCCACTTTTCAGAAGACTTAGAGGGCCCAAAGTAAGAGCCATGTGTGTTTCAAGGCACTCCTCACCAAACCAATGCAGGACCAGCCTGTAACTGTACTCACTGGCCACCCACTTACCATCACAGCATCTATGACATTACTCAAACAATGTAATGAGGCTACAAAGAACTAATACACCATCACCCACTTTCTCACTGACTTCTGGGGGACTGAGATGCTCAGCTGAGATGCTGAGTAACTGCACCTGAACGTACAGTTAGAACAGGATACAAACCTCACGCTACCAGGGTGAGCCCTCAATCGGAGGGGTCGCAGCGTCCTTCCTGCAGATGTCCCCCAGGAGGGAGCATCTCCAACAGGGTATAAGCAAAAGCTGGCCTCGCAGACTGGCTCCTCGTGGGAGGAAGCATGTCCTGATCAGCTTGACGAGCTAGCTGGCATCACCCAGGGGCAAAGAAGTGGAAGGGGCCTCTGTATGGGCCCCAGCGGGTTTATCATCTAGAGGGTCCAAGGACAGAAAGGCCAGGAGGAAGCATATGCAGAGGGAGTTTTATATGGGGAGGTGAACAGGGTGGGGAGAGAAGGGGAGCAACCAATGGAATACATGTAAGGGGAACGATACAACTTATCATCAACCTATAGGGAGAGCAGGGAGGCGGGAGTTACAACTAGGAGCCAATGGGGGAATGCACAGGACAGAACTCTCCAGACCAGGGGGATGCAGCTTGAGCTTGGGTGCTGCCCAGGGGGGTGTGGTCTAAACCTCAGTACCGCCCACCAACCCGCCTTCTGACTCACTATCCTGGGCAGGAAAATCTGCCCACTGGATGGCAAGGGCTTGATAGGCGTTTGACTGCCACAGCCCAGGGGTAGGCTGGGTCGCCGCAACACAAACGTTAGTGCCCACCTTCACCTTTTACACCTAGATAAGAAAATCGTAGAATACCCTGACTTGGAAGGGACCCTCAAGGATCAAGTCCAAAAATCCTGGCTCTGCACGGGAGAACCCTGGGCAATCCACAGGAGAACCCTCTGCACAAGACAACACAGCAGACAGGGCTGTTCACTGGCCAGCTTGGTACTTGTGTTGCCACTTACCTACTGACTCATGTTTGATGAACTGCAAGTCTTTAAAAACTCAGGACTGAAAAAGGAGTTTTGAGCCTTGTTATATATCCTCGTGGAGACATGGTAAGCTAGCTGCCATAACACACATCCATTTCCAGTGTCACTGACTTCCACAAGTGTGTATTTCACACAGGGACATGCAATGTGATACAGACAGTACCACTGATTTTCCCAGGATTAATATTTAACAGAGAACAGTATTAGCCTAACTAACTTCTAGCTCAAATACTTCAAATCTTGAATGACTTGGTAAAACCCTGCCAGCTAAAAGAGACACTCCTAGTCAGTCACACAGCAGGCTTGGGCTGGCAATTAACTGCAGAGCCCTACAGCTGTTCAGAACCTGCAAGCAGTTTCAGCAGAAACAGTCATTTCCTAAATCCAGCAGAGCCATTTCAAAAGCAACAATTGTCCTGTCTCAAAACTGTTCCATGGTGCTGAGGTAGCACCCAGTCTTGCAGACTCTCAGCTGGCTAGAATGAAGAACTGTAACTGAATTTGCCATACTCTGAGATTCGCCTGTAATAAACTGCAGCAATGAAGCCGGAATTTGTGAAATTGTAAACACAAAAGATGTTACTCTTTCTATGTACACTCAGACTCAGAAGCAACTTTATTCATTTAAGAGCACTGAAGGATCTGGCCCTTGCCCTAGAAAGGTGAAAGAAAAATCCAAGTTTGGTTTGTACAGTGAATGCCTGTTACTTCACAATGCATTAGGTCAGGTGACAGATGATTTTAAATAGTCCTCAATTTTGAATATTGTAATATGACAGAGGTCACTGTTCTAAATTAGTCTGATAAGCAAATTAATTTCTAATTGGTTTTCAATGGTTCAGTGATGCCTTCTTAGACTCTGAACTCATGTCATTATGTCATCTAATTTAATATGAAGTTCTGAGAACCACACATTGGCAGCAGCCCTAGCTATAAATCAAAGCTTCGTACTCAAAGAGATCAAGGTTATGACATCATACCAAGGCACTGGTAGAAGACAATGGTCCTTCTGTGTGTGTCTGAATCTGGGAGAAATATTTCAGCCAGTTCTGCAAGCCCACATTTAAATGAAAGGCCTTTCTAGCAGGTAAAAAGTTAATATATCAAACCTGGAAGAAAAATAATAAATCATGCACATTCAGTAAGGGGAGTCAGAAAATGCTCAGATATAAATTATACGTATTTTTTTGACAATTCTAGCAAGTGTGTTTGCTTTTGCACTTTAGCAATCCAGACGGGTTTTTAAACTTTTTTTGGAGGAGGTGGAGATATTATTAAAATATGTGAACTGAAGAAATAAAATCTTATAAACTCAACAGATGTTTATCCTGATTAACATTTAACTATCAAATTCCCATTTCCATGTAGTATTATCAGTGTAGACATTTATGGCACTACAATATATTCATTTTACCCTTAAGTTTGATTGAACCTATCCAACAAAATAGCTTCCTTTCATGGTGCAGACTATGATGTAGTTCCCTGGCACCTGCACACAGATTTTAGTTAAGAGTATGAAAATCAAAACACTACTTTTTTCATCATGTGCACACACACATTTGTTTAACTTCTGGACTAAATGTCTGGCAATTGGTAAGAATTTGGGATGAGACTTTCAAAGAGAGCTGAGGAGTTAGGTATCTAAATCTCTGTTATTGAGTTGAGCTCTGAAAGGCTGTTTGTGCCTTTGAAATCCTTCCTTGTCATTCAGTTTTGATACTGGCAGCACACCTTCAGAAGACACTGCGTAGGTCATCCCAGCTCCTGTTGCTGCTCTGCTGCTGGTCAACTAGAGACTGCTTAGGGATGTGGACACATCTCCATGTACAGTTTAGCCACTCTGGATTCATACAAAAACAAAATCCTGGCTGCTGCTGCAGCACTCGCTGGATCCAGCATACTTGAGGCCTCACCCCTTGTTCTGACTATGGAGCAGTGTTGGGGAGAGGCAAGACGCTGGCTGCCTTCACAAAACATAATCCCTGCTTCAGTAACACCTGAGCAGCAGTGGCTGAGCAAAACTTTCTGAAATGCCCTGCCAACATATGTGCAGCAGTGGCAATCTCAGTGACAAGGGATGAGCACTCAGTCCCAGGATCTTGTGAGACAGTCAGCTACGGGGACCTGTGCAGATGCTGGCTCTGAACTTGGTGTTTTTCCCTAGGCACCTATTAAAGCAAAACATTTCTAAAGGTCAAGCTGCCATCAAGCCTTTGCTTTTAGTTACTAAATCCAGGGCATGGTGACTGAGACACAAAGGGAGCCTCTTGCTGTCAAGACACTGTAGGCAGCACACGTGTGTGCAGCTTTTACCTGTACAAGTACCTGAACTCATCCCCTCTTGCTAGTACACTGCTGCTGGTGCTGCTCATCAGAAGGGCTTACTCTAAAACATGTCTGCCTGCCTGCTGTTTTTGAGTTTTGTGTATACATTTTTACAGGTTCAGATGAATATGTACAGTTTTATACAAGAATAGCTCCAGGGAGAGTTGGAAGCCTTGCGCATACACCTCACAATATAATCTTGGACAGTGCCATTATCTGATTTGAAAGTGCTTTTCAGCTAACTCATTTGCTAAGTGCTTTTCAACAGCTGTTAAACTATTAGGTTATTCTACACATATTTATGAGACAGAAGATTATATATGGTAGCTTGTTGCATGCACTGCTAAACCAGGCAGGGAGAAGTAGAAGGTAGGTAGAGGGCATTTTGGGTTGTGCTAGTACAGAAGATTATGCATTAGCTTTCTTTCAAAAGAAAGAGATGAAAATCCTTAAAAGGCACAATTCTCCACCATAACATTTTGTTAAATCCTACGATGTTGAATAGTAAAATCAAGTCCTGTGATATGCCCACTTGGGCTGCTCTACTCCTGCTTCCAGTGAGGTGCAGCATCTGGCTCCACTACTACCTTCAGCTGGAGGTTTAACTGTGCACAACACCCAGGCTGCACTGGCCAAGGCTTTCTATGTCATCTCTGTCAGACGTTAAAATCCACTGGGCTGAGGTCTTTTCTGATGATGCTATACAACATTACACCACCAGTGCTGACTTTACCCCTGCTTGCATGTGAACTCACTGGGAAGCAAGAGAAGGAGTCCTCAAAATGCTCATGCAGAGGAATTCAATGACCAAAACTACAGGCTAGAGGTTTTTTTTATCTGAAGGGGAATATTTGAAAAGGGAGGTACTGACAAAAGACTATTTTATGCACTGGAAGTTAGCTATTATAGGTGATCATTGCTGATGGTCAGAAACAGCCAGGGGCTTCTACATAGTGCTTGTCCACTTCTGCCTGTCTCAGGGACATCACACTTGTGATGCTTTTTCCTGGCCTTCTAGGAGAATATGGAGCACCCCACAAAGGCAGAGGGATCAAAACAGACTCTTCTCTGCAGGTCGGATGCAGCTAGCTAGGCTCTGGCTGACTGCTGAAAATGGATGTCACCTGGATGAAGTGTGGGCAATGGATGAAGCGTGGGCAGCTCCAGTGGGTAATGCTGGTGAGTGCAACACACACATCCTCTGCTCGGCCACAGACCTCCCATCGCTCCTAGATGAGAGTGGAGGGGCTGATGGACTCAATGATGATGAACTTTGTGCTTGCCTTCAATGAGAACAGGACTCTGACAAAACCTCACCTGCGTTTATTACTCTGCTAAATGTCAAAAGTAACAATCAGCCACTGAGTAGCCAAAATGAAGTAAGCTGTGTCAGTGTATAGTTTAGTAACCATGATTCCTATTTTCACCTAATATAAAGTCCCCTGGGGCCAGCCTTTCACCCTGTCCCTTCTGTCGCCCTGTCCTGCAATGTGCTGGCTTTGCAGCAGTCTAGATGCTCCTGGGGGATGGAAATACCTCCATCAGGTCCAAGGCTCCAGGCCTGACTCAGCCATGCTCAGTCCCCTTGTCGAGGTGCTACTGTGGTCATACCGCACCAGCCATGGGTTATGGTCCTTTCACAACACAGGCGCTGCATTTGGCCCTGCTCCCCCACCAGCACCCAAATCACCACATTTTGCATAGGCTAATAATTTTGTTGACCTCAAGCAAGAAAATTCAACAAATACCGAGAGGTGAGAGGTGTCAGGAGACAATCAGCACAAGCCACATGATGTGTCACATTAGAGTGGCAATGCTTTGCATCCTCATTTTGTAGTTTTCTGCTAAGGGGGCTGATGTAATCTTTTAACTTAGACACTGAGGTGTGAGTGGAAGAGCTGAGGTGAAACAGAGGCATGGCTGCTCAATGCGGCCATGAGAAAAGTGTTGTTGCACCCATCTGTATGGTGGGCAGGGGATAATTGTAGAGGAGAGGCAGGAAGTCAGAAGGATGCTGACAACAATGTGCAATGGGCAGTACAGATGTACACCAAGGGTGGCCCTGCAAGGAGCAGGGAGTTGGACTTAATGATCCTTATGGGTCCCTTCCAACTTGAGATACTCTATGATTCTATTCTACAATGTTAAGAGCTTCACTTCTATGCCACTAGGCTGTAAACCACAATATTAAGGCACGTCTAGTCACCACAGGCAGGCTGGCTCTCAGCACAACTCCACATCCACAGATTCAAAGGACTTCCATCCCCACCAAGCCACTGTGGCCAGGTTTTCAGAGGAGCTCAACACCTTGGAGACTTGTGCAGATGACTGCAGGGAGGAAAAGGAATTACAGAAAAGCTCGCTCTGTGAGTGAAGGCTGTGCAGTGGGAAATCTGGCCCTGTGGGTAGCGAAAGGCATCTCAAGGTAGAAGTTACCCAGAATATCAACACCATTTTAATAAATACTAGAAGCAATGAAATTATCTTTTAATAATGCTTTGACAATGAAGAAGCCTGACAGAAACAGAAACTGGAAATACTTCATCATCAACTCTTTGCAAAAGCATATTTTTCATTCCAGTAAAAGAAACACATCAACTTTCCTTTTTCCTTTTTATTAAATATTTCCTAGACAAACTAGCCTGTCTTTGGTTAGTCAGATATCACTACTTGTCTAAATAAAATTCAAAGAAAAAATTTCCTGTGTTCAACATTCTTGATATCAATACTTGTTGGATAACAGAAAACATAGAGAGCACTCACTCCTATCTGCAAAAATAAGTTCTTGAACACATTTCCTCTATTTTTTTGTACCTACTTAAAAGAAATCAAAACAGTCATATATCTAATCCTTATCATTCATTGTTTAAAGTCTTCTGAGCAGGAAAACTTCTTCAGCTTTCTTAGCAGATGAAAACAGAGGATTTGGAACCACAGCATACACGCCTGTGTGCTTCATCAGACTCTCCAGGTTAGTTTAACCCTGCAATGCTACTGCTTACACCTGGTGATTTCAGAAAACTGTTCCTCCTGTTTCAAATGCATATATGGGCTAATGATATAATAAATTCATAGAAGCAAAATGATACACAGTCATGAACAGAAATTGAAATAAAGCATTTTTCTACAGGGTAGGGTTTGTAAGTGCAGTATTCGCCAAGCGTTTTCCAAAATGTTCTGCTGCACATAATGGAGGCTGCAGAGCTCCCCTGCACGGAGCTGCAGCAGCAGAGGCACTTTAAAAGCTGAACATCCAAGGGTCTGCTCATTGTGCTCTGCTCAGACTCCTGACTGCAGTGTCTGGTCCAGAGCCTTCCTCCTCAAATTCTGATTGGATGTGGCAATGCAAAACGTATCAGTACTTACCACATGAGCTGCGGGAATTCACCTGTGCCAGAATGGTATGGAAACTACTTAAATTTCTGCACCAGGCATGTCTGTGGAGGAATCTCGAGAGCCTACAGCATGCAGGCTCCAGGACAAAAATAATATGCAATTGCTCAGTGATGTGTTTGAAGTAATACTAAAAAAATGATATTACAGTCATTTCTGAACAACATAGGCTAACAGGATTCAGGAGTTACTCAAATTTAGTAGAACAGTAAATCAAAATTTCAATTAAAAGTGGAGTATGAGTACTTAGGTTTGCAGTCTATCCCAAACCAAAGACTTAAGCAAGCCCGTTTTCAAGACCTTGGCTCCTTTTGTAAAGCATCTACTTTCTGTTTTGCTTTGTTATTTAAACTTTTCATTTACAGAGCAGTAAGATTTTCATTTTTACAGCAGTTTTTTTTTTATTTCTGAAGCAGGAACTCATCTTCATCAAGTAAGTCCCTGCTCTGCGAAACACTTGAGCTAACCGAGGTAAGGTACAATCCTGCCACATCTCTGTAGCATGGGAGAAGCCCTGTGGCGGCGAAATAACACTGCTGGAGATGGCAGCTTTGGCTGGCTGCATGTCACAGAGCTGTACTCCATGGAGACGCTATAGGACCATCCATGGGAGGTGGGATGAGTGAGGTCACGTGTCCCTGGATCCACTGGCTGTTTTCCCCTAGGGAATGAGGAGAAATAGGAGCTACAGGAAAAAACACCTACCGCCCTTTGGTGGGAGTGGGAGCTGCATGGCGAGCCCATGGCTCTCCCACTGCTCTGTGTGTGCCCACAACCACCCCAGGAGCATAGCCAGGGGGCTCACACAATATTTAAGCTTTTTTCCATATTCGGTATTTTGCTTTGGCACAGTCCAGTTGAGCTGTAAAATATATGTCTGATGTGCATCATGAAGCTTTTAAAAGCTCCCTTGCGCAGAAATGCCTGCAAAACTACGACAGGCACTGAAATGTAGCATTTGATTAGTCCTACAGCTCAGAAGGAGAAGCAGCTTACAGGATACTGTCTCATTTGTGTAAAACCACATCTTACACTTAATGATCACTCTGATATTTGCTTGTCAAAACCCTACACCTTCTCTGTTTGTGGGATTTGTTTAAACAACAGACAAAGTGTTACCTGGGCCAAAATTATGCTTATCTCATCTCAATTTTTTTAACACTGATCACCCAGTGGTTCTTGACTCAGGTATTTTTTTCTTCATGAGCTAAACTTCGGTTCTCTACAGTGTCTTGAAACAGTAAAAGAATGTTGTGAAAAAGAATGACTGAAATCAAATAAAGCCTAAAATGACTTCTAGAAATACAGCAGCCTAAATGACTGATTCAGTCACTATACATGATTCCTAAATACATAGCTGAGGTGGTTGTATCTATCTTTGAAATGCATAATGGAAAAAAATACCAGCCACATAAGGGCAAAAACCTTACAGCTGTAACACAGGCATTACAACACAAGCATAATAAAAACATACTGTACTATTAATTCTGATGATTGCAGAAGCACATTCACTTTTACCACTGTTATGGGAGAGGCTGCAAAGAACGCAACATGTTTTTCAATTACCTATATGCACATATACATATGTATTAAGAGAATGTGAGTGGAGAACCAAACAGGAATGGAAGGAAAATTTACTAGGAATACCTGCTTTCCTTTACCCTACCCTGGTGTTACATTTTTTCTTTCAGGTTCCCTTACACTGAAATGAAAAGATTTCACTTGAATTTAAATTGGTACAGCAGACTAAACAAGATTCCTAATGTTTTCAACAATTACCATAATTTGTCTTTGCAGAATAAAGCCTAGGCTGGTTCTCTGTTGTCACTAAGTCTGCTGTCACTAGGTATATATTCCCATCTCTTCACATCAAATGAAACATCAAATGTTCCAAACACAGAATGGGGATAGCATTAACCAACTCTGCAGGAGTGCACACTGTTCCCAGGATTTAGAATACAATGGTAAAAAAGGGCCTACGTAAAGGCTGGAGGGTAGATGCTGCTTAATAAACAGCAGTTAACAAGAGGCCTGAATCTGAAATATTTATGAGGGTAACTTGGGTGACAAGGCAATACCTGATTGCCTCTGCAACTGATTTTTGTTGCTGAAAAGTGTTGTGAAAGAATAACAACTCTTTTTCTTTCCAATTTAAGAGATGAACAGTCTTTAAATATACACAGACATCCCCACTGGGGATGAAGTTTGCATAAGTAGGCTGATTCAGTGAAGCATAGCTACACAGAACATATGCAATAGGCACTCTGTTGCCATGTCAGGTTTCCTGTACTCTTATTTTAAATTAAAGTCCTGATAATAGTGCATGCATGCTAACTCAGTGAAATTCCAAATGTGAACTTTATGGGATTTCACCTGCAAAAATTTAGCATGTCTTTTCACATCATGTGACATGACTTGAGTGTTGCTTTGTGGGTATTTCCCACAGAAGGATTATTTTTGCTTGGAAAGTCTACAAAAAAGCATAACCAATAATTTTTTCTAATTCCTCTTCTTTCCAAAACAACGACGACAAAGCAACCACCCTTCTTTGCCTACTTTCCCCCAAGGAGTGTTCTCAGTATAAGAGCCATTTCAAATAATAATAATTAAAAAGAAAATCAAAATTTACTAGCCACTAAAATTTGCATACAAGCCTGCTTGGAATTCAGCTATCATGAGTGACTTTATTGTCACTTCAGAGGTACCAACATAAGCTCCAAAAAAAAAAAACCAAAAAAAAACCTGGCATATATTTCTGAACATTTCCCATCCATGAAGCATTTTACATGGAGCACTCTGACCTCTACCCACACTGTCCATCTCAATTTTCACCCTGTACAAGGCAGCAAGGTGTGAGATGACTGCAAGGAAAAACCACACATCACCTCCAGCTCAGAGCGCAGCATGCTTAAAATGTTGTGGTGTGAATTCAGAAATGTTATTCAAATGCAATTTACCCTCTGGGGTTAGAAAGTCAGGCCAAGGGTTTACAGCAGTTTAGCAGAGAGCCAAGTGCCTTGACAAACATGTGAGTTCGTGCTGTGGCCCTTCAGCTCCCAAAAGCAGAAGTCCTTGTTTCAACAGGTCTCTGCCATCAATGCAAATGGAAATAATCTGCAGAGGCATCTCTCGTGTGGGCAGCAGAGACAAAGGCAGCTCTCCTGGATTTATTCTCACTCTCATAGCACCAGGTATATGTCCAAAATATTCGAATTACTAAAGAATTATCAGAACCATGTACCATCATTATCTCTCACTTTTACTAGCAGAGATAAGTAATTTTTTTTATTACCATTGGCAGGAAGATAGGTGAAAAGCTGGTACTGGCTTCTCTTTCTTTTCCCGTTGCAGACATAGAAGTTGACCTGAACAGGGCTGGTAATTCTCTGATTGCGGAAAGGTGGTATCTCAACCACCAATGAATTCTGCAAAAGCAACAAGTCAGAAAGTCAAGGTATGATTAAGGCAGCTGAGCTGTACAATAGTATTGAAAAGTTAACCCCAAGAAGGAGGTGACCAGGCTTACAAGGCGAAACACTCTCTGAAGGGAAACTGGTGGGCTTTGTGGGCAAGGATGGCTTCCCACCAACCCCAGTGTCCATGCCAAAGACTCCAGATGTAGGGAAATTATTTTAGCATGGCTCAGATCTTTACAAAATCACTAGCCTTCACTTCTTCCCTTTGGACAGCAATATGATACTGCATATAGACAAGGCTCTATCCATCCTGCCTCTATCAAGAATCTGGGACCACAATCAAATTGTGGTCTCTAACCCAGCAGGAGAAAGCACAATGGCTCAGCTGGCAGGTCATCCTTGATGTATCTGAACCTAACAAAATTTCCTTTGAAAGGCATTAGGGACAGCATTCTCAAATATTTCCATTTTCCACAGTGCAGTGTTTTTTTGTATAACAACTCAGGGAGTTTTAAGCATGCTAGCTTCTGTGGATGGGAGATTCGCTGTTGCAAGAACATCTAGTGCAACAGGAAAAATGGCTGGAGAATGTGTAGATGATCTTCCATTGTCAGAAATCAAATGCTCCAGCATGGGGCTAAGGAATGACTTAACTTCTAGGGCATCAGCTTACACATATGCACAGTGAATCTGCTATGACCATCAAAACCTCCCTTGGCACTTTTTGAAAGAGTAACAGGGAATGCTCTTAGCATTTGGCCTGAATTCAGCCGAGATCTTTAAATTGTTTGCCTGCAGGTTTGCAAGGATTGCATATTCCTGCAGACGTGGAATAGTGGATGTACTTCCCACTTAAGAGTCACGGCTGAGGGAGCCACACTTCTCCAACATGAGGCTGATCTCCTATGAGGGGACTCATGTTTCTTCTGCCGAAGATAGAGGAAAGCCAAGGAAAACTATCACAAATGACTTTGGGAGTAGCAAAAAGAACTGACCCAGCAAGACAAAAGATGAGCAGATGGAACTGGCCCATCCTGAACAATGAAAAAATATTTTCCAACTGGTCTCTCCTACTTTTGGGAGAGCTTCCAGTGAAGGCTTTTTACCCCATGCTTGAGTTAAAGAAAGATTTCCAGGAAGGGAGACCAAAGTACTTGTTCTGTTTCAATGCCAAAGCCTTGGAAATCCCTCTTTAGTAACAGTGCTGGAGAAGGCAATATATATTTTTCATCTTGATGTTAAAATATTTAAGGCAGACTTACTGGCTTGCACATTTCTTTATCGGTTTTGGCTTCCATTTCCCACACATGGTGACCATCTAAAAGACAAAAGAAAAAGATATCTAGTTCTGTCCTTTCTTCTTTTCCCAAGCCAAGAAAGGAACAACTTTTGTAAAAACAATCTCTTTGAGGGGGCACTGTATATATGAAAGGAGCTCTCACAACACATTGCCCAAAGTGTTGCCCAACTAAGTGACCATCTGGGTAACCTGTGACAGGAGTCCCTCTAGCTTGTCTGAAGGGAAGAAGCATAATCCAGAGTGCATGACACTGTGATGCGGGAGAGCCACTGTGAATTCGCTCTGCCACTAGCCTGGACAAAACAGGAAACTGTTTTACATCTCAGCTTGCTGAACTTTCATACAATACTGCTACTTATGATGCCTTTTGACCACTACCTATGCAGTAAGTGATATTCAAGATTAGTACTAAACAATACAAAACAAAAGGTAGTATTAAGGAAGCTACTCAGCCATGCAGGATTTGGTTTTAATATACTCCTAGTCTGGCTTGTCATAATTCTGCTACTTGGGTCAAAAGGCAAGGCCATAGGCTGGGAAACACAGCTTTAGACTCCATTTTGAAGTTGGTTTAATTCAGCTACTGTGGTCCCACTTCTGGAGCTGCTTTTAGTGGTGTGTTACGTCCTCCAAATTTACTGAATTTCTGTTTTCAAGCAAACACAGATTTAAGCCACAACTAACTTTTTCTGGGAACATGTCTTTTGGAAGAAAGTGGCTCTGTTTGCTCATTTTTCCTGCACATTACTGATACAGAAATCACTGGACAAGAAGGTGGGCTTTTATTTCCTTGCATCTTCAAACTTCAATAGGAAAGAAACAAGAAACATAACACAGAATGTAAGGTTTCCATTCTGCAGGCCTAGAAAAAGGCCACAAGCAGACTGCTGGATAAGCTGGGCAGCGGAGTCACATACAGCCTCATGAGTCCCACCTCTGTCAGATGTTACTGAAATGAAGGGGAAACTGAGACTTTATGTCATCTCTTTTGTAGACTTGTTGCAGCATTGGGACACACAAATGCAAATATTAGTTATTTTGAACTTTATCACATGGATGTGGGCCTGCCTTAGAAAAACAGCTCTCCGAAAGGTAAAAGCATGAATGCACTTCTTCCTTTCTCTTTGCTTTCATGGCCAGGATGGAGGTGACACATTTAGAACTGCCTGATTTATTACAAATGTCTGTAAATAATATTTTTGTGTACAGCTGTCCTACTGTGAAAGGAATGCTGCTGAGGGATTATTCCTGGCGATTGTTTTAATGTCCAAAACCCCTTTCTTTCTAATGTATGGAAAGAAGCACAACATGAAGGCTGCAGCACAAATACCACAGTGGATTTGGCAGGTCTTTCCAAAGGAAAACAATTAGCAGATCTACCCTCAGTGTCTTCCTACATTTTAACTTGTGATGCTGGAAAACAAATCTCTTTAATTGGTACTGCCACATTCAGCTGCAGGGAGAGAAGGAGCAGCCAGACTGTGCTCGAGTCTCCTTAACGATGCCTTTGGAGAGTGCCAGAATTGAAGTGCGCTTCTTGGGAGGACTGGCGATCAGTTCACAATTTATCCAACAGATGCTTCCCCTGGGCTGTCAGTAGAAAAAACCTGACCAAAATTTGGCAAGCCAGGACACATCCCCTGTCTGGGAGCAGCCTCCTTTATCTCCAGCCCCTGTAGCCCTCCCTCCCTGCCCCTAATTAATTCAATCAGTTATAAAAGCAACACAACACTGACACAATCACACATTTTTTGAAGTGTAAGAACTTCTGCTTTGGAAGGGGTTTGCTGGGTTGTTTTTTTTAAACCTAGAGACGTCCAGACTAGTAGTTAACATGTGTTCAATTTGTCTTTGTAAACGGATTACCAGAAGTTCAGGTTTTTTGTTATATTTAATTTGTGCTTTGCAAGATAAATGATCTGATTCAGGTTTCTGGTTTTTATTTCCTGCTGATACTTCAGTAAAATTCAAAATGACTCCATCTCCAGCTTATCTTTCAATTATTTCACACAGCACTGCCTTTATGCATTTTTGAAATTTTTATGATGACAAAAGGAGTTGCTTCAGAAATATTTTTGATGCTGTAACCCGAACTATTAGGAAAATAAAAATCCAGAGCTGTGGCTTGTCTTTGGAAGCTAGTAAGAACAATACGGGTTTTGCTCCAAGAAATTCCCTTGGGACTGTCCAGACCATCAGCAACGGAGGGGAAAGGGAAGAGAGGGAAGAAGTAGGGAATAGACAACTCATTAACAGATAGTGACATTTCATTTAACAAAAACACAGGGAGGAAAAGTTGTTATGAAGCAAGAGACCAAAAAAAAAAAAAGAAAAGGAAAGAAAAAAAAAGAAAAAGAAAGAAAGAAAGACAATTCCTCATATTACGTCTGGTGAACCAAGAGGGAAATCTCAACGCCCATGGACTGGGACCGGCTCCAGGAGGGAAACCTTAGACCACTACGTCAACCTTTTACAGTAAACATGTTTTGCAGGTTTAAACAGTTCAGCTGAAATTAAAAAAAAAAAAAGAAAAAAGAATAATGGCTTTGGAATGGTTTGTGGGAGCCCTAAGCCTCAAGATAGTCCGCCTATGCTGGAGAAAATGGTTTTGCCCCAGTGCCCATCCGCCGGGGAGCCTGGTGAGCAGGCGGGATGCCGCCTCCTGTCAGCGTGTGCTGGAGGAGCGAGGGCTGCTCGCCCACAAAAGTTTCCATTGTACGCCTGCCACATCTGCAGCAACGCGCCTGGTCTGGGCTCGAGGCAACTCCCTCCTGGCCGCCAGCCAACCCAAGTACACCAGAGCAATTTATACCTTTCCAAAATGCAAATAATTCAAATTACAGACATAACACAAAGCTGAAGCAGACACATTTCAGGCATTCCCGTTAAAGTTTGCTCTCTGGAATTACCGTACCCAAATGGGCAGTTGTTACACAGGGAGGGGGGGAGATGGAGTCAGGGGAGGAAGGAGAGGAGGAGGCACAAAGGAAAAGGCAGAAAACGGCTTTTCCAAAGGTCTTATTTCATTCCCTTTCATTTCACTATTTACTTTTACCAAGTAATAAGAAGTGCCTTCTCCAAACCAAATGCCTGGCTTTGTTTTGGCATTTTTAAGATTTATAGTGCAATATTTTGAAGAGAAACACAGTTCTTTATATAGCTAAAAAGTTGGGTCAAGGTATTATACTGGTTTCTTATGTTTTGTGAGGTTTTTTTACCAAATGGAAATAAACCCAAAACATCCAAGCATAGAAGGGCAGGGCAGAAGCCCTGCAGAGTCCCCAGTGGAGTGCCCTGCTCCCTCACTGCCAGCAGCAACAGCCACTAACCCAAGAAAGCCAAGCCTTCACGGGGGAACCGTGCATGGGCTGGATGAATGACCCTCAAATCCCTCCTCCTCCAAAGAGGCAGGGCAGGAGCATAGCAGTGCTGGGGAAAGTAGAAGCTGCTCCTGCCCATTCTGCACAGGCTAGACACTGTGCTGACAGGAGGCCATCAGCACTACTGCCAGCTGAAGACACCAGGTTTGTCAGGAAGCCTGACATTTACTGACCGATCCCTGTTATTTATAGCCATCCCTGCTCTGTGTGTGCTTCACCACCATCCACTTCTGCCTTGTTTTCTTCATCGCTGTGACTCTTGGAGCACCTGGGATTGCTAATGACGAAAATGCTGTGAACCTACGTGTTATGGGGGGTGGATTTTTCAGCTCTGCAAAGCATAAACACCCTGTTTTAACATGGGGTAGCTGAACGGTGAATGGGCCTTTGTAGCCTGCTCTTATCGGCCACTTGCTCCAGTGTTGAAGGAAACAGCGCACAAGTCCAGAAGTAAAAATACTCTAATTCATCAGGGAATTCCCAAGTATGAGTCACCAAGCGGCTTCCCCACCACACCCAGCTACAAGATTTCCACATAAAAAGTCACTGTAAAGGTCTGTTTTAACACAGAAGCAGGGCTAAAAAGTAGTTGTACAAATCTAGCAGCACCAGTTATTTACACATAGAGCCTTGCAGACCATGACATACAGATTTTCCTCATGGAAGAACAACACAAAGAGCTGTAAAGACTTTCCAAAAACTTTTTTGTACCATCTTCCCCTCATCACTGCCCATCCAGAGAGATCCCCTGGGGTTTCTAGGGCTGGATTTACCTTTGTATCCCAGGGAACTGCAAGCATCATGTCAGGGGTTTGCAAGCTCAAAACAATCAAACCACCAGCATAACTTTCCAAACTGATGGATTGCAGAAAGGGGGAAGAGTATACAAACACCAAAAAACCTAACCTTGGAAACTCAGGAGTGTATTTCATCTGGCAGCCACGTAAATCTTGCCTCTATGAAATGGGCATGATGGGAGCATTTAGATATATTTTAAGTGATTCCACTTTACTACAGGAGGTTAAAACAGTCTGTATTCTTTAGTGGACTAGTGTTCACTTGAGATATGAGAAGAATAGACATTATCTACGATTTCACTGCCTTTACACAGGGTACATTTTATATTCTTCCAGTCTGCGCATCAGCAGACTGCACCTGCTGTACTGTAAATCTGTATTTACATTCATATATTCCAAGTAAAATGGTGAAACAAGCCCTACCCTCCCAAAGGAACCCACTACTTGATTAATGTATTGTGAGAGTACTCTGAACAGTAATTCCTATGCTACAGCCCAGATTACTTTAACATGTTCACAACAGGCAGGGCACAGAAATAATGCAGCGTCACTTTGAGGTGCTCTGCAAAGGCTGTCTACCCTCCTATTTGGCCCCACAATGCATATTTAAATCCCCGAAGAATAAAGAATTTGAAAGCTTTCAACTTGCACTGTTACCCTTCTTCCCTGGCGGGTATCCTCGCGACACCGAGATGACTGACCTGTGAAGATGTTCAGAAGGAATGGATGGATTTCTGTGCGAAGAAGAGGATGAAGAACCCGTGGCAAAGTCTCATCAACTGGACTTAAGATTTAGCCAGCTCTCCGCAGAGATGCCATCAGCTTCCACAGGAATTGCAAGTTGGACTGGCAATGAAAGAGGCGAGGAGGACTCTGTTGCCTGGAGGACAGCACTCCCCATGCCAGTCCTGGGCATGACCCACTGGCACAATCTCACCAGCTCGTGCTCATGGGTTGGCATGGATGTACCAGTGCCAGATTTTGCAGGGGCAGCAGCCTTTTGGATCTGGGGATGCCACAAGCAGCCAGGGCACTTTTCTCAGCTGGTGTTACAGGTATCTTGCTGTGAACAACATTTCCCCAGCTGGACACCAGCAAGTGAAGAGGATCCCACCAAGTGGGTGGGATTCCATGCCTGTGCTGACACATTGGTGTGCATCTTAAAGACACTTACAAGGGTCAAGGACTAAGGAGGAACCAACACCAGCCAAGCAGTCTGACATTGGATGTACAGGAAAGATGGGGCAAGAGAGCAATAAAACATTCAGAAATACAATGTGTGCTAGCAGAGAGTAAGTATCTGAATTGTAAGTGGCCAGGACATTTCTTTTGATCTCCCCAGTGGCACTTTGCTCTCCTGAGATCTCCGCCTGTTAGGGATCTGTGAGCAGTGAGATGCCTCCTAGTCCCAGAGCCACCTTCAGAGCAGCTCTACCTCCCGCTGCTGCCCCTGCTGGTGCCATGGCCTGCCTACTGCCCAGCACGTTGTCCCTGATTGCCTCTCCAGCCATCCTCATCTCCACTCTTTGCTCTTACACTACTTTTGCTACAAGACCACACAGCTGGTCTGATTTTCACTTACTTTATTTTCCTCTTCCATGCCAGGAAGTCCCCCAGCTGTTCTTCTGCCCTCCTCAGAGCCTACTGTCCTGCTACAGAGACTTCCCCACAGCTCTACTCCCCATCCTTGGCATGCCTTCTGGCATACCTCCGTCCATGAGCGGCAGGGCTCAGGCATAGCTGACCTATTTTTATTTCCACATCAAAGGTCCTGTATTTGTTGGTGTCTCCTCATAAGCATTTTTGCAGCATATGTATTTTGTCCACTCCTTCAGCTATACATTTTTGCAGTACTGAGCTGAATATCATGTAGATTTAGGTGCGTCTGCCATCAATATGATACTCTTGAGCTACTTTTTCTCTTTTCTTTACCTTGAATTAATAATAAGAATGCCATGCAGCGACCTGGTGTAAAAATCTAGCACAAAATGGATCTTATTGTACTTTGGAATCTGTGTCAGGCACGGGCTTCCTCTTTGGCTGCTCAGCTGGGCAAGCCAAAAGCTGAGGGACTCACTTTGCCTGAACGGTGAGGCTTCTTAGCTGCCTTTTACCACAGCATGTCTAACAGACACAATTATTCTGAGTTCCAGTGTTTGCAAATGAACTGTAATTTTAGCCCAGGTAATTAAAAGGAGGCACAGTGCTGACAACTGACAGATCGTGGTTCATTTTGAGCCAAAACCATTGGAAAAACCTGCCAGATACTATTTTCAGCAGAATGGAAGCTGGTTGTGCAATTTGTGCTCTCTGGCACCTCCCCCTATTCAAATTATTGTTGGTCTGAGGGTTTTATTTAATAACTTTAAGTAATTCCAGGTCTAAGACACACAACTTCCAAGTAAAACTGCAGCTTGACATCCCTGAAAAATCTCTCTAGAGCAGGCAGGTCAAACAAAGCACACCCAGCACAACCACCCACCAGCAGTCATGACAGCACTTCACTCTGGTTTTGATTACATTCACGTCATCTCCTTGTCTTCACAATTTTACTTTCCTCTGGGAAACTCTAGTAGGCTGAACCTGTGACTCTGCAGCTGAAACTGAGTAAAATATTCCTGGTCCATCTTCTTCAGTCTAATCTGTCTCATATTTTCTCAGACTATTGGAGTAACGAATCTCACAGCCAGTTTAAATCAAGTTTCAAATTTTTCTTCCATGAACAATTTTTTTCCTCTACTTGTGCTGGATGCCAACACCACCACCTGTACTGTAGCTACTTCTAGTTATTTCTCATCTTAAAATTTTAAGATAAATTTTATCCAAATGCTTTCAGATCTTCCTCCTTCTTTATTTTTTGAGACACAAACTCTTCAACTGTATGACCACAACTTCCCAACTTCCAGAAACATCCCATTATGGTAACTCCTTGTGACTTTTTGGCAGATATTTTTGAACAGCATTTTTATTTTTTTCCATCTCATTGTCCTCCTCATGTCCCTCTTCTTGTTTCTCTTCTCCAAGAAGGTCAGGCTCAATCTTAGAGGTCCCTCCTCCTATCTTCTGGTTTTTTGCCTTGACATCAGCATCCCAGCAACAAGGCACACTTCAGAAACAATTTATCTCTCTATTCCTCTCTTAAATGTCATTGTATTTTCTTCCACACTGAAGGTGTAATCTTACTTCCTCAACAGACCTAAAAGGAATATCTTCCTCTTCTCTCAGCTCTCCCCACTTTTCCTGTGAAACCCATCTAAGACATGAACCAATTCTTAATGATGTCAGGAAAGCAACAGGAGATGAGTCATCCTTTTCCAAAAGAGGTAGGCATTCTGTCCAAAAACTAAGTACTTTGTAGGTATCCCTTTTTATTGGCTTACATAGCAAGGTCTGGCTAGTAGTTGGGCTGCAGGGGTGGAGAAGATTCCAGAAGTTATCCCCTTGTCTGACAGCACCAGTTCTTGATGGCTCCAAGATGGACCCTGAGCTGGCCAAACCTGAGCCCATCAGCCAAGCTGGTGGAACCTCTCTGCCAACATACTTAAGAAGGGATAAAAAACTGCAACAGCTATGAGAGAGGAGTGAGAATAAGTGAGAGGAACACCCCTGCAGACCCCCACAACAGTGAAGGAGGGGGAGGAAGTCCTCCAGCAGCCAGAACACAGATTCCCTGTCAGCTTGTGGTGAAGACCATGGTGAGGCAGCTGTGCCCCTGCAGCCCATGGAGACAACCACACCAGAGCAGAGATACACATGCAGCCAGCCAGAGCCCATGCTCCTGGCAGGAGCTGCAGCCTCTGAAGGGAAGCCCAGGCAGAAGCAGGTTTTCTAACAGGAATGATGGCTTTGGGGGACCCATGCTGAAGCAGGCTATTCCTGAAAGACTGAACCTCATGGAGAAGACTCATGCTGAAGCAGTACATGAAGGACTGTCTGCCATGGGAGGACCCCACACTGGAGCAAGGGAACAGCACGGGAAGGAAGGAATGGTAAAGAGGAGCTGTCATGGACTGACCAAAGCCTCCATTCCCTGACCCTTTGTGCCACTCATGGGGAGGAAACAGAAGTTGAGAATGAAGGAGTGAAGTTGTGCTTGGGAAGGAAGACAGGGGTAAAGGTGGTTTTCAGTTTTACCTTTGTTTTTCCCTGTCCTCCTCTATTTTTAATTGGCAATAAATTATTTTCCCCAAGTGGAGCCTGTTTTGCCTGTGACAGTACCTGATGTGCAATTGCTCTGTCTTTCTCTTGACCCATGAGCTTTTTCGTCTTATTTTCTCCCCCCTTGTCCTGTTGAGGAGGGGGAGTGAGAGAGCCACTTGGTGGGCACCTGGCAGCCAGCCAAGGTCAACCCATTATACTTCTTTCCTCCACTGTCTTTAGGCACCAATCGCTTCATTAGACTCTCAAATTTCTTGTGAGGGCTGTGAATTCCTGTGTGTTTGGACAGACAGTCCTACTGGAACAGTAACAGTAAAAACTATTTGAAATCTTGTGATAGTTGTAAAAGTTCAGAGACAAAGCTTTGATTGCACAGATACAGCTGCTTGAAGCCACTTAGCCTGGAAGACAAGAAAGAACAAGCTTGAAGCATTCAACCGCATTTTCTATAATAATAAAAAATTTACAGGGTTACTTAGACAATTGACTTTTGAGACCATATGGTTATTGCTTATTTCTCTGTTGTCCACAGTAAGTATCTGTGATTGATTGATTGATTGATTGATCTCATTCTTCACTGTGAGAGCAACACCCTGGATGAGACTTGCTGCTGCTGACACCATCTCATGTGTATGGCTGCTGTCCCGCTCTGTCCTCACCATTCCCTAGACTAAACAGCCAGGAAAAACTGAAACGTGCTGACATTTCCTACAAGCTGCATCACTACTCCTCTGTGCGCGTGAAAGGGTTCCACCATCAAATGACTCCAGCATCTGATGACACAATTTGCCCAAGGATATCTATTTCTGGGCAGTGGCCAGAAACCCCTTCAGCTATCAATACAACTCTAGGATCTAGGTTCAAGTGACCTTCACATGAACTCCATGCTCCCAACTTGTATGCCTTTGAAGTTTCCAGTTTATCTAGTTTCCCGAATTTTTAACCTCACTGCGCATGAGTCAGCGTGCAGTTGCTCATTGCCAACTGGAACGTGTGTCCTGAACTTGGATAAACAGATAGATAAAGACAAAAATTAAGTAGTATCTGTCTATCTGACTAGAGGGGGAGGGGGAGTTTTGCCACTTGCTTATTTATTATGTGAGCTACAGTATGATTACCACTGTGAAACATGACCCCTTCTTGGCCAGTTGCCCCCCAAACTGCTACTGGCAATGGAAAGAGCAATGGAAAGATCTCCGAGAATGTAAGATCTTTTACCAAGTGGAGCTCTGCCAAGACTCAGGTCACCCATCTCACCATCACATCACATCACGTCAAAACAGACTCCAAACCCTAAGCTCTACAATGTATCTGAGTCAAACCAAAAAGCCCACATGCTTCCTCAACACATCAGTTCCATTCACATGCCACTCAAATGTTTCATCAACATATCATTTTCTGGAACTTTTCTTAAGTTCTCCTGAAGATAAAAGATTGCGTTACCTGCCATATGACAAGATAAATTCTGCTCATACAACATGTGGGAAACTGTTGCGGAACTGAATTTATACGACTGACAATTGTACCTTAAGGCAGCAACTGATTCATTCTAATCTTTGCCAGAGACAGGGAAATTTGAGAGGAACAAAAAAGCTGTGAAATGCTGGAGTGGACACTTAAATTCATCCAGCTTCCTTCTTTTCCGTATCGCATTTCTCTTGTGCAAAAATTCATCTGACCGAGCTTGACCACACATCTACTAGGAGGCAAACTGTTAAGTCTTCCCATCTGAAATACTTACAGAAACCTATGACTTCCTTTGGCATATATACAAAAAAAATTTCAATTGGTGATTTCACCCAGTTATCTTTCATCTGTTCTAGTTATAACTATTACACATCAACACCTTCATGTTCTAAGAGCAGAACCTGTTCAGCAGGGAGGAGGAACAGTTGTGACAGAAAAATCCATTTAACAGAATAAAAACAAGAGCAGAATGAAGAATTTGAAGCAATAACTAAACCTGAAAAACTTCCTAATTGTTTGAAAATAATAAAGAAGAAAAATCCTGGGAGGAAATGTTGCTTATACGCTGTTTATTTCTCCGTCTTTCAGCAGCTTTGAGTGTCAAAGGTTTTGGGCACAATAGCTGAGGATATTATGCAATTAGGTTACTGAAGTGTGCAGGTGCCAGGATTACTGTCGAAGTCTGAGTAATTAACAACTCGTTCAAAACCACTGAAGTCTGTAAGTCTGGAGCTACTCAGAGATGCAGCGTTACAAATTGTGAACTCTACAAATGTCCATCAAAGAGAGTGATATATCTTCAGGGAGGGGCATTTGTCACAGGATAGCTTACACACAGCCTTTGACCAGGACAAAATGGCTCTCAACATTAACAGCTCAGAGTTGAAGTACCAAAGTCAGTGTTATTTGAGAAACTAATCCCATAGTGAAGTTTGGTGTTACATTTCTGCCTTTTCGCTCTTTAAAACCCTTGCCTTGAGCTCTTGTAACTAAGCACAAAAGCAAAGAAATGGGTTTAGAGCTCTGACTTAACTAGTGGCAACACAACCCAATGATAACTAATATTAGTACACCGAATGACCATTTCTGCCCATAGATCACAAATTGATTATAAAGATTTCATCAATTTAACCTGATCTCTTCAGTATGTCTAGACTTGGCCAAATCCATGAAGTCCAGAAATACTTGAGCTAGTTCCAATGTTAAAAGCTACAGGAGCAAGGAGCAATTTTTGAACAAGGAGGGATTTTCAGGGTAGATTAACTCTTTCAGATCTCAATACAAGACCTTTTCTAACCCTCAAAATACTCTTTCTATCCCAAAACATCCTACAGCACGTCAGGAACTATAATCCATAATTTACCTGTACCATAGCATACCCATAATTTTCCTGTGCTTTGTTCCTTGGGATACTGGGTTTGTGTCTCATCACTGAGCTTTCACTCATCATTTACAGGATATATTTTGTGAACCAAGGGAAGAAAATCAGTATTTTTTCACTGCAGTGATCGGTTTTATAGATCACTAATCATAATCTGATATACTAAGAGGCAGCAGTCTGGTCATTTCGGCTAGTTAGGCTTTTGTGCTGCTTTGTGTTCAGTAACTCACATTACCTTTAAAAAACTAACTTTGAAAACAGAATGTTTGCAGAAAGCGTTACCAAAAAAAGGTAGCTGATAGATATGCAATCCCTAAAACACACTTTCCAAGCATCTCTGCGTTTTCTGAACTTCCCTCAAGACTTTTGTTGCCCTGTACCTTAGTAATCTACAAATGACATAAAAAGTTTTAAAATTTTGAGTAACTAAATCAGTCTTTTGTTGTAATTCCAGATCATGATCCATGCAGATGCAGGTGTTAACAGGAAGCACTTTCTCACTCCTAGCCGAACACTTCCTGCCATAGCTAACAAACACCAACTTCATTTCACCTACTTTTGTAACTAAAATGCACACCTTGTTGCCACAGCACACAGATATCAGACATCAAGGGCCCCTGACAGTAAGGAGTTGCAGACTTTTCAATATTTTCCAAAGTAATAATTCTTCTGGTGAAAAGCAGACAGGTGTTGGCCATTCTCAAAATGGCACCCAACAAGCACTACACACACAAAACACTTTTGAACCTCAGGAAGAGAAATGCATGACTCCAAAGAGAAACAGAAAGGGAAAGGAGATAAGAAAAAAAAAAAATAGTGTAATTTTTAAGAAACAAAATCATTATGGGACTCCTCAGTCTAAGGAAATTCTGAATTCAAAAGAGTGAACCTCTCAAATTACATTTAGCATTCATATTTTGACTACTGCTAGGTTTCTTTGACAATCATTTTATACTACTGCTCATCACTGGAAAATATGGTCTGATGTACAAGCAACAGAATATTGCTGAAAATCTGGTAAAATAAGGCCTCACATCAACACCTAAGAACTTTTTTACAGGACTGTAGAATCTTGAGCAAAATTTAGTCCACTTCTGAACATCATCCAAAGGGGCGCCTTCTGCCTGACCTCACCGTGAGGGGTTCTGCTTCCAGAGAAGGTCCTCACAGTGCTTCTCCCTTGGTCCTTTCAGTATGCCATGACTTCACCCCCTGGATACCTCATTTTCTGTGTGTGAGACACAGAGTCACAGGGCTGCAAAATTTGTTTTGCTCTGTTTCATATGCTTCTTGGCTGAACAGCAGCTAGTAAGGGGTTAAGCTGAAATAAGGAAGCCACTGCCGCCCCGGCAGAAAGACTGATTTGATCATTCTTCAGGGATTCCCTCTTGTATGAGTCACTGCTCAGACTGACTCCTCCACCAGAGGAGGCCAGGATAATGCCATTCCTCCAGAGACTACAACAGCTGAGGGCTAGCCCTGAAGACTGAAAGCTTGGGACTCATGCTTGGAAAAACATTCAGCAGACCATAATGCACTCAGCAGACTTAGAAAAAGCTGGGGAAAAAAAAAGGCAAACAAAAAAGTGTTCTCAAACTCCTTGCGTTATCCAATTAAGTATGCAGACTAGGAGGAATCAGACAAGCTCCAGGAGACTGCCTCCCGGCTTGGGGACTCTGCCTGAGTAAGGACTGAAGACATGAGTTGACATAGTACAATATTTAAATTTTATACAAAAGATATATTCTCTTTACGAGCACAATGATCTAGTACTTTGATCTATCACTCTGTAATAGCTGTGTTTGGCTGCTACCTACTAGGAACGTGATTAACATTCCAAATTCAAAAACAAAAGTGGTAACAGCAGCAAAACTAATGAATGTCTCCAGCTAATCACAGAAGTTCATAACCAGCTCTCTCGGAGAAACTATGCTGGTGTTCCTTTTCTTGACCTACTTTTACTGACGTTCAGGAACTGAAAGGGAAAGAAACACTCTGTACTGATTTACAAAAGTGAAGGCTGCTAATGCTTGTTCATTTGACATTAAATACAGTGACTGTTCAAAAATCCAGCCAAAGCATGCCACTAAGGCAATGATACATTGCTCTTGTTTGCTTCCAATGCACCAAGCTGCGTAAGGCAGCACAGCACACAAACCATGGAAGCCTTAAAAATTGCTCAACCCAGATTAGCCAGCAGCTTTGCTTTTTGTGTGTCATTTCTACTGAGACAATTATTGCAGCTCCTGGAGATGCTGCACTCTGACTTTAAGGGCTCAGCCCCTGCAGGCTATACTGCCCTGCAACTGCAACACATGTATGATGAGACTACTAAAAACAGGCAGGACCTTAAATTCTGTAATTGAAAGCTATACAGTGAATATCCTGCTTTTAGTGTACCCAATGTAGTATAGGAATATAGTAGTAGGGAGACAGTTCAGATCCACTCTGTGGTACCTGCTGTGGGCAAACAGCATCATCATGACAATCCTTTGGAACACAATACTTAAAATTTTCCAACTCAAAAAAGGAAGAGGAAACGAAGTAAGTATTAAGGAAGACATCCTTTAATATGGTTTCCTTCTTGTAGTCAGACAGATTGAGGACTCCTGACATGTCACACTAACCCAGTTCCACGCAGCAAAGGAAGTTTAAATATAAATAAAGTAGACATTAACTTTCTTCTCCCCCAGGGGGAACGCAGAGCAGAATTCATTTTTTTTTAATTGAAATACCACCTTTATTCCTTTCTTTTTTAACTTTCTTAAGAAACAAAAAGGATGTTTCTGCTGAACACTGTGTGTGCTGCAGTGCTTGAGGTTCACAGGAATGTGCCAACTGGCTCTCCCTGAGCCCGCGCACTTTTGGCAACTTAAACCTCATCAACTCAGGACTCTGTTGGGGAATTTCAGCGGAGTCTTCTTCTCTTGTCCACAGCCTGCTGAGCCCAAAGACTTGGCGGTCTTTGCCTCCAGAGCCTCCCCTGCTCTCCCTGCCACCGTGCCCCACGGTTTGAGTTCCTGTGGTGCCAGTAGGGGCTGTGGGCAGGAGAACAGCGTGGGAACAACAGTGGGAACCCCATGGACATAAGCGGTTAAACAGGCGCAGCGTCAAAGCCAGTGCAGGCGGCCTGAGGAGTGCCCAAGACTGTTTTAAGTTCGGGGTGGGGGTGGGGGGTTCAGCCGGCAGCTGCGGAATTCATAGCTTGTGCCAGCGCCAGGGAAACCCTTTCCAAAACAAGACTCAAAACTATCCTTAACAGTCTCGTTTCGGAGCGTGACTTTGACTCCCAGCTCCACTCCCACTGCCTATTCCCGCAGGGGGCATACACACACATTACACACTGTCACCCTGTGACAACACTCGAGCAGGCACATCCTGCCCCAGCCCCAGCTCCCACTCCATGCCATTTCCCCCGCTTCAGCCTGGCCTGCAACTTTTCTCCAGGTGAACCAGTCCCACCACCACAGCACCGCAGGAGCAGTGCTGGGCAAGGGGGAAGCTGTGTGCAGTCCTTCCCTCAGTTCTTGAGGTAAGCATGTCCTTCAAATGAATGTGTGTGCTCCAAGTCCGGCTCAGCCAGCGCCTTGTAAATGCTGCAGGAGACACAGGGGCACACACACCACCAGCAGCACACACACCACCAGCAGCACAAATTACAGAAATGTTTAAGAAAATGCACCATACTGCAGGCTTTAGGGGGACATGGCACCAGAGATTTCGAACCCCTTAACAGGTCCTGCCTGATACACTTGTGGTTTGCTACAATAAACAAATGCCAAAGGTTGACTTTCAAGGTCTCTATTGTCTACCTGTAACTACAGCTGCCACTGTGTGAAACCTCAGCATTAGGCACAGCTCAGATCCTTTCCACAGCTTTGCCCAGTGACATGGAAAACATATTACGTGCAGAAGAAAATGTCATTACCATATTTGTGCTTTCATCATTTGGCACAGATGGGGTGGGGGGGAAGGCAGATCGGAGTCTTGATTGAGAAGACATACCTGGTGCTTTCTCCACAAAGATGACTTTGGAGTCTTGCAGAAAGTTATGACCAGTCAGTACCATTTTTTTCCCTCCAGTAACAGGAAAGCTGTCGGTACTTTGCTTCTCCACCAGAGGCAGTTCTTGGGCAGATCTCTGAGCTGGAGAGTTATAAAGAAGATTAAAAAAAAAAAAAGGCAACCACAAACACACAAGAAAGTAAATACTGCATTAGTAAGTAATTTAATGCTTACCCTCATAAGATAAGCTGAGTTTGATACAGATACAAAGAAAGGTCACAAGGTTTACAGGAAACATGGTTCATTTTCAAGTGCTTTGATTGTAAACAATAGTGTTAAATAGCAGTACAGATTCAAAAGACTCACAAAGAACAAGTGTTTTAAAACTCAGCTTGATAGGGACTATATCAGAAGGTGTATTTTCATGGAAATTCATTTATTCTAAATCATTTTCTCCATCTCTAGCATATATGTTGTGTGTTTGCAAGGCACACACAACAAAGTGATCACGCACATCCAAAATTTGTTTCAGTCAGTATACACCATACTGTCAGTTCTGCAAACTGTCTTGCAGCAGCAGCAGCAGCAGCAGCAGCAGCAGCAGCAGCAGCAGCAGCAGCAGCAGCAGCAGCAGCAGCAGCAGCAGCCACGGCCCTTGTGATCCAGCAGCAGCTAACGCTTCAGAGAGTGTATTTCCAAAAGAACCCATGTGCCAAAGCACACATGAATCCGTGTAAACTGAATCTGGTATTCTTGTACCACAAATTTTAACCCCCCTCAACTGGGACATGAAGAGAGTGCAGTTAAAAGGGATGATGTGACATTTTATCCAGATTATATGGTTCCTTCTGGTGTCACATGCACTAAGAAACGTATGAAGTTTTCGGCACCAGCTTATTCCACATTCTGCACTGGAAATAACACTAGCACTTATTTTTTCTACTGTTTTCCACTTCTTTCATCAGGCATGTGCCCTGCTTTTGCTCATTACACACTCAAAGCTGCAGTCCCCTGACACAAATCCAATCAGCTTCACATTTAGTGGCTCCCTGAGCTTGGCACCTTTGCACAGACCAGTTCAGGATAGATTCAAACTGTGCCTTATCCTGTTATGTAGCAACTGAAAACTCTCATAAACTTCAATCGCAGGACGAAACCATGACTCCTCACATTTTTTGCTTTGTCCTCCAGCATGAATGGAGCTGGGGATGGTCAGGCCTTCCTCCCCATTCCGTCTGCCAGAGCTCACCCCCCATATATCTGACAGATGTTAAATTTCCCCCTACTCTGTCAGCAATCAGAAAGATCCACTTTGTGGATGGAATTCAACAAAACCTTAAAAAATTGTTTCACTCCATCCAGCCAATCAAATTAGCTTTGGGAGTTAGACCGAAATTCAGCTTCCACCACTTATGCTGGAGTGTTAAAGCTACAAAAGCAGATTGGTTTCGTTTTGCATGAGGGAGGCTCATGAGGCTTACAGAGCAAAAATTATATAGGTATCTTTGAAGGGTGCCCCAGTACATCTGATAAAATACAGTCTAAATGAGTATTAAAATACTCATTTAAAGAGACCCCAGTGCAGAAACATAGTTTCTGGAGGTTTTCTGAAGCTGCAGGCAGCTTGTGCCAGTGCACCAGCTCTGGTATATTGCTAGCTCCTTATCAAAGGGGATAGGGTTTTGTTTGCTGGTTTTTGCTTTATGATGGGGAGACACAGTAAATAGGACACAAGAGATGTTTTCCAAAACTTCTACAGCAGTTACCTTTACGATAAGGAGTCACCAAAACAAAAGGCCCTGTCACTCCCAGGTCTACTGCTAGTCTAACTGCTATTTCACTCGTAAGTATGTATTTTTCTACAGCACTCAATGCACAAAGCTACACATTTTTTCCTAAGACAGAGGTATTCTGTTCTCAATATAAACTATGTACTTTTGGAAAGCAGAATAAAGTTCCCTAACCAGACAGGTAAAGCAAAACCAATGTAGAACATCTTGGTGTGAACAAAGACTGCATATAGGGCAGAAGTGTTAAAAACTGTTCAAAAGGTATGTGTGGAGATGGCAGTGCTGAGTTAACCGTGGACTCAATGATCTTAGATGTCTTTTTCAACCTTACTGATCAAAAGATTTTCTGACAATACCCAACAAGAGGAGGATGTTTGTTGCTACTTACAGCACTCAATGGGGTTGGAGGCTACTTGCAAGGAGAGGGTCCTGCCATTGGCTTGTGGGATATGAACCCTGAAGACCAGACGCACACGTGTGTTCTTCCGACCAATGTCTGTCTCTCCCTTGCGCAGCTCGATGTCAGAGTTTCGGAGCTTTAATATCCCAGCGCAGTCAATGCTATGCAAAAGGAAACACAGGGCAATTCAATTCACTTTAAGAAGACTTCAGGAAGACACGAGTGTGCAATATCTTCCCTCTCTCCTGCATGCTCTTCTTAAAAACCTGCGTCAGGCACAACCCAATGATCAGGCTGAACGTGGCAGACTTTGTTTAGTCTAGTACTTGCACGCATGAGCAGCTGAGTTGGGGCTATCTGTAGCAGCAGGTAGTGGCTGCTGTTAAGCATACAAATTTAGGATGTTACCTCAGTTCCCAGAGGAAGAAAATCTAAAAGACCCTTCCTCCCCAACACATCCTGTAAGGATTGTACTTAAAGACTAACAAAAGCCCAAAAAACCAGCAAGACTAGAGAAGTCAATGGGATGTGACAGCAGTGCACAAACTGTTACTAACCCTGAACACCTGGCTACTAACAATTTTACTTGTTACAGCTAATTTGGAGAAAAATCTGACATGATTTTCAATCTAGGGCAAAGTCCTGAAAACGCTTATTAATCAGCACAGCTCTCTCCGAGGTCAGTTCTACTGTCAATTTGTTTGTATTTCAGTGAGTTGGAAATACTCCCAAGATGAGCGCTGAGCTGAAGCTCTGCATGAAAAAAACTAAACTCAGAGTCCTCCCTCCACATTAGGGAAAAACGTGCTTTTCATCAGATACAACTACTACAATTTCTGACCTCACTCTCATTTTTTTTAAACTTTGGTTTTCTCCTGGATGATTTACAAGTCAGGATTTTTGTCAAAGAATATTTCAACAGAAGAAGTTCCCAGAACAAAAGACATATAAACATACGCACTTGAAAACCCACTGCAAGAATACCTCTGCCTTGGCCATAACTACAAAGCCTACATGGCAATTTCTTCTGGGTACTGGTCTCTGGCATTTTATTACATTGAATATGCATAGTTAATTTTATTTTGCATTCAAAGAGTTTAATTCCCCCTCCAGACCTTTGAAGCTCTGTTCTGAAGCAAACTGCAAACAAGCACTATGGCAGCATGGTTTTGATCTGCATTTTTTCTAAAGCATGGACTTCAGAATTAAAAAAATGCCCTTCCTGATATGATCAAAGAAACTAATGAAAGTAATCAAGCTTCTCAACAATGCATATTAGCAGGTGAAGCTGTAAGAATTACAGCGTATTTACACCCATGTCAAAATTCTATGCAAAGATCCGTAAGATATGGAAGAAACAGCGCATTTCTTAATATTGTCTCTTCTGTAACAACACTTGTAAATTAAATAGAGTAATTAATGACAAACAATTCATACCTAGAAGTTCAGAGGAGAAAAAGTATTTAAAGTCAAGCTTGTCAAGTCACGTACATTAAAATCTGAACAGCTAAATGCGCAAAAGTTTAAATGTGCAGATGAGCTATCGTGTTTCACTGAATCAAGGCCTGAACACACAAAGTGTGAGGAAAGTCCTTGGCTCCAAATTTCAATTCATTGTTAGTGTTACATGAAGTTTTAGACTACTGACATGTAAGGCTTATGCCAAAGCATTGTTTGTGATTCTTGAGTGAGCTGTGCTACAGTCTGGCATGCATGCCACAAAAATACTCAGCTTGGCTCTCAAACTGTGTAACTTACCTTTATTTTAGGGAGAAAGATGAATGAAATGGTAATAATGTTCCAAATAGCCAAAAATGTGATTCAAACTGGATAAATAAAGGGCCAGATCAATACTGCGTGGGTACAAATTGGTGAAATTTTCTTAACCCCAATGTAGCCCGACCAACTTAGGATGGCAGCAAACAGGGCCAATAATTTTGCAGGCTTGTCATGACTTTTAACACAATGCACTGAGAGAGGTCCTCAGGTCTTGAGCGATCACTCTAAGCCCAGCTGGCAACGCAGCTAAACATATTCTGGCTCTTCTATTTACATGAGGCACTCCAGGGCATGTTGTACATGACACTGCAAACCAGCTTCTAATAACCACTATGTGCAGAAGGACTTCAAGTGTCTGATACCATTTTCCACTTCATTAAGGCATGGAAAACTGTATGAATAAAAAGGGAGTGAAACCGTGATTTTCCCATGGTATGTGGTTTGGTGGAAGTCAGGATTTCTTGCTTGCTTTCTGTCTTCCTATATATACACACAAAGGTGCATGCATCTATGTATAAATATGAATACATTTATATTTATACACACACCCCAAGAGCTGTACTTGCAGGCAAGCACACAAATTCCTCCCAAGGCAGACACCTCAGATAAGGGTTAGGATGATTTGGATGAGGAGGGAGACAACTTGGATAAGGGCTAGGTGGATTTGAGGGAGCGGGACAGAGAAGACAGGATTAAATAATGTGGAAGGTCTCAGGTATGTCACTTACACAGAAGGCTATTGTAGCCTTTATATACCATCCTGTAACCATGTTTACGGATGCTTAATGGGCTTACAGGGCACTTAATTATCACTCAGATAATTCAGAGATCCTAAGACATCCATGCCTGCTTTTCTGCATAGCACTAAATTTAACCCAGTTTAACAACTCAGTCTGTAAACTGCATCACCTTTGAATAAAGGTTCTCAGAGGTAACTCTTCTTAGTTCTAGAAGATTTGCTTCTAAACAAGTGCCAGAAAAAATGCTGAGTTTTATTATGTGAGAAATGAGTGGTTTTATTTGTCTCAGAAAAACCACGAGGGTACTTGGAAATGCTCTCTAAGAGTTTCCTCTGACATCCAAAGATAAATTTTAATCAGCTCTGTTTCTTGTGCTAGTGCGTAGAAGAGCAACAGGTGTCATATTTAGAAACTAAATGCAGGAGCTGAGGTAGGAGATATTTACAGCTCAGTAACCGAGATACTTATTTTAAATGGCAAATAAGCACATTGGCTGAAACTCTAGAATGAAAGCAAATCAGTTGTCATAAATATTTGTGAAGTTCATTTTGCTGTTAAGCTGATTAGGGGCAATTTGTCTCAGCAAAGTTGTGAAATCCTACTATTAAAGAGAGAAATGTAGCAGGGGGGAAAAAAAGATAGGGAAAGAAAAATTGTGTACCAAAAAAAAGAAACAAACCCCAGAGAAATTAAGTGAGGTGACCAACAGGAAACTGCTAGGAGTCAAAAATGATGCCTTGGTCTTACATTGCTCTCATGTTGTTCTCTGGAAGAAGTGGAATTTCCAGGACTTTGGTGTTGGAAAGTATTGTTTCGTGGCTTGTGGTGGACACGGTCTTGCCAGTGATCCGGTGAACCTGGTAGAAGGCATGGGGTCGCAGCAGGCGGTCGTCTGCAGTCCCAATGAACAGCTGCAGCGTGAGCGGCTCACTTTCTAAGTAACCATGGAGCTGGCAAGAGAACAGAAAACGCCCACTGAGCACCAAGCACATAAACTGCTAGGAATCAATTAAATTTTTATAAGCGCGAGAGCCTAATTCAAGGAGAGAACTTGTGACAGGTGCTATGTGTTAAGTTACCCCCTTCCATTTTTCCTGTAATGTAATATTGGTACAATAAAAAGGTGCACTCACAAAATGTCTTATTATCCTAAAGGACCTGAGGCACTTTAGATGGGCTGAGCTTTTGAGCACTCCTGCTACATCCACAGAAAACTTTGCATAAATTCTGCTGCAGTGTTCAGCAAAAAACCACAATGAACTCTGTGTTCCCTCACAGTTCTGAGGGAGGCAAACCGATGGAGTTTGCAAATGGAAAGGACACAGCTCATCCATCTCCATGCTTCCTGGGACATCCCTCATGCAGCAGCACTCTGCTGCTCATGACCCGTCCCCTCATTATCTGATTTTTATACTGGTAAATACCTCCTGGGACAGCATGGAGACAGATCACATATACATGATTAGTAGCTCACCATGTGTGTCAAATTCTTGTTATAATCGCACAAAAATCTCATTGAAGCTCTTGGGCCTGGCTTGAACCTCATCCACGTTACAGTGACTGCTCTGATGACAACAAGAGTTATTTCTGCCACACGCTGTGGAGGAAGCAGAGCCTGACCTCATCTGCACCATCTCCTGTAGAAGCTACTCAGGGTTCTCACTGCTGTGGAGTCCCTGGACAAAGTCCCACTTGTGGCTGCCACCTGACATTGGGAAATGAGTCTCACAAAAACAGTTATCCTGCACTTGGGTTAGTGGTGGAGCCTTGTCTCAAGGGAAGGGAGGATGAAGCAACTACAGGAGAGAGGAACGTTGGGAAGGTGAGCTGTCCCAGGAGATGCCCCACCCTAGAGCAAACCTGCTCACTTTGCTGTAGGTTTAGGTTCCTCTGTGAATGGTTCAGGTGGGTTTGCGCATGAGTTATTCACCATCACTGAATACGAAAGATCAAAATTTATCATAATTTGGTGAGGAGCAACACCAGTTTTATGGTACATGCAAGTTCAAAGTTAAATAAAGCTGGAAGCAAGTGGTGAAACTCATGTATCAAATGCTGCTTATATTTCTATTTTTTCTGTCTTCACTCTCCTTAAATCTTACAAAGTGATTTAATGTTATCTCTTTAGGGTATTTTACCATCTGATAGCAGGAATGCTATTAAAAACAAAGATCTTGACTTGCTTTTACCCCTTGAGCCCTGCGAAATTCTAGTGGGTGCTAACAGGCCCAAAGCCCTCCCTCCACTATCAAACATGCTGAATGGCAACAGCAATTCACAGTGGCAAAGTTTCAGGTACCATAGTGACCAATGCATGAGCAAGGAAGGATGATGAGCCTAGACACATCTTCCATCACTAACTGGGCATACCGTAAATTTTTCACCCCACACTTTGGTCAGAAAAGCCAAGAGGAGAACAGAAGCACTTTAGTTTGATTTGGTGTGGCAATTATCATATCCTTACCTAATGCATGTGGATGCTGGAAGGATGCAGGGATAGGAGGAGGACAAGGCTCAATTCTAGTACTACACTATTTTATCAGCTCTGCATTCCTGAGACACCATACGAAGGCAGCTCAGAGCCAGGCAGATGCGACATGATACAAAATGATATGATTATGATATGATATGATTTGAGGGTTCCACAACAGCATTGTCAAACTTAAAACACATTAGTGGCAGTTTGAAAATCTGCAGTATCAGCAAAACAACAGAGAGAGAAAAGCAGTGCCATGCCTGTACACTGCCTTCAGCAGGATGCCATGGGCGATGAACTTCCCTCCAGCTCCCCACGGAACTTGCACTCCTATGGCCCCTAGCACACACATCAGCACTGTGCTGCAAAAAGGGGGATTTCTGGGTTTCTCCCCCAGAGACAGACATGCAGCTTGAGCTGCAGGTGGGTGATCGCAGGTGTGCTCCTGCTACAGCCAGTGGCCACAGGGAAGCCACTGTCCTACTTGTCACCACCCCATCCCCCCACATGACAGCCCTGGCTGCTCATTAATTCCAATGGTGTGTGTGAGCAGGGCTGGCAGAGTGACCTGGATTTGTCCCAGGCTGATCTTCCTCGCCTCACCATTTCCAGAGCCTCAGCAGCAAAGCTTAGGTAATGGAGGAGACACAAGGTATCCTGGGGTATTTTTGGTCAAGAGCAGCACATGGGTTTGCAGGGGAAAAGTAAGACAGCGTGACATGCCAGGCAAATAAATTTCTATGCATTGCCAGTGGTCACTTCTCCAAGTCGTCATGGAGGATGCTTTTTATGGAGAGTGTAAAATTAAAACAAACACATATTGAATTACAAGGCCGCTTAAAATGTAAAAATAGACTAGCAAGTAACTCAAACCTCAATTCAGCAAAAGCAAAATCACACACCAAGGTACCCCTATGTTTTACTGAATACGGACAAAGAGGACCAAACACGTTGGTCCTGCATTGGGTTCTGCTATCTCAGGCTTTATCTTTAAATCTGAACTTGGCTGCTGCCATACCTTGTAATCTACTGCTAAGTCTCACCTTGTGCTTTTCCCACAGGTTTCCTACCAGGAGGCAACCAAACACCCATAGTCCTCAGTTTTGCACACCTGCCTTCCCCTGAAAAGTGTTCACATGCTGGAAAAGAATGAGATCTCACAGGCATGTTCTGCATTGTTTTTTAAGGTTTGTGATCTTCAAGCTAAATTTATGGGGTTTTTTTTAAAGGCCCTGTCCTAGAGCCATGCCATATTTTGCTTTGGATCCATTACCCAAGTTACTTACTCCCTGACTTAGAAAGTGCCAGAAACAACCAGAAAGACTCATGTAATCACTATATGCTTGATTTTGCTGCCCTCAAAATAAGAAAACCTCACACTCACGTCACTCTAAGTTTTATGTCATATTATGTGTTAGGAGGCATCTGATCTCCAATTTGTATTTCCCTTTGAGCTTTACCCATTGCATCACATTATTTACTTTTATATTATGTCACATAATCATGTATGCCAACAGAAGCAATAAAAGAAAGCGATGCAAGGATTAACATTTAAAGGGGCACATACTGTGAATGACTTATTTTAGATTATGCACCCACTACATGATTTCTGTGACAGACAGCATTGAGCCTTGGGAGTTTTCAGCATGCTGCAGATGTCTGGAGAATGGGCAAGATCCTGCTTACTGTCAGCTGGGTGCAATAAGAATATTCCATAGTTCCCTCAAAACATGGGAGAGTGATATTACTGTCACATGTTCAACAGTGAAGAGCAGTGTCAGTAAAGGCGGAGTTGTGGTATTTCAGGCTGTTAGATTTGCCAGCTGTCAAAGGGAATACCGAAGAAGATCATTGTGAAATGGGATGGGGAAAAAGGGTGACTGAGCATTTTTCTGGGTGAGGAAAGATCTCGCATGTTCATATGCATGCATATTTTCCATGTATGCTCTGGTGTACTGTACTCGGTGGAAGAGCGATTCAGTTTCCTGGCGTGCAACATGGGATGCATGCGTCAGATGCCCTATTTTTATCTTTTTCTCTGTGTAACACAGTCCAAAGCTCTTAATAACTCAGTGGCTGAGTACGGGTGACAAAGGTGCTCTCAGCTACGGCATTCGTAATAAAGGATGTGTCTTTCCTACCAAGCATGCTTTGCTTGGCAATACATAGATCCAAGTGGAAAGAAGTATACTTTCCCCTGCTGTGAAAACTGTAAAAAGAATTAGCTGCAAAAGAGGACCAGGAGCAAAATGTTTCTGAATGAGTTTCCCTTCCCAAATAAAGGCAGTGATACAGCAGTCACCTGGTTTGGTACAAAGGAAAGACGCAGGAAAAACTTGAGTATGCTGATAAGAACTGTGTGGCCAAGTGTGTTTGGTTTTGAAATGAAAGTAGGTCATATTCTCTTGTTCTGACCAACCACTGACTACCCTGTTCTTTTTCTCTTCGAGCAACACTGTTAAAAATACTTGAACTCATCTCAAATGGTATTTTCATTTTTATTGTCTGAAGCTGCTAAGATCAAAATCAGACTTAATTGCAGCCCTATTACACACTCCTCCAATTCTATCAAAAGCAATGCAGTCACTGGTAATTAACACCAGAACAGGACCGATCACAGCTAAGCTCTTCGTCACCTTACATCGTCTTATGCAAGAGCGAGGGAAAAGGCTGCACTGGCTGAGCCACCGGATCAAGCCTTCCCTGGGATTCCTACACCTCTCCGTCATCGCTTTCCCAGCACCATCTCCCACCAACATGTCTTGATTCTCACCAGTAGGCTGCTGCTCATCTCAATGCAGGGTGCCAAAGCAAACCCCAGCCTTTCCCCCGAGGAGAGGCACTTGTGTGCTGGGGCTGGATGTTTTCATGTGTCCAGGTGCCATGGCACTGAACACCAGGAACCCTCCTCCAGTGGCCAGCAAAGTGCGAGGGGAAACAGGGCTGTCACCCCTCACAGCCATGAGCTGACTGCAAGGTACTATCTGATTCAGTCCTACAGCTATGATGACCTCAGGTTTATCACAGATGTGAGCATACTGAGGCTGCCTGGATTCCAAAGGTGTGCCTGGGACACATCTGTTAAATCTGCCAATTGGAATTGAACAGACTTGTAAAACGATGAGCAGAGGGAGATGAGGTGTTTAAAACATAAGCGCTAGAAAAAAAAAAGCAAAACCTCCCAAAATCTTGCTACAGTTACTAAATTTTGAGGAAATTTTGCAAAAATCACATCCAATAACTCAAACGCCATTTCAGCTTCAGTGGTTATTCTACAGTCTGTGAGGAAAACTTCTATTATTTAAGCCACGGCATTTATTTTAAGAAATGCAGTTGAAATATTCCTCATGTTCCCTTTCCAAGTGCTTTATGCTTTTGGCATGCCCAAGCATCTGTTGAAATGCTCAGAAAGCTACCTGTCATAACAAGGAGTCCTCTGTTTGGAGAGGCTCCTGGAGGCCACCAAAAGATTGGCCCTGTTCTCACGGGACACACCAGCTGGGTACACCCTCTGCACCACCCATGACATCAGCCAGGAAGAAAGGGAGCTATACTATGTCATACCTTTCAAGTGTACTTACTGAAAGTTTGGGGAAAGGACTGGAAAAAACCTACAGTGGTGCATTCCTCCAGACCCTGGCTCTTTTGCAAATATATTAAATGAACACTGGGGTATAATTTAGGGCTTAGCCTGTCCCAATGAATTAAAGGCTGAGCTCCCATTAATAACAAAGCAGGGTATGACCAGGGACTCAGTATTCATTCTCAAAACTAGTCAGCAGCTTGTGCTTGAGACTCTTGAGGCCCGGAGGGGCTGCCTCCTTAATGATAATCATGTGCCAAAAAATTCCGCAGGGAACATCCGTATCAGCAACATCTCTTGTGTGTATGCCCGGTTTTCTATGTTTGGTATATAATAAAGACAACAAGTAAATACACCCATTTATGCCTCTAAAAACATTCAGAACAATAACTACATTTTCTTATCTGACCATGTAACCGATAGCCGTGCTGCTTGCAGCAGGTACCACAGTGCTTATGCTCAGCAATGCCTTACACATCCATCTGTCCCATTTGCACTCCCAGAGCTGTTCAAGGAATACCCAAGTCAGTCTGGTGAGAATCACTGGGGAGACTAACAACCCAGTCTGGTGTAAGGGGTCTTCTTTCCCTTTTATTCCCATTAATGTTTTGGAAAGTAACTGAAATGTTTTCAAAAAAGGTCAAACAGAATAAAATCTATAAAATAGTGGCATTTTTAAGTCAAGACAAGTGCTGATTGTCCTTTAAGCTAGAGCTTCAGAGCTACACACCAAACAGCTTTACTGCATACTTTCTCAAGCAGCAGGTCTTTTTTTTGTTGTTGTTGTTCAGGAACTGCACATGATGAATGATAAAATGAAAAAGTGTACCTAATATACAGCCTCAATAGAATATCATCAGTGACTGCTCAGTGTCCTGATTTTTAAAAACCAAATAGAAGATCAAGCTGTTTAAACTACAAAGAAAGTGCACAAACATTTTGGTTATTGATTTCAGCTGTTAGCACCAAGCATGCATAAAAATAGTGTAATCAATCTGATTTTCAAGAAAAAGAATTTACTTTCAACTCCCACGTAGAAGCACTGGAAGACGTAAGCCGCTGCATCATGGGTTTGAACGGCAGGAGGGAAAAGCTGATCTTGCGGGCAGTGACTGTCATGTGAAGCGCAGGCACAGGGGGTGAGGTCAGGAGACCAGGGCATCTATTCTGGTGTAGGCTGCAGAGATCCTGCCCGACCTTCGCCTGGGCAGCCACCGAGCCGCCCTGCCCCATGCCCCCAGTTGAAAATGCCCAGGGACTTGCTGCTGAAGGCTCAGGGAACCAGCAATCTATGCCGAGTCAGGAGTCAGGAAAAGACTGCCCCCTTCATCGCAAAATTCCCTATACCTATTCTGACCTGAAGTCTTCTGCTGGGGGAGGTTTGAGAAAAAAAACCCACCTCAGATGCCCTGAGACGGGTAAACTGTAGCAGCTCTCCTCTCAATCTCCTCTCCCAAACCCCAGCTGCCATGGGAACTGGTTCATGGAACTCCCCTCGACTCCTCTGCTCCAGAGGGAAGTCCTCCTGCAGATCAGGGGTGTACTGCATGCTGAAGGGCAGCAGCAGGACACGAGCCGGCAGTTGTACCCTGAGCTACAAAGCATGAGCCAGGCAGGGGCTGGCAGCCCCCATTCTGGGGATTCAGGTCCCCACAGCACAAGCAGCCCTGGCAGTGCCAATGAGGGAGACAGGCAGCATCAAGAGAGCACCAACAAACCACTGAGGCACGTGTCTTGCTCTGTGTGTTGCAGAATCCCTGTCTCTTTCCAGCTGTTTCTCTCCACCTTCAAGCTCACACTCTGCAAGTGTACATGTTTCAGTCAGTGCCATACCACCCGTGAGCCCCTTGCTCTTTCCAGATCTCTAGACACAGGATTCCATGTACCTAGGACTGAGCAAGGCACATCATCCTGACCAGGATGACCAGGAAAATCTTCCCTTTGCCAGCAACCAGGGAAGCAATTGGAGGTGCCGGTTTTTGGATGAGGTGCACAGCTCAGCTGCAGACTCTTTGTCAATGAGTATTCAGGTGCTAAACTTGGTCCGCTCGGACACTCCTGTGAGAGCACAAACCAAAAAAAGAGGAGCATCTTATTCAAAACAGCAGAGCAGACAGACTTCAGAAAGTAAAAACAAAACACAGCAAAACAGAACAACCCCTCAAAAAACAACTGAACAGAAAATAAAACTCTTCCTTAGGACCTGAGGTGATGCTCTGGCTGTGACAAATTTTGCTGTACTTCATCTGATGCAGTTAAGCAAAGAAGTGACTAAATTATGCTCTGTGCAATGAAACATGTTACTACCCCATAGGCCTTCACTTACTTAAAATAAAATTGTAAAAGGAATTCCTACATATTTTTGTGCTACTTTCAGGATTTATTTTTTCTTTTTGAAAGTGATTTTCCTTGGATTCACTGAAACTGTTTTAAGATCCAAATGTGGTCAGAGCTGGTCCACAAATAAAAATAAGATGGCTTGCTCCTGCAAAGGGCCAACCCTGGGCCAAAGACTAGAGCTGAATGGGAGAACAGTGAATGGAAACAGCAGGAGTGTGTTTTATGTGGCACTTTCTAGTGCTGCCACTTGGACCTTAACTCAACAGAGCAGCAAAAGAGCAGCTGCTCAAATCATGATGAATAAAGATCTATATAAAACTTCCAGCTGCAAATACGCTGAGGAATTATTAATCTTAATGTAATAGAGATGCTGTACACTCAGTCACTGGCTCACAAGTAATTTCAGTCTCTATCTAGGGAAAAACAGCCTTCGTGGCTGCTGGCTCTCAGCACAGCCTTGAAATCTCCTTGTCTAAACAGCCACAAGACACTGCTCCCTACTTCTAGGAAGGATTTTCCTCCTCAGAAATACACATACCTAAAAACCAATCCATGTCACACTCCTCCTAAAACTATTAGACTCATAAGAAAGATGCCCATCAGAAAAGGAGTTACTAACAGAATCAACTGGTAAGTCCTGGGCACCTTACTCACTGGGACACTGAGGAATCATTACTGCTCTGACAACATCTTCTACCACAAGACCAAAGAAATGTTCTTCCCATAATCCTTGCTGCCTCATCATGCTCCAAGGATTATAAATCCAACACAACAGTGTCCTCCCTGAAACTACCCAACCCCTCACTCTACTGAGTCTACTCAAAACACTTGCCCTCAGCATCCATCATGGCTTTCAGTTTGGACAGTCATATACATGGCCATGTACGAGTTAAAAATAAATTATCACAAGAGCCCTGCAGAAGGAATTTATGACATGTTCTTAGGCAGATACCCTGGACAAGCTCATACTTGCAAGCCTGCCTTTTGCCATGCTGCTGACGCATTGCTTGCACCCAGCACGCTCCTGTTTGTGGTGAGCACAGGCTGGCTCGGGATCCTCGGGTGTGTGTCAGGTGCCGTCAGCATGATACCCTTCACCAGTGCCCATCCCAGCCCTGCTACAGTGCCACTGCCAGCATCCCTTGGTGACTCTGCCAATCCGAGACACACCCTCAATGCCACGTTTCAACTCGATGGCTCACGAGTGCTTCAGTAACTGCATGACTTTGAATTCTCACCCTTGCGAATTTGAGGACAATGGGGCACCCATCTACCCACAGGAGTTATCTGATTAAGGGCCAGTGCTTTTGAGGTGCACGTCAAGATGAACACTGGCTCATATGGGACAGGGACAACACAGTTTCAGGCATAAAACTTTTGGAGTTCAGAGACACCAGTGGGACATTATTAGACTGGAAATGGCTGCCTTTCTCCTCAATCTTAACTTCTATCCAAATGACATTTATTTAAACTGCTACTGAAGACAGAAAGCTGGGGCTATGCTTAAAGGCTTTATCTCTGTAAATATTTGGAGAGCTATAAATACTGAGCCATATTCATAATATGAATATTGCACTTATTGTTCTGTTGCCATTAAAATTACTACAGATATACTTCCAATTCTTAATTTCTCTGATTCGCCAAGTACTCATTTGAAAAGACCAAAAGAAATCTTATGTGAGACATTTTGCTATTTAATTAGCCACTGGAGTCAAAAGCCACAGCACAGAGTGGGAACTGAAAACCCAGTGGTGGAGGCAGACAAAGCATGTAGTGCACTAGCATGGTATACAGCTGTATGCCCCAAGTGAGACTTACTATAATCAGACAGCCTATAAATCAAGCCCTGACTGCTTTCTCTATTTGGGTAAGGGAGGGAGCAGGAAGGGAGGCTGGCTGAAGGTCTGAAATAAACCTTGCTTCTTCTGAAAATCACATGAATACTGATGGCTTCCAAATTTCACAGTACTTCTGTCCATTTTTGGCTGTTTTTTTTTTTTTAATGTAGGAATGAATTAAAAGAAGGAAAACATTTCAAGGCATTTTATAAAAGTGCAGAGCAAGGATGTCTTAGCAGATGAAGGAGCAGTGAGCTGGGCATGGAGCAATCGAGTTCCTATCTCCAGCCCTGCCAGAGAGTTTTTTGGTCTATCAGAGATCATGGCTTGATTAGAGCAGAAAAAAAATCATAACTTTTTACCTATTTCCAGACTTCTTTGTTTAATCAATCTGTGCTTCAGCCTCCTCACAGAACAAAAGCCAGTAACCACAGCTCCAGGAGGCCAGGTAACCCTTTCTTCACTATGAAAATGCAGCACTAACAGCACCCTGGTTCCAATCCTTGCACAATTTACAGTCATGTTCCTTGGGGAATAAAGCAGATTAATGCAGCCCCACTGCTCTTTGGAGTCAGAAGTGTCATCTGCTTGTGTATGTTCCTTTAGACAGTCTCTGCTTCTGTTGTTTCAACCCTAAGTAAGTGTTGTTGTCACATGCACAAGACTCATAAAAATGCTCTTTGTGACTCCTGTCTCAGAGCAGAACAGGGCAGTGGTTCTGCCAGGTCACTTTACACTTCTGCTCCTACTCTACTTCCCCAAACCACTTTTGATCCATCTGATGCAAAAGCTCCAATTACATTGCAGTTTTATCTGAGAGCATCTCTTCCATGGAAAGCATCCAAATGCAGCAATAAAAATAGGCCAGGTCTATCTTATAGCTCAGATTCAATGTTTTGACCTCCAGAACAGTCTGATTAGACTATGAGAAATCTAGAGAGATTGGAGTCCACACTGTAAGTTGCTTTAGGGTGATACCATTGGTTGATGTCACTTCTTTTTTTAACAAAAAACCCTCCAAAAACCAAAAGGATGGAATAGACAAGACTCAGACCGACGAGCACAACATGAGGTGCTCTGCCACAAGGGCTACAATGAACTGAAAGGCTTGAGATCAACTGCAAGTAAATAAAATAAGCATGAAAGACTTCTAAATAAACTTTCTCAACATACAGGGACTATTTTCAATCAATCATTTTAAATATTGTCACGCTGAGTAACATTATTTAGCAACAGCTGTTGCACTAGAATTTCTGACTTGACTACTGACAAGCTAACACCACAATCGTGCTTAAAGCCAGTAAGACAGCCAAGTAAAATGTTGCAAATATTAATAGCAGAACTTGCCAATAAACCCCTCATAGAGTAGCTTATCTGCTGCTGCAAATGGATGACACCCTGCTGCAGTCAGTCAGTGGAGCAGGATGCCAGTGCATGATTGGGAACTGAGGACCACGCTGAGGGTAACAAGTTCTCCTTTGAATGGAGGTATGACGAGGAGGTGATGGTGACAAGAACCTGTGTTTTTACACCCAAGACTGTGTCTCTATCAACTTGCTGACTTCCAACATGAGGCTCTAGTATGGGTCAAATTCCAAGCCAGAGACAAAAATGCCAAGGTCTTAAAAGGCACTGCTCCTCCCAGCCATACTTAAGCCTTACCTGGGTATACAACCTAAGAAGTCCATCTAAATCTTGGCAAAGTGGTAAGACCTTAAAGCCTGCTGAGCACAGTTAGAAACAATTGTACACAACACATCCAGGTAAAAGAAAAAGGGAAAAGCCAGGTGATTCATGCCCCCTAACTTTTAACACGTAGAGGCTGGACGACAACAGGGTCTAGTCACCTTGGCTGCCGTCACAGCCAGCAAAATGAGACAGGCACTCTGAAGGTGTGACTTACCCAAGTAGCTTCAGATGTTCACATCAGAATAAAATTAATAGCTCACTAAACTCACTGATGAGTCTTCCCCCGATTACAGAGAGAAACCAAGGCAATTAGCTCAGCAGCAGACATGTAATGAACCCTAAAATGTGGACTTGCCCCTGTCACTTGCCCAGGTCACAGTTCAAGGTATGAGTGTCCCACAAGCCCGGGGCAGTGCTGTGAGGCACATGCTGCACTTTACCTGAAGAGACATGGAGCAGAGCTCTTGGGAGAAGGCCCCTGCAGAGGCAGAGCCCACTACAGATACAACGGTCTGCACTTCACCATCAGGTGTTTCATTTGGGACAGCTGCCCACAGCTTTCCACAGCAGGGGCACGAGACCATTACCTCGGACAGTGGTACTTTGCAGCCCCCTTCCTCCTCCCAGAGGGAAAGATCAAAGTCAGCTCCACCAGCTTAAATTCAGTGCTTTGGCTTCTCCACCCTGACTTTAGGAGCCTGTTTTACCCTGGTCCTGGAGTCAGCCTCACCACAGGTTGGGCACGAGGTGGTCATGGCCAGAAGACAGACACTTGACCCCTCTGCAGCCTCCCTCCCTGTGCCTGTGATGGGACTACTCACCCCTCCCTTCCTTCCTCAGAAGGTGTCACAAAGGAACAGCTCATTTTCCTGCAAAGACTGCAGCAAGCCCCCTAGACTCAGCAGTGGTCCTAACCTCTGCTCTGGAGCACACAGGAAATTCTGAAGCACCATCCCATACAGTTTCAGTGGCCTTGCTGTTGACATTGTTTCAAAACTGGATGGCATGCTAAAACCATAATAAAAATAGAATCCTGAGCACTGTTCCTGCTAATGACCACTTTTTACATTCAATTCAAACATGTTACACACCTTTTTCTACTACAAAAAGGGAAAAGAGAATTTGATAATAATCGGAGAACCCAAGGGCCAAATTTCATCGTATTTTTATTTATTTTTACTCAAACTGGAAAAAGAAGAATGCTTTTACTCACCAGACCATATTCCTACAAACATCTACTACTATAGATAGGCTTCCAGGTTAATGCTGCCCTGTGATTAGAGCAACTACCACGTCAAATCCATCTGAGCTAAGAGCTTCAGGGATTTCATTTAGGACAGCACAACTGCAGAGCCATAGCCCAGCTCCAGTATTTTCACTGCACTGCCTTGCTCTTTGCAAAGCCTCTCTACCTGCTTCCATCTCAACTGGGGCTCTTGCAGCCAGCAGTGGGGCCGTGTCAGTTCACACATTTTAAAGGTTTTCCTCACAACCGTGAAGGATTAGAAAATGAGGCTTTGATGTATTCAGGACATGTGCTTGAGATTATTTGTGCACCTAGATGCTAGCACATATGCCTGCAAGTTGTGGTCTAAATTTGTTTGTCCCTGGAAGCTCAAGTTTGCAGCTGTGGGTGGAGTTTGTGTACAATTCTACAACTGAACGCCAGTCTGTGGTCAGTAACACTCTATAGCCTATATTCAGTAACAGTATTTGTCTATTTTGAAGAATATTATATTGTTACAGAGTATGAGCTACAGTACATAAGGCCCACATAATAAAAACAACATCACTTTTAAAGAGGTGGTTGAAAATTAATTTGAAACCCATTTAGAAAATTATTTCAGGATTATTAAGGATAGATTAAAAAATGCCATCTAGAATTCTTTCTTTTTGCAGCAGTATATTCCGCACAATTTTATGAGTTCCTGTGCCTATGGGAGAGATTTACATATTTTATGTGGGGTTTTTTTATTCTGATATGACAGGCACTATCTAAATATTCTTGTACATATAAACAAGACTGATCCGTGCTGCATTGTGCTACAACCAGACTAAATACTCTTCACTGAAGGGGAGGTGTTCCAAGATCTTAATACAGAGTTCTACAAGAGGCAGGATTTTTTGGGAGTTTTGCCTTTTTTTACACAGATGATATCTTCTGTGGACTTCTCCAAGATGAAAAACCAAACTGACCCATACCAGTTACACTTCTTCAGCACTTCACAACTTTCAGACATGCTATTCCTGTTCAAGTCAGCAAGAGTTTTACAGCTAAATCTAACCCTGAATGCTTTGCCAATCTTCTCTGGTGATTTTGTCCTAGAAATGCAGACACATATATAGGTACATATATACCAGTGAGACTGTATTAAAAGCCACAGCAGGTAGAAACTAATACAGCCTAGGGAAGTTTTGTTTTTGACTCTCCTCATAATCAAAGGTATGCACAAAGCACAATGAGGCACAGTAAATAAAGACATTTCACACAGACAAGCACGAAAATCTTCCAAAACAAAGAAAATTAAATTATCTTTCAACTAAAGAACACACTGCAATGAAAGACTAAATGAGCAGTTCTAATTAAAACCATGCTGTGAATCTCCTACTTTCCACCGCAAAAAAAAATCAGCTAGCATTTGTGCATGTACAGCCACCCTCCAAAACCAGTCAAGCAGCTTTCCAGCCAAACAACGCAAGACACAGCATCTCAGAGCTGCGAAACATATTGAAATTATTTCCATAGCAATCGTAACAACAACATGTCAGGCCAGGATATGCAGGCAAGAGGGTGGCAGCAGGACTCAGCCTCCCACCAACCCCGGTGCTGCCTGCTGTCCCTGGCACGCTGCTGGGACCACCTGCGCAGCATCCACCCCTTGCCCCACGGCTGCATCCAGTGCCCTGCTGCCCTGTGCATCGGTGCTCGCCTTGGCAATGGTCGGTTTCATCCAAAACAGGCACTTGCATCCCTTCTCTACCCGTGCTCAGGAGCAAAGTGTTACATCCCAGCGTGTGCACGGAGGAGAGCCAAGGCGCTGCTAGTCCTGGCCACTGCTGAGCACAAGCAGCACCATGCAAGCCCTGCTCAAGCTTCTTAATCCTGACGTCGCGACCATTTCAGGCTCAGGTGCCTCTGATTGCAGTGACAAACCAAGCAGCTGCCTCAGGTGAAAACGCTAAGAGGGGAATGAAAGCTTGGGACTAACCCGTCTATGTGTGAGTTGCACCCAGGCTTCGTGCACAGCGCGTCTCTGAACAGCTTTCCAGAAACGAAACACAATCTCTCTCCTACCCTGCTCCCTTCTAGCTATTTATCCGTTTGTGCAGTCACGATGTGCTGCGGCCTTCCCGAAGGCGAGCCACTGTCCTTCCACAGGCAGAGAGCCGAGTGGACAGGAACGTGCGGCTTATTAAACACAGCAAGTATGGGCATCCATGTCCTGCACAGAACATGCATGACATGCTGATACTGCTGTTTTCATGCCAGCACAGGGACAGCAAGCAGCTAAATACAATAGACTTCACTGAACAGTCTAAATTACAGACTTGGATGACATGAAGAAAGGTACAGTTTGCCCAAAGACAGAGGAAAGTAATGGCAAGATTTTGGACAGTGATGGAAAGCTTGGCTCCAATATCATCATGCCTGACTTGCTATCAGGACATCCAGTAAAAGCTTCAGAGACTTCATGGCCACTAGATGTGGACAGGCACAATGGTGGCAGAACAAAAACAAGATGCAGTCATCCTAACGGATCACAAAATCAAAGGGACTGAAGACAGAGGAAAATGAGGATCCAGTTAGTAGCACTCATCTGAAAACCATCAGAAGGAAGTAGCAATATACAGCAAACCTGCAACTGATGCCCAAAAAGCATCGGATTTTCAAGAGAGAAAACAGTAGGTCTCCTGAAAAGAAGCAAAGAGGCCTGCAAGAACAGAACGCAGCTACTGCGACTTGCTCCCCTTTATCATGCTGTTTTTCGGCAACTGGCAGCCCCACACACTCACGCCTGACATCCAGTCTCTTCTGACACCCATAGCAAGGCAGCAAAAATGTCTTACACCAGATTTTGCAGCCAAGTAACCTGAGTGACAATACACTGCACAATTAATTGTCATTTATCAATGTATTCTTGCTTGGTAGAAAACTTAATCACATATTCAACATTTAATCCCACTTTATGAAAGTTTAAGGATGTATTTAAGTGCTCGGTTTCACTGTAACAGATCACTTTGCTCCATCTCTTTTACAGTTCTTCCCTCTGTCATTACACAGAAGTGGACCATCAGTATTTCTACGTGAGTAGGATTGCAAGTGGCGAGGGAGCAGTTCTCTTTCTCGTGAGGACTACGGATTTTTACCAGGATTCACATTTGGCTGTAACACAATGTTATCAGTGTCCCAAAGAGCAAAACTCATTGAGGGAGACTCCAGCATCTTTAACTCCCCAAAATGTACCTGCACTGTGCCTGCAAGTGCTGTTTACTGCACTTGAAACCTAGGCAGCAGACTTTTAAATCCCAGTGTGCGTAACGTCTGCATGCAACCCAAAAGCGGGAGTTCCTCTGCTTTATTGGGTATTGAAACATTAAAAACAGGTGTTTAAAAACTGCATTACAAATCTGTCTGCAACCTATATTATTTTTACCATGTGTAAGTAAATTGATCACTAGTATGTTTCAACTCTTTCAGTGAAAATATGCAACTCCTGCTGAATTATTTCTTAAACATCTGGAGGGAGGAGAAAGTTTATTTGATTTCACTACACTGACAGCATGCAACAAATTTTACTTCTGTGTATGTATACAGCAGATGCTGTAATGGATCATCTCCCTTTCATGGCATGTATCAAATAAGATCTTGAGCTATTCTTCACAAGGAAAGAAATGATAAACCCCTGCTCATAATGGAAGACGCAGTGTACTTTGAGAGAGCAATTTGACACCATATTTTCCACTGATTCAGCCTGTTAGTTGAAATAATGACTAATTAAAGTGGAAAATCTATATTATAACCATATATACTGATATTCCAGATCACAAGGTGTGTTACAGATGTAATTTTTTACTCTTCTTACATATAAAATTTAGAAAGTATAAAATCAGAAATTCCAATGGAGCTAGGTTGGTGTGAAATATGACCTGAAATATGAACTGGCCCCCAGTATATCTTCATACAGAATGCAGGCAATATGATTTTCATATACATGTTTTATGTAATTTGGAGTACCAAGAAAAAAAAAAAAACATTTGGCCTGGGATATACTTTTAGGAGTAGAGGACAGATGTCTAGTTCCCAAAACAAACTTGTAAAAAATTAATCGCCTGCCTCATGGAGGTTAGCAGTATTTGGCAGGTAAGTTAGCTCAGCTCATAATGAAGCATCTGGCTTCTGCTAAAACTGTGTTTCATTTAAGATTTCGGGTGCATGTTAACATGCAATAATCTGGCAAGTCTGGAGCAGATTTGCTGATTGGTAACTTTGGTGTAGGTCTTCTCAACTGCAACCAAAACTAAGTCAAGTGACAACTGTGGTTCACGCCCAGACCACAGCATCACATATCCCCTGAAGCTCCCTGAAAAGCTGTTTTAAATCCAGTTGTCAACACCTCACCCATCCAGTCTTATTTTCTCAAAAATGGCTAAAGTAAGAGTCAGCAAACCCCTAAGCGTGCACTGGAATTAAGCAGGCTAAGATGTCTGAGTTCAGGAGTGCTTTGAACGTAATTTGGTTCGAGTCTGGGGTTTTGTTGGGTTTTTTAATTGACGTCTGGTAATTTCAGACAAGCAAGAGATCTACCCATGTTGTATTTTTCCTTAGAGAAGTGGGTAGCAATTTGTAGCCATTTTGAGCACTACTGGTAGCCTCTTCTGGCTAACCAGAAGCATCTGCAACTTTGCCTCTGCCTTCTGATTCTGTGACAGAGCAAGAGACATGACACCTGCAATTTTTAGCAGGAGTGATGCAATATTAAGCACAGGACAAAAAGGATGGAAAGGGCAGGAAAACAGTCAAGGATGAGTCCTGATTCCTCCCTGAAAAGTAGTAGTACACATTTTAGAGGTACGCTTCCAAAATTATAATGAATCACCCTTTTAGAGAACATGCAGAAAAAAACCTCTGTCCACAATGAAAGCAGTTCACCAAGTTAAAAGGATGCAGCACAAGACCTGAGGAAAAGCAAATGAGGAATCAGAGAGGACTACTACATTTATGTTCTCCCTTTCTTGACCTTGCAGAGACTTCTATCACACTGGTTGTAGACACTCAGGGTGCATGTGCTGCTGGTCACCAAAACCAGCCCGACAAGGGAAGCAGAAAGGATGGCTCTGCAAGCAGTGACGGAGATAAAGATGACTACTCTGCTTCCTCCCTAACTGGAAGGTCTTTGCCTTATTAACTGCCACCAGAGGACAGCTATAAGATACCCCACACAGTGACAGCAATGACACTGACTCCCTTGTTGCAAAGAAGGAGGTAGAAAGGAAATCAGAAGAGGCCAATGAAAAGGAAAATCAGGAGCTGATATCATCCTCCCCTTTCCCAAGGGAATGGAGACAGCACCAGTGGAGGAGGGGGAATGCTTTCCATCCTCTCCTCCCTCAAGGCCAGAACCAACTTCTACTTTGCCTGCAGCCACTGAGTCCAAACTGAAGGCAAACCTAGGGCTAAAGGAAAGCCAGATTGAATATCTCAGCATCCTAACAGCCGGAATATGTACTGCGGCGTCCATCATGCTGAGCGTGGGCGAGGTATCATTTTTAACAGAGAGCAGAGTGCATCCCCCAAGCACTGGCTGATGGAAACTTCGTTTTTCATTTGGAAAGGGCTGTTGCACCAAACAGCAGAGTCCTGTCCCCAGGATGGCTCATAAATCAGAACTGAAGTTGCATTTTCAGGGTCATGAAATCTTCTCTGGCTGACAGCAGCACACTTTCCAGGATGGCTCTCTTCTGGACTTACCCCTCCTCAGGGAGGCCACAAGCTAATGATACAGCTGTGCTTGTGGAGCTACTCTCTGGGACCAACTTCATGTGAAACCCAAAAATGAGAAATTCCCTCCTATCCAAAATACGCTCTCCTAAGGAAAAAAAAAAAAAAAGTGATGAAAAGCTTCTTTCAGTGGGCATTCTTCCATTTGCTGGATTTACAGATGCAATAGCAGCCTTAAAGCATCTGCCAAATCATTCTACTTTTCAGTTTTGATTATCTGTCTGCTAGTTTGAGGTTTAGCTTTAACTATATAGATGCAAGAAGTGAGAAAGCCATTTAGCTCAGATTTATTCTTAAGAAGTACCGGCTGTCTAAAACAAAGCTATAAAGTGTAGGCTCGCTGTCTGGTTAGTTGTGTGATTGCACGGCTTTGTGCTACTAATTGCAACCTGGCTAACAGGTGCTTGCCAGTGTCCTTATACGCCCACCATAAGGAAGGATTATATTTCCATCTCAACAAAAGGGTGATGCTGCCTTCTAAAAAGAAGCTAAGAGCAGCACAGAGAGGAAGTCCACTGTGGCATGATGAGTTGAATCACTGCTTACTAATGAGAATATGCCCTCTGCTCTGCTCTGCTCTGCTAGACCCAGAGAGGCAAGGGGAAAGAAGCTAACATTATTTTTTTCCACATCCTCTCCTCTTGGTCAGGTGTCAGATGGCCATGAGCTGGACCCACTAGGGACTGTTTTTTCTTTCTAATCCCCTTGACTCACTCAGCAATGGTGGCAGCTCTGTTGTTTAAAACAAACTTGCAGCAGTGGGGGAGCCCTACCAAGAAAAGCACTTATGAACACACTGCAGGTGCCATACAATGGGACTTGCCATGGGCTCACTCTTGCTGTGCAGCACGAGAACATTGCTGCAAAGGACGTGGCCTGCTCTGTCTGGAAGAGCATTCCTCTTGGCTTCCTTATACCTTCATCTTCTTCCTGTCACCAACGGCGAATGAAATCTCTTTTCAGTCTTTTCCTTTAGCTCTTCAGTTCTCTTTTCTTCCCATCTAGCCCTCTAGGACTGTCTGACCTCGCGCTGTTGGCTTGTGTGTGAAGAGAGGTGTTGATCAGAGTGTGATGCCCCCTGAAGTTACAGTGCTTTGTCAGTGAGGCTTTCTATCCCCCAAGGGATAGAATACCTTGCAAAAGGTATTCACTGCTTACGGGTCTGAAGATGAAAGGGCTCTGGCAGATACCTGTGGTGGCCAGCACCTGCACTGGGATTTTATGCTTGTTATCCGAAAGCAACAAAACCAACTGATCCATGGGAAGCAAACAATAACAGGCTCCATGTGTTACTGAGGCACACAAATAACTCAGGGGCATGTTGGTGCCTAATTATGGTGATGTGAAGATGCACAAAAAATACCGAGGCAGTGATTTCCACAGAGAAGAGTCTGACACTTGTTAGTCATAAGGGGATTTAAAAATGCCAACGTATGCCTCAAGGCCTTTGAAAATAAGACCTGAAATGCCTACTTGAGATCTTGTCAACAAAGGACACAGGCAACTCTTGTGAGCAAATCTCCTGGCACAGACAACATTTTGACTATGTAAATCAGCAGACAAATCATTGTGTTTTGCCTGTAAAATGAGGGAGTTCACACTATTCAGCTGTTCAGAGGCTCAGATCAAATTCCGAATGGGAGCACAGGAGCCATACACAATCTCTACCACCTCACTGCAAAGAGGTACAGTAAAAGGCAAGGCAGCGTTCACTGTATATTCCATATTAATGTAATTTTTCAAGAGGAAAACAAATTCTGGATAGTACTGGTTACTTAGATAAAAAAGGAAAACCCTTACAACTCCTTTTCTTTCCTTTTTCTAACCAATTCATCTACTTCATGTTAGCAGTGATGTTGAAGAGAATTCCTGGCATATTTTGTGTCAAAAAACTTAATAATAATAATGGCTTTTGAAAGTGCTTACTAGTGCTACTCCGTGCATTTGAATATTTTCTTTCACCATTGAGTACAATCTTCTGTGGGAGTACATCATGCCTTTAATTAAACATTCTTGAGTATTTGGATTTTATCTCACAGATACACCACACCCTGCTTGTAAAAATTCCATCTCAGGCAGTCAAAGTGCTTGACTTATTTCAAAGATGAGTTATTAATTAGAATATCTACAGACCATATATTTATAATCTGGTGCCATCCCTCCCTGGGGAGCCCAGACTTTTATCTGCTGGAGTACTTACCTGCAGCTGAAACAGAGCCATTGCTGGCTGGAATGCAAACCCCGTTCTTGTGCAACTCCTCACCACTACTCTCAAAATGAAGAATGGGAGATAGGTCCAAACAGAGGGCATTTTTAAGATGTTCTGGATGTAAACCCCTTGAATTAAATTCACCCCACTCAAAATGTGTCTGTAGCTATGTAACACTGTGGGTTTCCTAAATACCGCATTCACTTCATCTTGCTTTGTTCAAAAACTCCTCACCCCAGCCATGAACTCTTGAGAAGGACTAGCTGCCAGCAGAATGCTAACAGACAGGATTTCGCTTCTCAGAGTGGTCCCAGGTTTAACCCTCAACTGACACAACATGCAGCTTCACAATACCTGGTGCCAGCCAGGGCATCGTCCCTGTTCTGACTCAGAGATGGGAGTATTCCAGTCTGAAATCACCAAAGGCAACAGCAGCTCGCAAAATACTTCCCCAAGCCAAGGGGTGAAAGCCAGTGCCAGCCATGAGCTCACCAGCACCGCTCCCAAGCACCACTTGCCAATCCTCTGTGGCATTTTTAGCTCGCTAGGCGCGCCGGCTCATCCCACTCTCCAAACGTTTAGCAATCGGGAGCAGTGATAGCTTGGAGCTGCCATGGCAGCCAAACATCCAAACAGGCAAAAGAAAAATGTGAGAGAGAGGAATATTGCGTTACCAGGCTCATGAGCCTTCACAGGCAACTTGAAGCACTCCAAACCATATCGTTCCTAAGTGCAGTGGGGAAGGTGCTGCCATTCCACAGAAGGAAATCCATGGGAAATCCTACTGGCCTGAAATATGCTTGGGAGATGGCCCACAGGAAGTTTCCAGTGAGCAAGTCCCATACATGATGCAGAGATGATAAGGAGCAAGTGGTGGACACAACTGCTGCCACAGGCAGCCTCCAGCACCTACCAGGTTTGCCCTTTGCATGGGTCAGTATGAACTCCTCAGGCAGCCTGACGTGCTCAGCTCTGCCTGCCCCTTCCCATGCTCAGGTTTGGGAGAGAAAACAAATCTCATACAGTGGTGGCATTGTGCACAGTGACAGGCCCTCAGCTTTACATGTGGCCCTGTCCAGCTCCACAGGAAAGTCACCAACCTGGAGGAGCCAAGGAAAAAATTGGTCTCCAACCTTGGGCTTCATGCCATACGCAAGAAAGACTCCTGGCCTCACATGCCACCGCTCTCCTCATCCAGCATGCTTGCCTCAGAAACCTTTGATCCTCAGACATTCCGCCTCCTGAAAGAAGAGATGGATCAGCAGCAAGGAAGCTAATGTTGCCTGGAAAAAATAGATAAACCTGCTCTGGCTGCAGAGAAAGCAACCTCCTGGCAATTTTGCTTGGGAACCATGCCACGAAAAGCGGATGCTTTTTGGGTTTACTTCTCCTCTGCCTTAGCATGCCCAACAGATCTGTGGAGGTATTAATGTGAGAACATCTGCTAGTTTGGGAAGCAAGATGCAAATGAGAGGGGGTTTGAAACAAAGAGAGAGAAACAGAAAAACAGAGAAGAGAGACCTCATCCATATTCTCTTCTCATTGAAGATAAAGGGGGAGAGCTTTAACAACAGCAGAATTAAAGCAAGCTTCCCTAAAGTACCGATGTCCTGGGTTGCAGTGCAGGATGTGCCCAAGGGTTTGTATTCTATCACCATCTTCCTGAGCTGTTGAGACCAGTTGGGGTGGTGGTCCCTGCCTCCTCTCTCTGGACTATCTTCTGTGAATGGCTCCATCAATGCCTTCCACATGACTCATAGATAACTCGATCCTGGACTATCTCCTGTTAATGGTCCATCAGCGCCTTGCCCATGACTCATCATCCCATTGTGAGATGTTCCACCCAGAGGGAGGAACCAGGCATTCCATGCTCAATATAAGCTGAGATCTCAAACACCAGAGCAGCTCTCTTCCACTGGATTCCCAGAGGAGCAGCTTTCTTCTCTACTGGACTCCCAGAGGAAAACTACACCCTGCTACAGGATCACTGCTTCAACAGAACTATATCTGCCACTCCAGGAGGACTGCAGCCACTGTTTAATCAGACTGCTACCAACACCCTAACCAACAGGGCGTCACGTTGTATTTCTGACTCTGTCAGTGTTTTGTTTTGTACTATTGCATTTGTTTTTTTTTCCTCTTCCAATTTTCCTAGTAAAGAACTGTTATTCCTATTCCCATATCTTTGCCTGAGAGCCTCTTGATTTCAAAATTCTGATAATTCGGAGAGAGGGGGTTTACATTTTTCCATTTCAAGGGAGGCTCCTGCCTTCCTTAGCTGACACTTGTCTTTTCAAACCAAGACAACCGACATAAGACCTGACTGTCAACATGGGAAAAAATGTAACACAAAAGGGTAGTACAAGAGGTCAGAGCCATTTTATGAGAGTTTTCCTTGAGTCAACAGAATAGAAAACACCAGAAATATTAAAGAGTGAAAAGCTTGATCCAAAATCCCTTACCTGAGTCTGAGTGAAGACACTCAGATTCTGTTTGAGCTTACATCTGGGTTTGAACTTCAAAACTTGGGATCCTTTCTGTATAACCCAGTGGGATGAATCAAACCTGACCCAAAGAGCTGCAACATCTGGAAATACGTTGATTCAGAGATGCGTTTCTCAGGTTTTGTCAATCACCAGTTTATCAGAAATTACTCCCTAGGTTTCCTCCTCCTCTGTTTATTTATACATACTTTTGTTTTTCAGGTACTTCTTTAATTGTAAGCACTTACTATTTCTCTTACAAAAAATATTTATAAATACTTTTATTTCTTTTTGAAAGTACTTTTAATCCATCCATCTATTCACCTCTGGTCTAAGTCAGAACTTTCATGCATTTCTTCAAAGAGGTAACTGGCCATGATGGCAATGTCAGCACGGAGAAGCTTTTCTGCACCTCTTTATGTTTCTGTTCTTTTTGGAGAAAAGGATGTTCAGGTTGTAATAAAAGGACTGAAAAATACATTAATCCTTATTAAGCCAGTAGAGTCAACTGACAGGGCTGGGACTGTCTGCTTCCTCCCCTCTCCCTTCATGCCCTTCCATAATTTCCTCTCCTCTTTTCTGACATTGTTTGTGTTTGGAAGCAGCATGCTCACTCCTGACAGACTGGGACAGGGGATGAGAGGGGAAATGTCTGGACACATTTAGTCCAATTAAATGTTGGCATCACATTCAGTCTTTCCAAAAGGCACATAAGAAACTTTAAGTGCCAAGCTGGCCAGTGCAAACTGATGCCTCCCTATTTGCATTTCCTTGCATCAAGCCACAAACAAAGCAGGCATTCACTGTCAACAAACATGTCTGCCACAAGCCCCTCTTTCATATCATTCACAAATGTTCTGCTAAAACCTTTCAACTTCCAGCAGACAACTTTCATAATCCCATGTCACTGACGAGTTCTGGCAGAGCTAAAGGGTGTTTGCTTCCGACAACTCCCCTCACTTTCCTTTTCCAGCTGCGGCAGCAGCACACATTTACACAGCAGCATTCTCTGTCCAGTGTCATCACAGCCTCCCACCATTCCTTCCTACGACGTGTTTGCTAACGGGTTTATAGCAAATAAACAAACACGCACAGCCCTGCACGTGTGGTCCATACATCATCTGAGCCATCTGGGCTTTCAACAAGCCACTGCTCCTGCAGCATGGCTTGTGGCACGAGCCCAAGCAGTGCGAGCATGGCAGCAGTGCCCTGGCATCCACGGGTCCTGTGGCATCTGGGCAGTGATAAAACCTGGGCACTGCTGTGTAGAGGGTCACAACTGTGATGGGTGGCGCTGGGACCTTAACTGCTGGCTGAGAAAGCAGCAGCTGAGGAGGGACAGGCACTGTTTCCCCCTCTCTCCCACTACTTTTTCTTTTTTTTGTTTTAAACAACCAAATCTTGTTCTTCTTACTCCTGAGCAAAGTCCTTTAAAAATGAATGAGTCTACTCATATAAACGAATTAAGGGTCAGTTTAGAGTATTATTAAATTAAATGCTTTATATAGAGTAACTAAAGAGCTTGGTAGAATTCATGAAACTAGATTCAGACCTCAGATGCTTTCCAGAGCAGCTGGAAGGGTTTTACGAACTGAACAGAAGAAACTCTAAAAAGTTTGCTCAGAACTAACTGCAACATCCAAACCAGCGACATACTTCTACATCACTGCTACAGCTCTGCACTCCAACATGCATTCACAGTTCTGATTAGATCCAACTGCAAGTTAAGGACTAAATGTACTGAGGCACGTCCCCAGCTGCTTCGGTATAAACCGCATGTCTGGAGTCTGACTCCACAAATAGGTCCATGGTCACCACTTGCCAGCTGAACACTCGCTGAGTCCTGTATGGACAGAGCAGCAATCCACTCGCCCTGTATTCATATTGCTCTTGCATTGTTTTCACCAAAGGCTTGGTCCACCCAGTTTAAAATATGCTCTAAAGTGTGCTCACGTGCAGGAATCTCTGAGGACAGGAAAAATCTCCCATTTCTTTTTGGTTTTAGAGAAGAAACAGTGCTTGCCACAGAGCACTGAGATAACAACCTGCACTGCTCGTTACACGGTTTGGTACCTGCACAATGGGGTGGCCCCCCGCAGATGCCTTCACAGCCCCTCGACTGCCTTCTGTCTCGTAATGAGCTCGGTGGTGGGATTTCGGCTGCACTTCAATACGAAGTTCGTAAGGTCCTGAGTGAGATGGCAGCTGCCAATCAAGAGCAGGCAAGGATGGGCTGCAATGGAAAGCAAAACGGATTAAAAATTAACATCAAGTACACTATCATAAACCACAAGCAGCCATCACTATTACTTTAGACACCGTGTCTTGCAGTTCATCCTTCACCATCTTACAGTTACAATTTCATCCATAAGGATAATGCTTCTTACTTACATAAGTAATTCAGAAGCTAATGCCTATTTTAGGAAGATTTATGGGTCGAGTGTATCTGTTGGCCCAGATGCTATCTGATTTGTATCCAAAATTGATAATTTTTAAGACACAGATTACAAATACCTTAATATATTAACTCTTGAAGCAAAAGAAAAAAGGTAGGCAGAAAGACACAGGGGGAGTTTTAGGAAGAAGATTTCTGCAGTGAAAGTGAATGCCAAACTAGTTTGGAATTTAATGAATCTAATGCGTTTCAACAAATCTGCTCTGTTCACAGGGGGTGGAAAGAAGAAAAAATGCCATTTCCCTGTGTCATTCCCAACACAAAGCATGTCTGAGAGCCTTGGGAAGCAAAGCTGATCTCTTTTGGGTTAATGCACCACAAAGGAGCAAGCTCCGAAGTCAGAACTTGCTTATGAATCCAATTCATGGTGATGAGCAAGCCTGCAGAAAATATAGCTCACTCTTCTGGCTCAGTACTGACTCTGCAATTAAACTAAAATACTAAGGACTCATTACCATCAAGCACCCCAACAGCATGCAGTGGGGGGAAGTGGCATTCTTAGAAACCTTCTTCCAGTATAAAACCACACTTGAAAATAGCTGGGAGACCTCTAAGAAGTTCCAAGTTGATGCTTTGAAAGAAAACAAACAAGGACTGTAGAAACAGCAGCTCTGAGACAGACTTACTAATCTCAAAATTGAAGCAATAAGCTTCACAATTAAAACACTAATTTCACGTCCTCTCTGTATTCTTTTCTTTGGTGAATTCTCTTCACTGAGTGTCCTTCAAAAGTCTTTACGAGCAGTTAAACAGCACAACTGCAACACACTCTCCTGCCCTTTTACATAAAACTTTATTACTTCTCCCATCAGCCTGGAGAAGACGACCAGCAAGCAGAAAATCATGTCCCTCAACCCTCTGTAGGTGCCATGGGCCAGGGCTCCCTGGTGCTGTGAGGGGGCTTGTGCCACCACAGCCTGCAGGTGAGGATGCTGAGGGCTCATCAGCTCTCTCCAGCCTGTGAGGACACCGGGCACTGGGGATTTACTGGATCCTTGCCTCATTGCTACAGCCCAGGAGCAAGGACAGTCTGAGTGGCAGGGATCGCTGACATGGTGGTGGTCCCGAGGGGTCCAAGGGCTAGCTCAGGACCTCCGGGAGCAACACATGTCAAGAGAACCTAGGTAAAAGAAAGAAAGGAGCTCTTTTCCGTCGGGATCAATTCCTCAGGTCTTTATTTGGTGGATCCAAGAAGGAGAAGAGGCCGGAGACCTCTGGAGGACTCCTTTTGACCCCCCCAGGGAGGAAGGGGCGGGGAGAAGGCCCCCGCCAATGGGGTACAGGCTCACGTAGGGGGTAAGATAGGATTGCCAGGTAAGAGGTGTAGGATTCCAGTGTTACAACATCACCACGTGTAAGGACAGGTCCAGACATGTATACCCAGTGCAAAACCTATAAATAACATATCAATAATCTAACTACATTTGTGCAATACAACAGATCATGACTGAAATGAGCTGCCTGAGGGAAAGGACGTGCAAGAGTTTCTACACTGGATGTGTATACTACAAATGTTCAGCTGGAAGCTGGATACTCCATGTTACCATCCCAGTGATCCAAACTTGGTGCACTTGTGGCCTCTTAGGCATTACAGCTCTCATGTTCCCCAAGGCAGCCCTGCTGGCTCCGCTGCAGAATAGGACTTCTACCACTAGCACAGGCAGGTTTTTGCTTCGCCTTTTGGGTTTTTGTGAGTGCTTACCCAGCCCTGTATGATGAGCATATTGAACTCACATCTGCCACTGCCTGTGTGCATATGCACTACTGAGACTTCAGCTGGTGCTAAGTTTTCCTACACTATCTTTCTTCATTGTTTATGAGTCTGAGCCATATATTTGCATGCCTATGGACACACGCCATACACATTACAGGGGCCAGCTGGAGCCACTAAGTCCCATCCGGGGTGAGGACCAGGATCATCTTTGCTCCCTGGGCACCTGCTACCCCAGGACAGCTCACTGGCATGTTGCGGGCTCCAAACTTCCAGCTATTCTGTACTCCAGCTCACAGGACATGGAGCCTCATAACAGAGAGGAAGAGAAGTATCCATCCCAGCTCACCCTAAGTGGGAGCTCATCTAAAGAAACTCCTTGCCTCTGTGCAGGTTCCAAGCTTCCGTGAACATCTGGAGTCAGGAGAAGCCAGGGGGGCACTCCCCACTGGCAAGATCCTACCAGGGACAAACCCTGAATCTGCCTTCTGCTCCTCCACACATGGAAGCCCCTGCCTTGGCTACAGGCAGGATCTTGCACCTTCTGAGCTCTTGTGCAAGCCTGTCCCCCAAAATGCCCAGGGCCCACCCTAGAGGTGAGGGCAAGTGCTTCTATTACTGCACACTCACACAAGGAACGAAGAGACAGCAGAAAATTACATACAAATGGCCATTGTATGTAGCCACCGCTCTTTGCCTAGCGCTTTAGGTACACGTATTTTACTGAGAAAAAAATTTCTAGATTAAGCATATTTGACTAATGATAAATGACAAAGAGTAGAGCAAAACAGCTGTGCCTCTCCTGGTGATGATTAGCACACATTTTTAAACAGATGTTTCTGGTTTTAAGTAAAGTCTCACTTCATGGATTTTTTTTTCTGAGAACACAACATCTATCAGGTTGGAAATTTTTAACACTTAATTACAAAGGACAATTCTGACTGACAGCATGGAGCCCTCAAATGAAGGGGGTTGGAGTTTTTTTAAGATACATTGAAGTCATAGTTTTGTAATTAATGACATCTCTTAGAAAAAAAAAGGACCAACGAAAAACCACATAAACTCTCTCTTTCAAATTAGCACCTGAAAATGTTAGTATAATTAAGTTGTAAAATTAATGTTCTCAAATAGAGCCTGCAAATAAAAATACAGTTTACTGTTAGCCTGAAATCTACAGTCAAAATTTCAAAGCACCACCTGCCCAATCATAAATTGACAATTAATGGGAGTTTTCCTGATAAAGGAAGCAAAGTGATGCATTTAGCAGTGTCATGGACTGGGGCTGTCAGAGCTATTTCCTTTGTTAGGTTATCTTCATCATGCACTTAATTTCCTGTGGCTAAACGTGGTTAAAGGAAAAAGCCACCAAGCAAGTGGTGTAGTGGTAAAATCAAATCTGGTTGCTGCAAATATCAATTTGAAAAGGCCCAAACTACCTCATCAAGCCAGCGTCACATGGAGGGGAGAAGAGCCCCACCACAGTAGCCAAGAAGAGGAATAAAATGTCTCCATGCAGTCTTCCTATCAAATACACAACAGTGTTTTTCCCTCAGATGGCATTTTCCACCAGCTGAAAACTTGTCCCGTTCCTTTCTGCACCCTAATAAATCTCACTGTAGTCCTCCTAAATGCTGTAATGAGGTAGGGTTGCTTCAAGGCAGGTTCACAAAACCTGGTGCTAGGCTGTAGAAAACTGGTTCAATATAACTCTGTCCTACATAAATCAGATTAAAACCCAGATGAATAGTGATTTATTTTGCATACACCAGATACACAATATGATTAAATCAAAAACAGATTATCCAGTCTGGCTGACTTCTGCCTTTAGCAGAAAGATTTATCAAGTTACAAAAAAAAACAAGAAAAAAAAAAAAAGAAAGATACTAAGCAGCCCACTGGAATATAGACAGGGAGGAAACAAAGCCAAAAACTTCTGCTGAACTTCGTAAAGGTGTTCAACTCCATTTTCACACGACTGCTATCCATTTGGGAATTAAATTACCATTACATTTTCTAAGCAACTAGGTGCCCAAGGCCACTTGAAAAAGAGATTCACAAACATTTTTTGTCCCAAACTGCAGAAGGTATAAGAAGAACCGCTAGTCTCACCCTGGGACTAACCTTGTTCTTGGCCAAGCACCACAGCACGGAGTCATCTACCCCACACAGCTGCCTAGGAGAAGATGCTCGGTGTCTTTCAGCACCTGAAGTAAAGTGGTGACCTAGAAGGAGTACAGCTGAGACTGGGTGCCCTGTGCTAAACTTATATTTTTATGACAAGGAATTTTCCTACAGAAACAAAACCACAAACTAGAGAAACCATAGGGCTGCTGAAACTTCTACCAGGCTGCTAGCTTGAACCCGCTCCAATTCTGCACCAAATGCAAATATGGTTACGATTTATTATTTATTACTTGTCTCACATCAAAGTGGATGCCTGTGAAAGATCCTGGTGAGTGATTTTGAAAGAGTAAGAAAACAACGGTGATGGCTACATGTACACCAACTTGACTGTGGTCAGAAAAATAGACCTGCTTTATATTTCATCTATGACTTAACGTGGGCAGATTTTACTCTCTCTTTTTTAAAATTTCCTGTCTGACAATCAAGCAATCTGGCTGCGAGCTGTTAAAAGAGATGCTGTGTCCCACCCCAGACTTGGCTGTATTTTGCTGGCATGTGGAGCAAGTAGTTCCTCTGGGAAGTGCATGAGGCGCACTGGAATTCCTCATGCTGAAGTCTGAAAACATGAGTAGTTGTCATTCTCCCACATAATACTTCACACTACTGTCCTAAAAATTCACACTCAGAGATTGGTTTGCATGGGAAGTTTCACATTTGATGGCTTAGAGAAAGGACAAGAAACTATTGCTGCAGGAATGGAGATAACAAGTGGCTGGCATTGCATTTCTACTTGCTCTGAATTTAGAATCCTGGGGTGTTAAAATGAGCTGGTGAAGGAAGGCCATTAATAAGATGTTCACAGGGTTGTCTGAATGAACTGAAAAACAGTCGGGAGAAAGCGTGGGGAGGATTAAATCAAACAAACAAACAAAAATGTATCAGTTTACTCAGACAGCCTTCCAAGTAGTCTTCAGCCTTATGGTACAGCAACTTAACGTAATCAAAAGTCACTGCTACATGATGGCAAACCAAACACGTTGAAAGCATCCAAATGTCCCTATCCGGCAGGAATATAGCAGAAAAGAGAAAAAGGTTAGCAGCATTTTGGGCTCTTCCCTGTCCACTTCCCAGCGCTGGCCCCCCAATTAATGCTAACGAGTCCCAGGAGATGGTCACTGCCACACAACCACAAGGCCCCACTTCACTGAGTCTTGCCCAGACAGCCCTGCCTTTGCTTTGTCTGAGGAACTTCCTCTCGCCTGCCATAAACACGCAAGTTCGCCATGGATGCACAGGTCAGCAAATCCGGTGCTGCTGCACTGCTGACTATCTCATCTCATCTTAAGATTGCTGGTGCCTTTTTCCACCTTCAGAAAACCCCGATTTCTTGAGAAACTCAAGTAATCTTTTCCCAAGTAGGGTTGCCCTCTATCTCATGATCTGGAACAAAACACCTCTTTAAAAAAAAAAAAAAAAAGGCAAAAATCAAAAGCATCTGAAAGGTCCACAAATCAAAAGAAAGAAGAAAAATGTCTGCAACATTTTAGAATCATGGTTTGTAAGGAAATCATATGGTTTAGGGCCTCAATTTTTGCATGCTTGAGTTTAATATTGTCAGAGTCCCGAAAGTAGGATCCAAAAAATCCACAAAAAACCCCAAAAAAGCTCATTGATGCAGACAAAAGTCAAATGTGCTTTTGCAACTTGCAGACAGGTATCCAATCATACATTCTCTAGGTACAAACTTCAGTTACCATCTGTAAAACTTCATGACCACGTGTCTGTGAGGTCAAAAACATACATGCCTATTTCTGAGGTTTAAAAAGAGATTGCATCTAAAGAAAATGTGGGCTTTGACGGTTAAAAAAAATTAACAGTGGAAGAAAACACCATAGGGAGCATTTAAAAGTCGGCGGTCTATTCCTGGAAACTCCTTTTGGTGTGGTAGGCCTCATACATGCCATATGCCCAACCAAAAAACCCAACCATTTTTCTTCCTCCTGAAAAACACTGCTTTTAGTGCAAATTCAAGTGTTAAAGGTCAACACACTCCTTGGATTAAATCGGTAACACTTGATATAACTACAATGCATTACTTTTCAAAGAGTAAGAAACTGCCTCCAGGAAATTTCAGGTTGTGTTTAGTCAAATATAGGAGGTGAAGAGGAACTCATATAAAATGTGCAAGATACTCAGCAGCATGGCACTTTGGTGAGTGCCTTTACTTTTTGTTGTGATACAGGATGATTTAGGACCTGCTTATGAGCAGGTACAGAATGCAAAAAATGGGATTTTAGTTTTAAAATAGTCACTAACAGGGCCCCCACAGCAGAGGGAAGAAGTCCAGTCCTGTAATTCCATTCTGACATTTCTGGCCACAAGACATTCTGCATTACACAGCACTTAGGAGTGATGGAGAAATGGCACAGAAGGAACACCACTGACACAGCAAGGGCTTGAGAAACACAGAGCATCACCTGCTTGTACAGTAACTGCCCAGTGGAGTGCTTCTCTTAAAATTATTTGCTGCATTAACTCCAAGAGAGAGAATACAGACAGAAATTTGTTGCATTTGAGTGAGACAGCACAATGCATAAATGCTGAAATAAAAAAAGATCTTTGAGATAAAAGCTGAAAGAGAGCTTCACAAAGACCATCTCTTGACTCTCTGCATCATGATTTACCTCCAGGACTTTTTGAGGCAGACTGGTTATTTAGAAAACTCATTTCGGTCTAGAAAAGGTATGATTCCCATTGTCACCTCAGAGTTTGTTCCAATGCTCCCCTGAAACCTGTGCTTGGTCTCTAAGTATTTTCTACATCCAAAGATTTGGTGCAAGGCCTGCACTGCAACCAAAGGACTGCAGACAAATCCCCACCAGCCTTGGGTTAGCCTGTGCAGCTCAAGCCTCAGCTGCGAGGTCAGGCTCGACCCTCCCACCCTGTCCTGTGATCCTCTGCACCCGCATGCTGAGTCTCATGCAGGAACAGTCACATGCTCGTAGTCTGGAGGGAGAAGTGTGAGCCCAGATCTGCACCAAAGAGCCCATAGCCTGGGGACCAAGCTGAGCATCTGAGCTCACGAAACACGTTAAGACTGTTAAGGCAGGCATTATTATACTCTCATTATATACTCTTATTATTCCCCTCCTCCAGGATTTGAAAAGCCTAAAGCTGACTGAACTTTAATTGGGACAAATTAAAAACATCATCAATTTTAGAAACAATAACAAAAAGCAGTTTCCCCTTTAGACTGATGCCCACCATAAAACCTTGGGAAATGAGACAGCACTCAGCTGATGGTCTGCCTGAGCCTGCTTCCTCCTGCTCCCAAAGAAATGGGAATGCAAGAGAGGGAGGGAAAGGCGTCAGTGATTTTCCGAGGCATGCTGGCTTTTGATGAAAACTGTACTGCATATTCAGGAAGAGACAGAGGAGGTAATCAAATCTGGTTATCTCAAAATCATTATGACTGGGTAGATTTTGGAACTTGAGTTGTTTGTTGGAATCCACCCCTCCAGCCCTCGCATTTGAAATAGAACAGATGTGTAACATAACAGGAAAAAAATCCAGCTCTGTTGTGACAAATTCTTCACCAATTTTTTTGGAAAGATTTAAAATAACAGTTTCTGTTGCGTAGGCTGTGATCCTGTTGACGTCCATGCTCAGTTGCCCAGCACTTTCATATACATAAAACGAGAGGTATTTTTGGTGGAAGGAAGCACTGTCAGTGTATCTGATTGGTAAAATAACTTAAAAATCACATTTCAACACTAACTTCCAACTGCCCTAGAGCACGAGTTAATGAGATCACATGGAAACATATTGCAAACCAGGAAACATATTTTATGCAAGACCAAAACAGTGGAAAAAAATGTTAAATACACAACATAGTGGGGCTTCATTCTGTGCACTTCACCTTTCTTGTTTGTGTTAGCACACAGGCATGCCGGGTGCCTCCTGACGGACCACGGCACAGCGCCTACGGCTGCTTGCTGCAACGGAAAGATAAAAGCCTGTTTGGTCAAACTGTCCTATTCCTGCCCTTGAAGTCGTCGGCAGAAAGCTGCCCCCAACACAACAGCCAAGCGCTGGCCTCTCTGATGAACACGGGCTACTTGGCACTGCAGTGGGTGGACGTAAAAGGCTTTTTCTAAGTAAATAGGAAGGCTCTGAAGGATTTGCCTGGTGTTAGAAGTCTCCACCCCAGATCTGAAAGGCAGTGAGTGCCTAACTCTGGGTGGCCAGACCCAAAGAGGTTGTTGCGTTTCCCAGCGCTGAATTGAGCCACAGTTTTGAAAGGACCTTGGCAATGTGGAGGAGAAGGAGAACGATGAGGAAGGGTGGTGTGCTGTAACACAAAGAGCCATGCACCATTCCACCTCAGTTTTGGGAGACAACATATGGCAGAGAGGTGCTGGCTAAAGAAAGGTGAGACTGACAAGGTTGAGAACCACGGAATGCATTGCTAATTGAAACATTTCAGCTACACGCTCACTGCTTTCATTTTGAGAAAGGCAGCTTCACTGTCAAGAGCAAGAAGCCAGGTGTGCTTGGGCAAGAGGAGAAAAAGGGGTGACCATCACAACCAGGGACTGGGAACAGCCTACTAACCCTTGGAAAGCTGAACTATTCTCCTGCACCACATGCTTCTACATATTACAGCTTCCAGAAGACTCCAAAATAAAGTCTATAACTGAGACAGAAAGAGAATGCAAAGAATGTAACTCAGATTTCGGCTATTCTGTACTGCTTCCTACCCAGAGCCCTTTCGTGATAAATAAATTTGATGAACAGACTGAACCACTATCAGCTGAAAAATTAAACCGAAGTAGTGGGGAAGATGGAAAAAACCAGGGCATCAGTGTCCAGTAGAGACAGAAAAAGATTGATAGACAGCCTCCAGATGAGCTGAAAAAATTTCACATAAGATGAAATAATTCACAAAAGAACCTTATTCTTACTTAACTTGCATTCACTGTGCATAAAGCATAAAGGTAAAAGGCCCCGCAACAGTCCCCATAATGATACCATATCCTTGTCCTACCATATAAAAATACTGAGACAAAATAAACTTTAAGTAAAGCCACAAGTTTCACAGCACCAAATTGTCCTGCTGCCTGAGCTTCTGAATGTCCCATTTCCAGACTGCCCAGTCTGGGGCTCATTCTCTGGGAAGTGAATAACTGGTTACAACCTATGCATAGCCAGCTCCTAGAACACTCTCTTTTACCCTTCAAGGCTTTACTCGTGGTCACACCACACCAACAACAGAGGCAGTGTCACAAGACACAGTTAAGTGGAGTGAGTGGATGGGCAGATTTGGCAGGAAGCAGAGACAGGAAGGGGAAGAAGGAAACAAAAGCATGCAATTGCAATGCAATACTATCGGGATTGCCCTCTGAGTTGGGATTCCTTACCTCATGTAGGATGTTGGAGACAGAGGCTTTGGTTTGGCCCACTGGTAGGGATGCTGTGGCACAGACAGGTACTGCTCACAGAAGTTTCCTTTCCTGATGTGCTGAAAGCTGGAGAAGTCTTCTGGTGACAAATCGGCAGTTGGCGATATGGTCCCGTGATCCTCGCCAGCCGGTTCAGTTTTGAGAGTCATGGATGGGGTGTGATCAATGGCGGTCTTTCTTGACTTGATTGGAATCCCATCGTTCATATCGATGGTGCTGTCAGTTGTGAGGGCATTGATGGCAGCGACGATGGCGGAGCTGGTGTACTGGTTTGTGTTCCCCAGCCATGTGTCATCCGTGACACTCACCCGTGGGGAGTTTTGCGGAGAAGGAGTGGGGGAGTGGTGTGGGGAATAGGAGGTCTGCCGGCCATTGAGGCTGTACTTCCTCTTGTTGCAGGGAGATGGAGGCCTGGAGTTGCGAGCCCCCAGCCAGTTCTCCTCTGTGATGCTTGTTCTGGGAGATGTTGATGGAGAGTGCCTTGGGGAACTGAGCAAAGTACAGGCCACCATGCTGCGCTGGTAGCCCTCCTCTGTGTCAGTGGTCTTTGGAGAGACACATGGGGACTGCCACGGAGAGGTCTGAGGTGAAGTGTATGGATACGAGTAGTTGGACTCATAGGAAGACGCTTCAGAGTTGCAGCTTCTGGAAGACAAGCTACTCGCTGGACTGAGGCAGGACGGGTCTCTGTATGCCTCGATGTTTGGCAAGTTCAAAGTGGCAGTAGAAGGTGACCGCTTGGCGTTAGGGATGGCCTCCTCTACCTCATCGTGGAAAAACTGGTTGTTGTTATGATGCAATCCCATGTAAGACGTGATCTCAATTCTGGGGCTCTCCAGTGTTGGAGCTCCATTCGGTCTCATGTTTGGTGGCAGGTAGTACTCAGAAGCCCCGCTGTCAATGTGTCCTCCATATCCAGAGGGATGGTTTGTCGATGGAACAACTGAAATGACAGGATTTGATGTCTGCAGGCCATGACATGGAGCTGACAATGAGGAATGTGCCACATTTAGAGGCAAGCCAGCATTTACATTTGAAGATGCATAATTATAGTGTTCTGGAAGAAACAAACAAACAACAAAGAATGACATGAGGTGCTGCACAAATATACTCACTTAGTAACATACCCAGCTGAAATGGAGGGACAATGGCACAACACACAAAAGCACAGCTCTCCTTAACAACCCAGCCCACAGGTGTGCCATGCTGGGGGAGAGGCTGCAGCTAGCATCCTTTAAAATGCCACTGACTGAACAGCACAAGACAAGATATCTCAGGATGGGGGATGAACACAGACAGAGTTGGTCTTGAGGATATGCTTCTTAGGTGAACTTTCAAAGCAAAAAATTGAGTCTTCAAACAACATTGTTCCAGGATTCTGGGAGACTGCAGCACTCAGAGATGCAACTGAAGAGAGTGTTTTTACATAAGTGAGCCTAACTCCCTCCCTTGAAAAGTTGGAATACACAAAAAACACTGGACAAAAAAACAAAAGTGGAGGCAGACTAAAGCAAAGAATAAGATCAACTGCATTCTGTTAAAAAAATTATACACAACCAAAATTTCCATTACAGCAAGTTTCCAACTGGTTCCAGTTAGCTAGGATTTTGGAAAAAGATGAATCTATTGACCTGCTCTGGTTTCTGGGACCACTTATCCTCCAGCCCAACTGGCAGAGGCCAGGTGAAGGATAAACATGGATGTCTCACTACTCAGCGACAGATGAAATTCCACTGAAATTGCTGGTTATTGCGCACACCACATCAAGCGCTGCCAGCAGAGCACTCCGGGCCAGCTCTCCAAACGTTTAACAGTGCCGGGTGTATAAAAGCAAGAGCAGAATTGCACAGCCACTGTGGAAAACCTGGAAGGTGACAGATCACAGCACAGCCTTGTGTCAATGGGCTCCCTGACCAAGCGCAGGGAACAACGTGCCCTTCGCACACCTCCATCCCTCCTGCTCTACAGGGACCATGGTCTCAAAGCTGATCCACATGGTATTATCTCTGCCTTGTCTCAATGTCTGCCTGCTGAAGGAATCCCTTCAGGTCTGCTCCCCTGTCCCAGGGATGCAAACGTGACTCTTTTTGCCACCCAGAGATATTGGCAGGCTGCCGATGGGGGAGATGTGCAGCCCTCAACCAAGGACAACATGCCTCTAGTGCTCTGAGCTGTGGCGGGATGAGGAATCATCATCTCTATTCTTTCTGAAATAGGGAGGCTCTGTGTCACCGGCACACATAAGCCAGACACGCAAGCCCTAATGCCAGTATCTCTTATTTTACTGGGTAGAGAGCAAAACCTTTGTACCAGGGACAATGACCGCTGAACTCTGAGTCTGGCTAACACTGGTGTACAGTCTGGAAATGCACCCAGCTCCAGCCCCAAGCTGTGCTTGCAATGCATCAGCCTTCCCCGAAGTTTATTATGGCAGCAGTGTCACTTTCCTGCAGGACAGAGGGAAACTCTACATCCCCTGCAGCCACAGCCAGTCCGCATGGGAAACCTGTCTCTTTCCATCCCAGGAGGCAAGTTCCCTTGGCAGTCACCTTGCGCATCTTCCCTCAGAAGATACGGAAAAGCTCTGTTAATTACTGCAGCTGCTATTCCCGAGGCGACCAGGGAGCTCTGCAAATGCAAACGAGCCTCTGAGCTGGTAACCAGCACAGCCAGCTATTCTCCTTCTCTTGTTTATCAGCTCAGCCCTCTCTGGTGTCATCCACCTGTGATCCCACACTCACCTTTCTCGCTGGCAACGACCCCAAGGCAAATGGTACTTAGGAAAAATTAATGTGCTGTGGCAGCTTCACAGCAGCTCCAGTTGATGTATGTCATGGCAGGTAACAGTCGGGAATGATGAGCAACAACACCTTTTGAACTCACTCTCTAGTCTGCCCTCAGATACTGGCCATTTGCTGAAGAAGGGTCATTAAATTACACTGCAGTGTGCCACAAATAACACTGGATTATTCAAAACATGCTGCAGCTTCACGTTCTATTCAAACAACCAGGCAGGCAGGAAATACAGCCAAAGAGGTGCTACTTAACAAAATCCAACTGCATTGGTCACATCAAGGTTAAGATCCACCTGGGGGATCAGAATCCCCTCCTAACAAAATCAGTTCCCTTTTGTTGCTGCCCTGCCACTCGGCCACACCACCCAGTGTCACCACAACCACCATCACTCCCCTCCTGCCCTTCATGGAAAACACCCCTGACATGGTACAACAGTGGTAAGACCTCATCTGTTTCAGAAATTAGCTCAGAGAAAGCGTCTAGAGTAGTGCCTTCAGGGCAGCTCCAGGCCCTTCACTGCTTCCTGCAGATCCAGAGGAAGGTGATGTCCATGGCACTACACTGCTGCTGGGACACTGGCTACGCTCTTCTTCCACATACGCTTCCACAGCCTCCTGGTCTGGCATATAGTTGGAATGTACTGGTGACATGGCACAGCTGGGAACCGCTTCCAGCCAGTCCCCACCACGCAGCCGGACAGGCCAGGCAGGTGACTGAGGGCTTGGCAAGGCTGCCCAAGCTCTGCACCCACCAGGCGGGCTTTGCCTCTGCTGACTGCAAAATCAGTGCTTTTAGATCCTATATTAAAAATAAATAGGTAAACAACCAAAATAACAGGGGTAAGTACTGTGAGCCCAGAATTCTTAATTTAATCACTTAAATTCTAATGCATGACTAGGGTGAAATTCAAACACTGCAGTCTGCTGGAGATCTCAGCCCAGGCTGCATAGGCAATATAAAGCTCAGATGAGCCTTTGGAATCCAGTTTAAAAAAAAATTATTAAAAGACAGGCTCAAGCGCTATGAGCAACAAGTCCCCTAATTCACATGGCAAGGAATAGCCACTTTTAGAAGTATTATGCATTTTTTAAAGCCAACTTTTAAAGGGCCAAGAAAAATAACATCATACAACTCATACAATAGTACTCAAAATAGAAAGATGCAAGATCCAAAGCCTTCCAAACATATTTAGGTATCTTAAAATTACAGGCAGCATGTAGAAAATATGTCCACCAAATATAAAAGCCCCAAAACCAGAACTAGGAACAGGACAGAGCCCTTGGTTTGTGAGCTAAAAACCACCAGCTACAATTTCTGAAAAAGCTCATTCTCCAAAACTTCTGTATTTACAAAATTCATCAAACACATGTCCGTAGTCGCCATTTATAACATTTTCCTCACCAGGGTGAATGAGACAGGCAGAATTAAAATGCTGCACCACATAATAGCTGTGTAGGATATTTTGACAGTCCTGATGGGGATGAAAAGCTGGTAATGCTTTGTCACGGTGTCACTGATTCACAGAGGCACCCAGGACCAGTGTAGTGACTACCAAGACACTTTTAATAGTGTATTCTAATAACCTGAGCCAAACCCCAGTATCAGATGGACCAGTGCAGGTTTGTAACACTTCTCTTCCAACAAATCTACACTTAAGTACAATTAGGACAAGAAATTGGACCCTTTGGAGTTGTGAGCACAACTCCACATATTACATTTCCCTTTGTTGCAGTTTAAAAACTCCATTTTTTCCTCTAGTTAATTTCACAGCAAGCAAGTTTTATTCCTTCCATTAATGGGCTAATCCTGCAATGCACTGAGCAGCACCGTTTTATATTTAAATACTTCAAATAGGAATGCTGAATGCCTGCTGCCTGTAGGGTCTTCAGAGAACACGAGGGCTGTCTTACTTTGCTCAAGTGAAGCCACATCTATGTCGGTGTTTAAATTCATGCTTTCAAAATTGCCAAATGGAGTTAGATACTTTTCTCGGACTAGCACTTTGACACTTAATTTCCTTAGGCCCCTCCACTTTAGACACTTAGGTGTCTAATCAGTAGAACACTTATCTGAAAAGCTTGGTGTGAAACTCTTAAAACTGCCTTTTTCTGAAAACTAGAAGCTCATACCAACTATTTGGACACTGACATTGTGCCAGAGAGGTGGGCAACTGGGGAAAGCTAGGAACGTGCAAACACCTTCTGTCATATCCTGGCAGGCTGCGTTAGGCAGGCAAGGATTTGGAAACCTGCTTCAATTTACAGGCAAAAAAATAAGGCACAGAACAAACACAGCCCTACTCCGAGGCAGAGTTAAGTCATCCACTTGTACAAGTGCTCTTTAGGGTGACACGCTATCACCGACACCGCAGCGAGTTAACCACGCACCAGGAAGTGGCAACCTTCTCTCTCTGCCAGTTCCAGGCTTGTTCGTCTCGTTTCCACCTGAAGTATTGCGAAAAGCCGTAAAACCAGACAGCCGGACCGAGACACCAGAGTTAGGAACAGTTGTGACCCGTGACAAATTCACGCCCGTTATTTTTATTTGCGGATGACCTTCAAGCTAAACCCTGAGCCTAAGTCCGGCTCACGGGGGGATAGGGAAAGGGGGCTGAAGTGCATTTTCAACCGGGCAATCTCTGTCACGGGCAAGACCCAAAGACAGCAGGAGAAGCCGTGAGAGCGGCCAACGCGGGGGTCCGCACATCTCAAACAACTCCAAACTTCTAAAAACTCTGCACCGGCTGCCCCCCCGATCGTCTCCCCTTGCACGTCGTTCGGCTGCTGCCAGGGCCCCGCCAGAGGAGCGCCGGCCGCCCGGGCAGGACTCTATCTCGGTCGCCGTGGCCCCGTTCGCCGCTTCCCGGCGCGGCTGAGG
>WEIT01030229.1:225945-254355 GCA_013389985.1 Dryoscopus gambensis
CCCGGAGCCCCGCGGGGCCGCCCCGGGGCCGCCCCGCCTCCGCTTCCCTCGGCCCTGCGCCTCCTTCCCGCCTCCCTGAGTTTGTTTACAGCCGCTACTAGGAGAGACTGTTACACGGAGCTTATTTTGGGAGCCGGTGATGACTAACGAAGTTAAAAGGAGCTTAGTACAGAAAACAACCTTATTTTTAGACGGCTGTTGTTTCAGTGGATCATTGTAGCAAACGCGCCCCGGCGTTTCTAAAAGCCACGTCCCCGATGCTAGGTCTATCTTGTCCTGTGCTGCCACCAGCTCGCACACCGACTGGCCCTGTTTGCTTTGCTTCTCTACATCTCCCGCCTAAATCCTGCCTGTAAGTGCTACGGCCACCATTGGCCTTCATTATTTTGAACTTTAGGACGTTTTCTTTCAACAGAAGTTAAAACTAGCTAAAAAATGAATAAAAAGTTATGAAAGTATTTGGAGTAATTTTCAGTGATGTCTGGTGCTGAGTTAGCAGGGACCAGTAGTGGCCTCCCCCTTGACTTTAGAGGCAGGGCTGATGATTCTGTAGGGCATTTTTGCCTCCCAGGGAAGATGCAAGAGGCAGGTCTCCACATGTAGCTTCATTCCAAGCAGCTCCGTGGGCCACAGCATGACATGCTGCCTGCCACAGCCCACATGTGGGAGAGGTCAGCAGTGGACAAGAGGGAGATGTGGCTGCTACTGCTGCCGCACTCCCCATCACACCTCTTTTCCTTGTGTGGTTATCACTGCATGCCAGTTTGGGCACTAAGACCAGACACAGGGCTCCTGCTGTCCAAGTCTAGTCCCTCATTGACCAGTCCTAATCCCTCACGGGTAAATCCCAGCAGAACTGGTGGGACCTCAGCAGGCTCTGCTCCACACAGGGCTGTACAGGCATGCACCCCAGTTAGAAATCTTCCCTTGTCCCCAGTGCTGTGCCAGGACATGTCTCCCCTATCACTGCTGTGCAGCCAGCTTTCTCTGGCTTTCCACAGGAATGCTTCTGCTGGGCCCTCTCTTCTCACAGTCCATGTCTGCCACAGACAGTTGTACAGGATCCCTGGGCAGTACCTCTCCATCCGCATGTCCCACAGCAACAAGGAGGGGGTGAGCTGCTGCTTCCCTTCCCTTCCACAGAGATGGCTGTGCTTGAAAACAAACTGCTTGCTCCACTTAACCAGTAAATGGGTTAATCAGCTGCCCTGCTCTACCTTTCCTCCTTGGCTGAGACAGCATGCGGTGGCTTGCGTGGCCCGGGTCAGGCTGAGAAACTTGTCTCTGCGGCTGCACATTGAGGCAATGCTCGTGGGAGACAGTGTGCTTGGTGCACTGCAGCTCTCTCAAGGGAAAGCAGCTGGGCTGGGAGAAGAGTTTGGTAAAGAAGGGGGACAGAGCAGGCCACAGAGCCTCTGCCTTAGGATGGAGCCTTTTTGGGTTCCCATCCATTTTCCACTGCCCTGACAGCAATCAGCTTTGTACTGGAGAAATCACAAGTAGAAAAAAATCTGTATGTGGTAGAAGGAGGAAGGGTTGGAGAAGAAAAGGAACCTCCCTTCTCTCTCCTCTCTCAGGTGTGAGGAGCAGTGCCCCAGCATCGCAGTACTTCCCACTGCTGGTGATTGCGGGGCTGGACCGCCCTGGTGCTGGAGCCACATGTGGATCCCAGAGCCGTGTTCACATTCCCTGTGCAGCTTGGCCACCTGACACACGCTTCCTCCCAGCCACAAACACCACTCCTTTTCTCCAGGAAGGAGCCGTGTGATGCAGGCTTCAGTGAGCATTTTTTGACCACTTCTTACCCCTTCTCCTCATCTTTGCAAGCAAAAAAATAAATTTTCCCCCATTCTTAGCTCTTGCATGTAGTGTTATCTGTTAAAAAAATACTGTAGAATATTTATACGGGATGTTTTAATCACCAAAGAGTCTGATTTGTGTTCACTGGATTAGTTTAATATTATGTGAAGTTGTGCGAGTCTGTGCATTCCCTCCTCCATTTTCCTTTTCTCTCATTTTCGTTGGGCCTTAGCAGTCTGGGAGGGATGGTTTGCATGCACCTTTGCACACAGTAGCCACAGTATTTCTCCGGGAACCTCTAATTCAACCGAAACACCTTCGTTGTCAGCCCACCAGAGGATACAGGTTAGTAACACTGCGCTACAGGCTGTGCCTCACTAGGCACCTTGAGCTACCTGCAAGACTTGGGGCAAATTGTTTCTTCGGGCTGTGTCCTGTAAAATGCAAACTTTCAGCTTTGTCTACACGAAAGTGTTTTGAAAGCAGGATGGGGGGAACCTCTCTCTCCAGTGTTTACCAATATAATTTTCTAACAATAAGTGCAGAGAATCCCATAATCCAAGATATGTATCAGAAAAAGCCACCCATGCTTTGCATGGAATTTTTGTCCTGTTTTGGTTTTCTTGCCCTTATATCCTTACAGTCTTTTATATCTAACATTCATAATAGTGGCCACCTCCTTAGGGTCTGCATGCCCATCTTTTGGGTCTTGGCAGCTTCAAAAGCATCAGCATCTGTTCAGAATTTCATTCATTGTAACAAAAGATTTATAAGTCTCAAGCCTCCCTAACCAAGGACCTAATTAAAGTCTTTCTAGTCCCCTGCTTTGAAAATTGTAACAAGATTTGCTGGAAACTGAGACAGCACATGGCCAGTGTTTATGGCTGGTATGGCACCATTTTGAAAACCCATCCATAAACCTTTCAAACAAGGGAGGGAGCACACCTGAGCCGTGGCCGGCTGCTGCCCAAAGCTGGAACCTGGTGCAAAGGCAGAGGCTGGCCTCAGCCTCCCATCCCCCTGACACAGCCTCTTTCACAGGCTGCCAAAAATCATTTCACCACTTTTAAGGTGCATTGCACTTAGCAGGACAAATGCCAGAGGAGGAATTTTGTGTGCTTGAATAATGTTGTAATTTACCTTATAACTGGTTTCATTACGACGTTGAGTGCTCTGTTGATTTACCTGGCTTTTGATTTAGTGGACTCTTTTTAAACAACAATTTAGGAACGGAGCCAGTGACTGCAGGCAAAGGACCTTAAACCTTTTTGGAGCTGCAGTCATCTGTTCAGACACCGGCTTCTTAAAATCAAGACAAACATCAGACAGCCACACCAGACCCATATACAGAAAGCTGTGACTGAATTAAATGGAGACATTATTTCAGAGAATTAATTTCATAATAATACACGCTGCATAAGTGCCCCTTTGTCTCCTTTTGAGTTTGCCCCTTGCACAAACCCAACTTGTGGGCAGGCACAGGGCAGAATCCTTGCTTCTGGCTGGGGTCGATGTGCAGCATCTCCTCCCTGCAGCTGGCCCAGTTGAGGTGGGTGCCAGCAGCGGGCTGAATTCCGTCTCTGTTCCGTGACCCTGGGGTCTCACCGTGGTGATTCAGGAACTCTCTTCACACAGCGAAACAACCATCAACAATGAAAATACTGATGCTCTGCATTTCTTCCTGGACCCTGCCAATGGAATGTGCAATGCAGGGTGGTTAAAAAATAAGAGCATGCCTAACTCTCTATTTGTACTTGTGCAGTATTGCCAGACTTGCAAAGAAACAGTGACAAGGTTTTGTCCCAGCTCTGGAAATACCTAAAGTTTCTGAATTCTCCAGTTGCTGGTACAGGGGGTGGTAACACATTTTTTGCCTCATTCAAAAGTACTTAATGAAGGAAAGGCTTGTTGGGTGCACAGGGACTTAAGCTGGCAGCAGAGCAGACCCTTCTCCTTGGGAAGGGAAACGTCAGATTTATGATGTCTGTGGCAGACTGGGACCTGTGGTAGGGATCAGTTCCTGCACACTGTGGGGATGGCGGCTTTCACCTCATCCATCCTCCAAGGCACAGGAACACAGCTTCATTTTCAGGCACTACAAAGCATTTTTTTCCAGATGTCTATGTTTCATCTGAAGGGGTGGAATGCTGCAGGAGGCTTCATGGAAGTGGTGACCCGGGAAGATGGACGCAAAGACTGGGCTGCCTGCATGTGCAGAAGTGTTGCTTCACTCAGCAGTTCAGGGGCCAGTGGTTGAGTCTGGATGGTCAGGAGTCAGGAAAGGCTGCACGTACCCTTCCACTACAGAAGGGGCTCCTTTCCCACTTGCCCAGCCTGTAAGCTCTACATCCCCTGGAACGTCTGCTTTTAGTGACAGGCTCCTGTAAGTCCTTATTCTCTACCCTCTGCCCATAGTTGTTCCCCGAGTGCATCTCCCCCCCACAGCTAGAGGAGCCCTAGACTGAGCTGATTTACTCCAAAGGCAGCATGTCTTGAGCTGTGTTCACAACCAGGTGCCCTGTGAGCCCAAATATGTACTCAGCCACCTTCACTTCCATGCATATGGAAGCACCTCTTACTAGATCCGAGGCTCCATGTCCCAGTGCACAGAACAGGGCCAGAAGCGAAGTGCCCTTTGTAGCCTTCCTCTCTGTATTTGGGGACCGGCCTCTTTCATACTTCAAGTTCACTGCTGAAAGCACCCTCACTGCCACATGGAATGAATGACCCGATGTGAAGCCCTGGATTCCCTGGCTGAACCCTCTTTTCCAATATCTCAGCTGCACTATTCTTTACTTTTCAGACTGCTGCTATTCCTACCACTTCTCAGCACCAGCAGTCTTTGCCTTCACTAGTTTCCTCCTGCTCTAGTTCATTAAACCTGCATTTAAATGTGCTATTGGTTCTCCCTAAATGAATAACCTTCCATTGTGTAATATTGAATTCATTTGTATTAGCCTGTTCCCCCCAATGTCTCCAAATCCTCCTGTAGTCTAGTGCGTTCCTGAAATTTATCAGCAGCTTCCCCTCCTATCATGATGTCATCCGCATCTGGAGACCCAGCACATTGCGCTGGCCTTGGGCTCATTTGTACAAAACTCTTAAACAAGTCCCGACTCCGAGCCCCGGGAGATCTGCCCTGTAAGCTCTCTTCTGGTGCATGGTGCTATTTATTGCACTTCTTTCTTCCCTAACCCAAGTTTATCCTCCTAATATTGATACTCAAATACTTGTATACATTTTACTGACCTCATTTTCTGAGGCAGAGTCAGTAACCTTGTTAAACTCCAGCAAACACGAAATCATTGCTTTAAACTTTTCTGGGCTCACCTTCACAAACTTTATGAATAGGATTTGGACTACTCGAGCAGCAATTTTGACTATGGCCCCTTGTGCCAGATGCTTGTATACACCAGTCGCTGCTCCCCTTCCCCCTGGACTTGCAGCATGATGGGAAAACCCAGGGGATGAGAGGAATTGAGGGAGAAATTAAATATTTTCCAGGTGATGAAATGTGGTGCCAAGGTTTTACTCCCTTACTTGTGGCTATGCCCTGTTGAGGAGCACCCTTTACATCTGATGTAAAGTAGCTAGTGAACTATGGTCCAATGGTGTAAAGAAATGTACTCTCCTGTGCTATTATTTTTACCAAACTTTGAGCAGCCCAGCCTTTCTGTGCAAGACAGGGGTCTTGCACAGGGATGAAACTCGGAGCTTTTCAACCTAAAAGATGAAATGGTAAGAACTGTGTGCTATTGGAGGTGAGGGGTTATGATGGGGTTGGTGACACAGATGTCTCCAGCTGCAATGTCCTACTTCAGCAGCAATGGCAAGGTTCAGATACAGCAGTTAGTGGTGCCAAGGTCATGGCCGAGCTGCACCAGCTGTGGAATCAGGGGCACCTTGGTGGTAGGCTGACTTTGATCCCAACTCCCAGCACAACTCTGTGCTATTCTGCCTGCTCTGGCTGTCCAGGGATGCCAGAGACCTTGGCTAATTCTGCTTTCTCACAGAAATGCCTCATGGATGGGGGATTTCTGAGAAGCACTTCAATCAGGTTGGCAGAGACAGAAGCTTCTTTTTGCCAAAGGGATCTTGAAAGGCTGGCAAGAGGTTGGGCTTTTAACATACACCCCTTTCACAGCTTGAATTTTATCTCCCTCATTCTTTTCACACCTTACTTCATGCACAATGGGAGTTCTCTTTACTGGGGTGATTTGACTGAAGGGGCCAGCAACCTGAAAGGGATTGGCAGACTCCTATAGTTTGGTCAAGGATAGGTTTGGTTGTTTGTGTACCAAAATGATGTACAAGTCCAAAGCCTTTGTTCCATTAGAAGCATTCCTGTTTTGTGACATCCCTGCATGCTGAAGTAGCTATCTTGAAGAACAAATGCTGAAAATTAAAATCTTCTTCAGTCATGCTTCCTCATTAGCAGTCTGCCTGGCTAGACTCTACCTTATTATTTTTTTGCTGGTGTGTAGCTGTAAAGAGAAAACCAAGGAGAAAAATAGGCAATTAAAATGCATTAAATTGATTTTGAAATGAGTATGCAGAACCAGAAAGTCCCAGGAAGAACCCCATTTCTTCGTTTGCATCTGTTACTGTATGTGACAGTGCAAATTCACTAGCAACTAGAACAAAACACATTTGCAAACATTAGTAGGGTCAAACTTCTATCTAAGATCCCTCAGTTGAGTCTCTGAAAACCAAATGTTTTTTGACCAAATGTCATTGCAGTTGCTTGGCATGCAGTGCAGAGCAGGACCTTCCAAAAGCCATGGAGAAGTTTTTCAGAATGAACACAGCCCACAGCACTACAAATATGAGACTCTCCCCTCTGCAAAACCAGAGAATCCTTTTCCTCATTGCTAAGAAAAATGCCAAAAACCACCTCATGATTCTTCTGCTCTAAACGGTGCTCCAGCACAACAGTGAAACCACGAGTGTTGTGAAACCCCCCAACCTCCCAACACCAGGCTCTCCGTCTGCGCTGTGCCTCATCAGGTCTCACCAACAGACTCTTCCACATCAAGTTAATGCAGACACATCAAATGCAAGCCTGGAACAGTTACAGAAAACAGTGAGGATGATACAAATTAATCTCTTCTCCTTTGCTTCCAGGACTTCCCTTTTATTACTATCTTCTGTCCAAGAGTTCAATTAAATTTATTTTCAGATTGCTATTTAAGCACACTGAATAAATTATGAAATTAAAGAAGCCTCTTAACTGTGGTGTATGAGAAGGAGGCTGCCCACAGATGGTCCATATGGTGCAAGAGAGAACTGCATGGGCAGAACTGTGCAGAAAGGAATGCCTTTGTGAAGCTACAAGGCAGAACAATGGCAGAACAACCCCCCAGAGCTGGATCTATCCACGAGGCTGATTCTGGAGAAGGCAGGTGTGAAAAGACAGACTAAAGACTGGAGCTGAAAATTGTTTCACAGAATTGTTTCACAGAAATTGCCTTTGGGACTTCAGCTGAAGAATCAGTCTCCAGCGGTGAGTCTTTGAGGTGTTTACTGCTTGTACCACTTGTGTTTACTGCTCAAGGGCTGCTGCCTGCTTGCTGCCCAGCACTGATGCCCTGAGCAGTCCACAAGGACTGTGCCACAATGCAATTCTCATGGTGTTTCTCAAGTTACATGAGTCAAAGCTGTCAAGTCTGGAAGTCTGGGATTTGGCTCCAAGTTTCTCTGGCTGCACTCCAATAAGTGGATGCAGACCAATTTCACAGAAGCGGCCAGCAACCTCTAGCAGGACAAAGGAAGACCATTCCCACCCACCGTAGCCCCTCCTCCTCCCCACTGAAAGCTCCTTCACTAGTTGCTGGGCTGCAGATCTCCAGCACTACACAGACCTGGGAGCTCCTGTCACTGTTCTCGGGGTGCCAAGAGGTATAGAGTGACCTACGGGATAAGGCAGACTGAGACCTCAGAAACTGTGAATGCATGGGCACATACACACACAGGAGTATCCCCTCTGTTCAGAGTTCATGGCTAGTAAGACTTGGTGGCCTCAGGGAAAAACTGTCTGGCAGAGGCATTTGAAGGGTGACCACTGCCTGGATACAAAGCCCAGTGAAAGACTTCTTATATCCAGGGTCTGGCTTGGATGAACAGTATTTAAGGCTGGTGTCAGTGGCAGATCAGAGGAGAGTAAAGGCAGGGTAGTAAGAGATCAGTTTGAGATAACCGTGGAGGGGCCAAAGCATGGGCTCACATTTTAGTGATGAGAGTCTTTCAGGAACGTTATTATGAAGGTCTGGAGTGGGGCAGAACGCAGGGAAAGGGCTGCCAGAATGTTGGTTCATTGACCACATCACAACGCTGGGTCTGGCAGAGGAGCCTTGTGGAGTTTGTTGATTCAGAAGTGGTGAGGAGGGGAGTGTCTTGCTGAGATAAAACATCCTATCCTGCTAGGAGCATGGGATCGTGTTGCTTCTGATGCTTGGAACTAGTGGTCTGCAAATCTGGCAAAAAGTGGTTAATGAGAGCCTTGACACAAAGTCTGTCCTGATCCAGCTGCCTCCACCATCCGGAGATTATCACAGTAAACACTTTGTGGGGTAGTTTCCTCTTAAGGGCTTTTTCTCCTCCGTTCGCCCAATTAAAAGTTCAATAGAAACCACAAACTTGCCTCAGAGGGTGAGGGCTCTGAATGCCCAAGACTTTGGTTTGAAGCCAGCCTGGATGGACTGCTGGCAGAAACCTCTTCACCTTTCAACACCCACACTGGTAAATAAATTTAACCTGCATTCTCAGTGGCAGGACTTGGGGTGATGGTGTTTGACAGTGACTGAATTGGAAAGAAACCCTTTCCATAACACTGATTTCTGTCTCATCTAAATATTTAAGACTAAACCGTTCAGGAAAATTTCTTTCCTATGCTGTGGAAACACAGTTTTAGAAAAGGAGCACCGTCTACCTTGAAAGAGGGATTTTTTTCCCTTGGTTATGATGTGGACTTTTACTTATTTGTTGGCTTGCACCGCCCCCTTCTGGCTTGTTTGAAAACACCAGCTTTCATAAGAAACTTGCCCTTGGAAATAAAATAGTAAAGCAAACCCTCTCGTGTTTATGGATATTGACTCTTATCTACTTAAACGCATCAGTCATGCAAACTGAAATCGAGCCCACCTTTGGAAAGCACGGAAGCTGAACGGGAAGGGAAACGATGCAGGTACTGCTTCCGACTGGATGAAAGGGTCTGGTGGCTGTGAAACTATGTTGGCATGGAGAGTTGGTGCAGACGTTCTCTCCCCACCGCCGGCTCCCTTAGAACGAATTTACAGCTATTCAGTCATAACGCTGTGATAAGAAGCTTCAGTTCTATCTCTTAAGTTGCACACTAATCACTGCTGGCAGTGCTGGCTGTGCTTTCCACGGACGAGACTAACAAGAGTTCGAGTAGTTCACGGGCTGGAACACAGCTACAACAAAGAGCTGATCGCCGGGGAACTCCCGGGGCAAGGGAAGGGGCAAAGCAGCAGAGCACCCGCTCAAACCTGCACCCAGACACAGCATCGAGTCAGAGCTGTAAGAGGACAGAAGCTCCTGTAGGTGTATTTCCTATTCTCAGCAGTGCACATATTTGTGTAAGATTGCAGTAATCTGGAGGATGAAAAGAAAACTGAGTGACAGGTATGCAATTACACGAAAGTTAACCAGATAACTTCTAGAGTGACCACATCTGAATATAGCAAAAATTCACACTTTATTTTCATGTAAAAAATTTCAAACCCAGTGAAGCAGTCCCTAAGGTGATGTGCCACTCAAACAAGGAGGATGATCAAGTCTCAGGTTAAAAGTGAAGAAGTCCTTCCTTCATGCCATGTGTAAATGACACTATCAAGCCCCCACGTCCGAAATTTTAAATCAGTAGATTTACCACCCTGATGAAAATTTTGCCTCCTTCTAAGAAAAAGGTACCATTTCTTCCCTCCCAAGTCATGTCGGGGATGTCCTAGGATCTTTCTCCTTACAGACTAGTCCTAATCTTATCTCACTGTCTTTCACTGTTATTGCTGTACTTTCTCACTTCCATGCATCCTCAGTGGTGGCAAAACTTCTTCCCTTGTCAGTCTCTTAATGAGTAAAGGCGGTCTTTCTCTCTGAATAACCTGTATCATTATCTCCAGTGTCCTACTCAGCTCCATAATGTAATACCAGTAACAATTATCTATTTGTTGCTCATGTACTATGGTCTATTCCCTTCCAGCTGAGCATTTTGGTTGCCCAGTTTATCAAGAGACTGAATGCTTGTACAGTGAATATTTAGCATTTTTTGGAAACAAGACTCCTACTTACAAAACAAACATCTTAAAAATGGTAGCATTTCAAATCACCAGTCACTTCTGGTGGAACAGACCGGGAATAGAAATTGTTGTATGGGCAAAACGATGGAAATTATTAGCTTTCCCCCTTGACTCACCTCACATCTCAAGTTCTTAGTTTCTGCCTCAAGTTCTGATATTCTCATTGAAATTTGTGTAATATGAAGCTGATTACTACTGTATTTCAGACTTGCTAGCAGCTCCCAATTTTTCCTTCTCTTAAGAAGAGATAAAGTTCCCACATTTTTTATGCCTTGGAAAAGTATCAAACCAAAAGGAAGGGACACTACGTAGAAGAGCTGTGACTCAAACAGGACTGGCAGGTAACAAGAAAGACTACAGAGAAGCCTTTGTTTTTCATGTTTTCCTTGAGTTGCTGGAGGGCTCTATCTGGTGTCTTCCTTCCAAAATTTCTCCCTCACTGCCAGTATATACTGGCATATATTGAATTCAGCTTGCCTGAAAGCAGCTCAGCCACAAGCAGCTGCCTGGTCACTCTCTTCACATGATCACCAGATGAATCTCTCTCATGGAATTTGTGTCCTATCTTTAAAAATAAATACAACACAAATAAATGAAGTCTTGACTGTAGTCACCAACCCTGACCCACACGCAGATGTGACTGTGCTTGAGTCAACAGCTACAAGATCAGCAGGCTGCAATTTCAAAGAGGCCCCAGACACCCAGGTTACTCAGAGAACACCACAAGCAGGAGTGGAAGGTGCTGATGAATAGCTAGGACAAAGACATGGCCAATCAAATGACCAAAACACAAACAAGATGGTTTGCAGGAAGAGTGAGGGAGACCTCCTGATGTCCCCAGGGTGATGCCAAGTGACTTGCTATGAGCACAGGGTCAAAGCAGCATGCTGTGCTTAGGGGCTGGCTGTGCCTGCACACTGAGCACTGAGTGGCACAGGGCCAGACAGACAACCCTATGGACTGGGCTCAAGGCTTCTGCAAGATAGCTGCAAGCATCGTTCAGATTTTTCTTCAGTGGGCTGGGAGGTGGAAGCTGCAGAGGGCTGCATGGATCCTGCAGCACGGCGCAGTCTGGATGTTCCATTGCACTGTCCAGTGTAGCATAGGGTGGAGGGGTGAGGGTTTGTTTTTGTTGGGCCTCAGGCAAAATGAAGTTTCCCCCATGCTTTCATCTTCTCCCCCGCCTTCTGCCTCTGAAGGCATTTCCAGTGTCTGACCAGAACATGTGAAGTTCTGCACTTTTGGACATCAGTGCTGCCATGCCCTGAGGTAGCTGCCTCTGGGGCAGCCTTTGCTGTAAGAAGCCTTTCCCTGCTTCTCCAGCAGTGAACTCCATCACTCACAGTGATGATATGTCTGAACTGGCAGAGTGAGTTACCTGCATGTCAAGAAGAAAGACTCCTGTGCTGCTGCGCACCAGATCAGTGACTGTGGCTGGCTCTGCGTTACAGCTGAGCTATAACCTTGTTCTCCCTCCTCACCTGCCATCTCCAAGTAATTGCTTTTGGACAGATGGCAAGCTGGCAGCATGGTTATGTGACTGCAGCTTGGTTTTTTCCCACTCCCCCCAAATCTGCTTCAGGTTCTACAAAGAGAGCTTATTTTTCTCCTCCCTGCTTCCCTTCCAGCACTACAAACCAGTTTACACAGAAGTCAGTTGTTTCAACAACTGGAGAATGGCTCAGGCTGGGGACTACTTCCACTGGTATCTTCCAACATTCCAGTGGGCACAGCTGGACAAAAGCACAGAGGTACCTCGCTATGGTTGCCATTATGAGGGTAACATGACAATGCAAGTGCAGTGTGACAGCCAGTCCTGGTCATTCCTGGTCAGGAAAAATCAAATTTCTTCTAATGCAAGCAGGGACAGACTGATATCCGAGCTAGGCAGAAATGCGCGACATTTTGACTGTCTGGAATTATTTCTTTAAGGCAGGTGTTCCCAAGATGGTTTGTTAAAAGCATGATTTCTTTCAGTAGTTCCAGACATTCAGGTGTGAGTCTCACAGTCCCTTTAAAAGGCTTATTTTCTTAAAATGTTATTATTTTTTTCAAATAAGATTTGCCATGTGGATTTATTGTTTGCATTTTTTTCTCTGAAGTCTGCACAAGTTAAGGGCACCTAAAACCTAAGTTGCTGTGAGCAGCAGATTTCTTCCTTCCACCTCTTATATCATAGAATCATACAATAATTGTAAATTAAAACACTTCAACATTCTTAAATCTTGGCATCCTTCACTATAACATCCAATTTCCGAGCAAACATACAGATATCCTCATATGTTGCTTTCAGCTTTCAACCCTCCATGTATTGTAATACCAGAAAATGATGTAAAAGGACCTACCAGAATTAAAACTAGCCATGCACAGGTAGGAAGGTAATGTGAAGGCCTCCAGCTAGGATATTTTAAAAAATCAGATTAATAATTCAGTAACTTGAAATATTTTACTATTTTCTTACATGAAGAAGATTATGCAAGAAATTGAAAGGCAACTATAAGCAAGGCAAAACCACTACAGCCACAGGGTAAAAGTTTCAAAGCCATTAAATTTTGTTTCCCTTCACCTCCTTCCTAGAATTTGATAAAATTGTATGTGCTCAGGTTTGTTGTATTTATTTATTTTCAATCACATATTGTCCACAATTGCTTTAGTTGCATTTGGATAAGTGTAAGTATGTACTAGACCACGTCTGTGTCACCTGTCCTGCTCATGACACTCACATGGAAAATTACCTTCTACAGCTGGGATAAACTCTGTTCAGCTGGGATCGAGATAACCAACAGACATATTCAAGTGACTTGTTGTGGAAGAGTCAGTACCCTGATGAAGGGAGGAGGTACTCTGGGAAGCAGAAACTGCAGGAGGAAGTGCCTCTGTAGCTGTGCTCCTGCAGATGAATTTGGAATTCAATGGCAAGAGGAGGCACCAACCAGCAATTACACACAGGGGAAACAACAGCTCATCTTCCTCTACTGAGCACATGCAGCACAGAGCTTTTCCCCAAGGGAGCATCTTGACTGAGAATTCCCAGATCTCTCCTTCAAATAGGCAATAGATAATTGCAATAAATACAAAACATATGTACATACACTTACCCCTTACAGGTCTGCTCATCCATTAACAACCCCCAGCTTTCCAGCTAGGAATTCATCTTCAACAGACTTTTGAAGTAGTTATTTATAATTTGCTTCCACACAATGTGTGTTTACTTTGCAAAATCAAATTCATGCTTAGAACTTGGAGCAAAACACAGAGGGCCCATGGAAAAAACTAGATGTGTATATTATAGAGAAACAATGGAAAGCAGCTCTACAAATAAGAATTACAATGGTCTATTTTGTGTACTGCTTGCTTAAAGCTACACAATCATTATAACCAAAGCTCTTTTTATTCTTAGCAGTTTTGTCAAGAGCAGAGGAAATAAAGATAGTTTACTGCCAGAAGAATAAAGCCAGGCACATAAATACTTATCATGCATCACAGCTACAGAACACAGTATCTCCTCAGAGCAGATGATGATCTTTCTCTTAGCTCAGTAATGCATAAAGACTAAATTCCAAAGGTGAAATTCTTCAAGCCTGCTTTTTTGGAGCAATTTAGAGGTTTACTATTGCCGATTACCATCTCACATTGAAAGCATGCTGGAGGAGAGGAGACTACAATCAGGAGAAACCTCAGCTGCAGTTCTGCTAAAACCTGGTGAGGGATGGAAGAATAGAGCAGAATTTGTCAACTCCACTGCAGAGTGTGCTGTCATTATTCTGTTCATGGCATCCAGTTTTTGCCACTTCTGCTGTAAAATATTTTGATCAAAACTATGGTTTTGGTCGATGAAATAGTGAATAGGTCTTTCAGTGCAATTGCCTATTTGAGGCGGATTTTGTTGGCAATTGGCTGAGCAAATTCCCACTTGCAATAACAGCTGTGAACCCTGCTGAGGGCATCTGTTGGGTAGTTAATACTTGTTGGGAAGTATCTCGCTTTAAGTGTGTTTTGTTTACAAAAGAAATTCCTACGCTTTTCAACACAGTGTTAAAGACATTGTGCCTCCTGTTTATTTACATATAATGTTCGATCCGTGTTGTCTTTGTTCACTTGTACTGATTTTCCTCCCTGTGGGGGGCTAACATATTGAAGGGCTTTTTTGATTGCCTTCAAGTTTCAATTGAGTTATAATAATAACAGCCTAGATATAGAAAGGTTATTCAATTNGCAGAACCTACAAGAACAGTTTCTGCATCAGTAGCAAGAGCAGGACAACCTGATCTTCTTCTGTGGCTGTCATTTTTTAAGAATGTCCATCCAGAGCCCACATACTCTGCAATAAATTCCTTTGCCCTGGAGGAGTTGTTGGAGCCACATTAAGAGCTCTGGGCATGTGAAAGGATGCAAGTGTGAAACAGATGCAAGCCTCTTTCATATTATTTTCCCAATATAAAACCCAGGAATACGCAGCTCTGCAAAGGCAGGAAAAGGGGTCACAATGGAGCATCTCTGTTAATGGCCCATCTCCAAAGCCTCTAGGGAAGTCTGTACTGCCATTTTGTACAGTGAGGCACCAGCTCACCAGCACTCATGAGGTTAATATGCAACCCAGGGTGGATCAGGCTCGAACAGCTCCAGCTTCCAGTGATGAAGGAACCCTCTAGTGTACCCTATAAGAGCAATATGTAGGGAAATCACCTCCTCTTTGTCTGCAGAAGCTGATCCTCATGACAAACAGCTGTTTAACTGTATAAGTGGGTATCAAAATTCTTGCTTAAATACCTACAGAAATGCTGTCCAGTCTAAAAAGGTTCCCAACTGCAGAGCTCTGTCTTTCAGACGTTTTAAATGGAGACTGAAGAAAAGTTTCAGCTCGCACTCTTGCAGACGGAGGGTAGGACATTTGTAATACAGGCTTGCTCAAGTGGAAGCGGCTCATCAAGATAACAAACACTTCCAGTGTATATACAAAAGCAATGGCACATTTTTTGACAACCACTTTGAAAGTTTAGGGAGAAAATAGGAGAATTAGTTTAGGAGTAAACAGCTGAATTCTGATTGCATGAGTCAGCAAACTCAGTTTGAACATAAAAACATTGATGTAAACACTCACATTCATGGACGAGTGCTACAGATTTAATGTTAGGTATGCAAGGATTTAATTTATCTTCCATTTCCAAACTAATACTTTGTTTAGTAAAATGTTTTCCAGCGGTTACATGAACACGTAATTTTGGAATAGTATCAGAAAAAACCAAGATGATTACCAGTACTCTCTTTTTTTGCCGGGTCTCTCCTTTCCCTCTGTTCTTCCATCAAACTACATCGGAAATCTAGGTGTTCAGCTCATGTGCTTATTAAACATGGTCCACGTATTGTTATGTAAGTTACTTTGGTGAAGATATATTTCCTGTTCATACCTTGCTCCTCCATTCTGTCCCAGTTCTGAAATTGTTTTGCAAATATGTTTTCAGAGAGACATGATTACCATTTCAGAACTACGCATCCAACATAAGAGCTCACAAAAGCAAACATTTATTTAATACCAAGTAACTCCAAGGTCCTTCTGGGTGTAACTTGCAGAGCCAAGGCCTAAACCTGTTTATGTAAGCTGAACCTCAAAAGCAAGGTAAGTCACTTGAGTCAGGCTTCCACAGTCCTTAAAACAAAAAGTGAGCTGAAACTGGACCTTTGCTGTATATTGGAAATATTAAGGAAGCAGGCCCTTTAGAGAACTGACTCCACTTTTGAAAGGCTTACAGCTGTGTACAGAACCTATACTTTTGCTATCACACTAACCTTAAGAGTTTTAATGTTGGGAATTAATATACCTACCCTTAAGTTCTAACTGAGCAGTTCTGTACCCGTGGGTACAATTGTGTCTCATACAGCTGTATTGCAGTAACACTATCACTTTCATGCTGTTAGTTTAATTTCTGGTTTTTTCCTCATTTTCTGCCTAATCACAGATGTGATGTATAGATGAAAGACAACCAACTCTGAGCTTTTGCTTATCTCCTGGATCTTATGCATATGTTTGTGAGCCCACAATGTGTAAGGCAAAAAGGTCTGAACAAAACACCACCACCATTTCAGAAAAACTGCACACTGATGACTTTTCTTAATTATTTGAAAATAATTACCACTTATTGGGGAAAACAGAAAACTAAAGCAAACCAGTGACAAAAATACCACAGAACTAAACCAAAAATGTAAATCAGGAGCATCTTGGCAAAACCACACCAAAAGCAGAAAGGCTCCTGCTAATATGCAAGAACAGTGACATCTTGTGGGGATTTACAGAAGTGAGTTCACAGAGGGACAGGGCAATCTAGTCTGTAATGTAGGTAATTAAAGGAAACTCTACTTCAGTAGTTTATTTAATACATGTACCACTAATATTTAATAGAAATTAGGCTTTATTGCTTTTATAATGAGGAATGAAAATTAAAAAAAGCAGATAAATAGTTAGTTAGAAAAACTTTGAAAACAAAAATTAATGGAGTGGGGTGGAGTCCAGAAAGCTCTGCAGCTGTTTCCTCTGCTCTCCCAGGAAGTAGTTATATTTATCACTTAAATATTACTCATCCAAAATAATAATGGCAGAAGGGAAAAGAGACTAAACAAGGAATTATGTTGTAAAGGCATATAGTCAAACATAAAAATGACATCCATATTAAGTGTTTTTTAAAAACACACACATAAATATTTAATAAAGAAAGCATGAATAGTTATGTTGTTCCTTTCCACTGATTAATAGACTATGCCAAATTCATTAAATGTACTTCTTGAGAAAGCAAAGTTATATCACAATGGAAAATTAATATATCCTACTTGCCAGTACAGTATGCAAGATTTGGACCCTTCAGATTGCACCAGAGTATTTGAGTTTCTGGAACAAATCTTCAGCTGCTATAAAGTGTCATAACTCAGCCAAGATACTCAACTCTGACAGCTTACAAGCAAAAATGTTTTGATTTTTTTTGACAAGTTTGCACCCAAACTAAGTTATAAAAACATAACATTTACAACCTGGAAGATGAAAAATATTCCTACCATGATGTTCATGTGTTCCTCTTATTTTCTTTTACCTGAGTAACCTAAGTAAACAGATTACAAGGCAATTTAAACATATTAGCTAATACAAGGTTTACTGGACTTCTCATATATAGAAATGTACTTTGACACTATTTGCAGTTTTACAAATACAAAATGAATAAGAACTTTAAAACATATTTACTGAGCAGCCATGTTTTGATATCTGTACAGATCAATTAGTGCTGTGGAATTATGTACAGAATTTATAATTTAATTTTTAAACAGCTTTTGTGCAACCTGCCTGTAATGTGCATTTAAAGAACTGCTGTCAACATCACACATCTGTAATTTACTGGTGCCAGAAATGGAGAGTAGAGAATAGGACAACAGCTCCTAAAATAATACTGTGCTATGCAGACATCAGTACATAATTCAAATAGTGCATATTAATCAATGTCTGATGAGGAATAATAGCTGCTAATACAGACATGGGCATTTACAGGTATTAGGTTTGTTATAGTAAGTATGGATGAATGAACTTTTCCATATATAAACATTAAAAGAAAGGGCTTGAATTAGGAAGTTATACAATTATAAAAGAAGGAAATTTATGTAATAAATAACAAAACTTTCAATTCAACTTGCAGAAGATAAATAAAGTTGGAAGAAATCCTTTAGAGTAGCAAAAGATCTTTTGCGGTAGCAATGAAACCATTCAGAAGCATTATCAAATGAAAGGTATTTTGGTTTTATTTTATAATCATAACAACTAAAAGAAAAAAAATATCAACACAAAGAAAATTTAGTTTATCTCTGATAGTTGTTAGTGTACTTCTGTGTTATTGTATCTGTCAGATGTTTCCTCCTCTTTTTGTGCTCTATTCATGCTATCCCTTTTGATTTTTGATTTTTGATTTTTTTTTTAAAGTTTCTTTAGTCCAACATAAATCCATAGACACTAAAGTACAGTGAATATGCAATCTGCAGTGTGGTGTGAGTGAAAAACCATGGGAATATAAACACTTTTACGAGGTAAGCTTGGAGTAACTTGGAGGAGAGAACTTGCGCTTCAAGTACTTGAGAATGTAAAGTGGAAGACAGCTTACAACAGTGATTGCTGACACTTTCCACAGGAAGGTCACAGTTGTGATAAAGGCAACATCTGCAGAAACAAAAAGGGAAAATAAGTAAGGGGAGCCAGTAACATGGAAACTGGAGCTTCCACAGTGCAAAGTCAATAGAAGTCTCTTAATTGCTTGCTTGCTTATGCTATTGTCCAATTAAAAAAAAAGGGGAAATAAAGCAACAGAAAGTTAACCTCAACATTTTGCTTTTGCCAATAATTTTTTTTAGACAGGAACTTCAGAGTTCCTTTATGGTCCTTACACTGTTTTGCAGCTAAAGTAATTTTTAGGGGAAACAGAACCTTGGTTTAAAAGCAAGACTCTCTCATAATAAAAAGTTAAGTCAGCTTATTTTTCTAACGTAAGAATAATTTTCACCCACTATAATACAAGTTCACAAACAGAAATTTTGCTAGTTTGGATCTTTTATTCCGTATTGATTATTTTTCTTACAACATCTATGCTGAATGATTCTTAAAATCATAGAGATTAAATTAGAGCCCAAAAATTTCAAGGGAAAACAATGTAGTGATATTGCTACAAGCCACACTGAAAAGCTAATTGTTTATGACAAAAAATTAACAAGAATGATGACACACTACACTTGCTAATGAATTTTTTTGCCCCTATTTGTGATAATTAGGTCATACTTGGTTATCATGGAAAGATACCAGAACTCAGGTAACCCCAAGAATTTTTTTTAAAATTGTTTTCTTTATTTACAAATGCATGTATTAAAGAATTTGCTTCTCTTGAGTGAATCTTTAAACATCAAAAAACAAAAACCCAACACAAAACTTCTAGAAAAGTTAAACTTCACCTACCTAAGAAAGCTCAAAAAGACGCTCTGCCTATACCTGTTTCACAAGGAGGGAAAATGAAAGGATAGATTTACAGAAAATACAAAAGTTATGTGAAAAAACCAAACAAACAGGTTAGCTACACAAAGAGGAAATGAAAAAGATGTTAGTAGCATTAACTGGATTAGTATTGCCTTTCACATGTCAATCAGATTATTTTAAGCAGCGATTAAATCAAAACACTTTGAAAACACAGAGATTTTATATTTGGTCATGTTTTAAGATTGTGAATAGATCGGCACTTTTCTTAAATTTGACTTCAAGGTATAACTTACTGTATAAACAACTTGATCATATGAATGAAAATTCACTTCAGAAAGTGCAATAAGGAAATGCTTTACTGCTCCAACTTTGCTCATTAAAAATACTTTGCATATTAAATTTCAATGTATAAACTTGTTTTAGCCTAAGCCTGCTTAGACATACTGAAAGCTCATGTAACCTATCACAGACACCCTAAAAAGGCCACTGTGTGTAACTAACTCAAAAACATAAAAACGAATTTACTTTCATGAGTCAGAGCTGTAAAACAGTATCAATTATTTTTGCCCTTCTAATTTGAGTGCCATGTCATCATATAATTTCTTTGGAAGAAGATGATCCTTATAACAACACTGGAAAGAGTTTATTTGCCAATGAAGTGAAGCACTATTGGTCTGGACCACTGTTCCTCATGCATGGAAGTTGCTCTATATCTTGAACTGCAAATCATCACTTAGGTTTTTGCTACATCACATACACAAAAAAAGGTCCCTGCCCCCAGTTATAATGCAACTGACTAAATAAGAGTAAAGCATTAAGCAGAAGTGAGACTAAGAGAAAGGCATTTTCTCAGATTAACTGGTGAATAACACAGAGTAAAACACATCTTTATAAAATCTCATGAAATTGCAACCTTTTCAGTACTCTCAAATACAAAAAAATAGAGAAGTTAAGTCCCTGGGATGCAAGAAGCCGTGCAACCATTTATAGGCTCAATTGCTGGGGCTTGCCCAGCAAATACACGAGCACAGAGAGAAAAACACTGCCCTTTACGGAAGGGTTTGCAAGAAACAAAGTCCCTGCGGTTTTTACACTTCTGTGAACACCATCTAATAGTGTTTTTCACAGAACAGCACCAGAAAGGATGGAAGGACTAGCTGTCACCAATACTACAGACTTTCAGTGAAGCTGCAAGTTCTGCTTTATGAAGTTCCTGGAAGTCTGGACTCAACTGCAAGTACCTATATCTGTTCTTTCTTGATCCTTTAATTTGTAATCTGAATGTGGAGATTAAAAATCAACCCAATAATCTCTGTTAATGTGTCTGTGCATCAGTGTCAGAGAAAACAAAAGGGTGCTCTGGCAAACCTGAAATCATGTACAATACAGGTACCAAGCCCAGCAGGGTTGTTTCTTCAATAAAATTTGACTCGTGAGAAATCTGGGAAGTAATGGAACACCTGGGATAGGCAGTGAAGCATTTACTGATTAAATAAATAATTATATAATGTACATACACTACCCTAGCATTGAACACCTGGGAAATGAGAGAGTGAAGGTAGAACTACATGGAACACTTAATTCTGCTATGTAAAATGACAGCTAAAGAAGGGCAACTCCTTACTCATCAGCTCCTAAAAGGCAGAGAAGGAGCTGGATTCTGCTCCTTGTGTGGTATAATTAAAGCTTTTATGTATATTTCTGTAAGTTATGTTTGTAAAATCACACTAAGAGATTTTGTTTTTACTAAAGGTTAAGTTGATTCTAGAAGAAATATGTATTATTTTGATGCTCAGATTCTTGACTGCTAAGATTTGCAGTTAAAATGTGTTCTTTCATCTTGTGAACTATAAACAATCAGAACCTTAAGACAAAGTATGGCATACCAAAACTTAAAGCAAAGCAAACTTAATACAAGCTTACTATACCTATGAAACAATGGTTCTTCTATAAGGTATCTTTCCTGCTAGGCTGCTCCCTCACTCTCCAACAATACTTCAGCAATTTTAGCCTTGTGAGTTAGATCTAATGAGGTCCACTTGGTCTAGTGTACAAAATAATGCATCAATTCAGTGGAAGATCCTCATTTTTTACAAATCATATATATTTTCAATAGTGCAAATCTCAAAGCCAATTTAAAGTATGTAATTTGGACTGTCAATATTGGACCAAGGATGGAAAAGGCACACATGGTTTGCATAAAGTTCATCATCTAGATGAACCATACTAACAGGATAAAGTTTGTTGAATTCTAGGAGAAAAGGGTAAGAGAATATTTTAACCCATCATTAATTAGGCCTAATTTGAACTCAGTTATATTTATTATAAAGAAAGCTGCAAAACATCACCTGTTCTTAAGTGAAAAAAGAACAAAAGAGAAAAACATTCTTAAAAATAGAAAACAGTTGTTTGCTGAAATACTTTTACTCACCAAAGTATTCATTTAGAAATGCAAGAGAGGCCACATAGCAGCCAAGACTGAGGAATTCAGCCACCACCATTAACCAGTGCCATGTTCGTATGGTCAGTGCAACCATCAAGAGCTCAGTCAAGATCAGGGCAGTGAAGGAAATGGCAACGACGTGTACAAATTCGGATTCAAAAAGCAGCAGGGCTCCATACATCAGAATACCACCTGGGTAGGGTGGAGAGGCACACAAGGTTGGCAATACACTCTGTAGTAAAATTTTCACTGTACCAGTTTTCACAACTGCACACTGAACATTTGATTGCTTATTATGAAAATTTGCCCAGCATTTTTTTTAATAACATTGATCTTTCTAAAAGAAGGATATTTACTGTACTCTGTACATGTGAAATAAGCCAACCAAAGCCATAGAGAAATAAAACTATTAGAAAATTAAACACCTTTTAGTGCAATATATCTGATGAACTGTTAATTAACCTCATTTTGTCAAGTGCGGCAAATAAATGAGATATTGTTGAAAGTGTAATTACTTTTAACTGATTACATAATTCAGATTTCTTCAACAGTACTTCTGTCATTCCATGAAAGAAAACCACTGTGTAAATACATGCAATGTGATAAGCACTCATTAAAATTTTTCTGGATTAGCATTTAATTAAAAACATGTCCTTTTTAGGTGACATGCACCAATAAAAATACCAATCACGCTGTGTTTTGAATAGGCCTGGCACACTACAGGAATATCGATTTACGAGATAAAACAGAAAGCAATATATATAACTGCTGATGAAATGTTAAGCTTTGGGAATTCAACCTGCAGCTGAAAAACAATATTCCTAATAGCAGACAAAAATTTCTCAGTTCAGCAAAATTAGGACTCTCTCCTACCTTGGTAAATACTGATTAAAACCCAGATGAGGAAGGTCTTAAATGACAAAGATCTTCCCTAAGAGAAACATGCAAGAGGACAGTTAAACACAACTTAAAAAAAAAAATCTACTCAGCTCATATATTTTTAATAGTTCATTGCTAGAGAAACATTTTACAAGTAAAATAAGCAGTATTTGAAGAGATAAAGTCTACAAAGCTTCTACTTGTTTTTATGAGTCTTCATTACAAGCTTGTATAGAAAAAGCACAAAATCTAAATTCGGGACTAAGTTAAGGCCTTAAACAGAAGAGACACTTTAGCTTGCAATGCTGGCTGGTTTTCAGAATGATAAATACTGTAAAATTCTTTTATTTTTTATTTGTGAAATGTAGTCTTCAAAACAACTACAGCATTATGTACCTACCGACCAAAACCTTAAGCAAATCTGCACTTATTTACTAGTAACTTCTAAACGTTGGATAAACTGCCTGTTTGCTTTCACAGAATAAATTTATGGCTACTGCAAATTTTCAGCAAGTAACTATTACCAAATAAATTTTAAACTTTTGATTGTGACTGTTACAGATTGAAATATATGCATAAATGAAAGAATAAACGCTGTACATGTGATATGACTCTTGCATTCTGTGAGGGTACTGATGAAATATACTAGAACTGAAGATTTGAAAGGATACACATTTTAAAGGATAAAGTGGCAAACAAAGCAGCCATTTTGCCACAAAAGAAATGATCAGTCTAGAACAGGCAAGAATCAGCACTTCTTCATTGCTGCAGCAAGTTCCAAGTTCTGTGAACATCTTTCCACAGGCAAGCTTATGACTGTTTAGCCAGGTGGAGGTCATGTTTTTTTTGAGTTTAATCATGGACTGAAATTTCAAAAACTTTAAAAATTCTCAAGTGGAGGAAGAAAGAACCAAGATCTCCAGTAGAGGGAAAAAAAAGATCCCAGACTAACATAGCTAATAGCTAATTTAGTGCAATTAAAAAGACAAAGACTCAGAAAAGTTTGGACTTTCTTTAACTAGAGTCTGCTTCTGAATTTTTAGAAACATCTTTGAAGAATCTACTATCCCTAAAAAAGACAGTCTGCTTCTGCTTTGGATCATAACTTTCCTAGCTGACAGCTAGGAAAAAGAAGAAGCGCTTTTCAAAAAACTTCTGAAAACAGAATCTTGAGATTTGTTTCACTTTTGTGGGTAACAAAATTATAAACTTTGACTGTTTGCAAGTATGTGCAAGCACACAGAAAGCAGTATCTACGGATGATTGAGTTCAGATATACTAGTTATAAATATCTGTTATTTAAAGGAAAACAGTTTTTGGAGACATAAGCAGTAACTTCTGCACATTAGGAAAAAATAAATCCAGAAATTCATCTACCAAATAAAAAGGAAAAATAAACTGTTTGGGGCCAGAGTCAAGGCTGCTTTATCAACATCTCTTCAGGTTTGAATTATTTCAGTACAACCAGTGGTTACTGAACAAATGTATTAATAAAAATGATTGAAATGTTTCGTACTGTGGATTATTTTAATAGTACAGAAACTGGCAACAGTTGTGCAATCTGTCTTGCTTGGAATACCTTAAGAAAATTATTTATAAGAATTCCCAGTTTTGCACACTGGAGATTTCAGCATTTGTTTGTAGCTGAACGCTGAGGACATTCCTACCTTTGTGAGATCCTTATAAAGTTCCGGATATAGCAATGCCATTTCTGGCTTCACATCTTGATCCAATACTAGAGAGAAGACTGGAAACATAGTATATATAGTTGCATACCTAGGTGAAAGGAAAGAATACACATTAACACTTTTGTATGATTTAATTTTAAACTGATCAACTGAGTTCAATTATTCTTTTTCTGTAAGTGTAATTAAACTGGTTCTTTTTCCCAGTACTTAGGCAGCTTACCAATACAGCTTTCACATGCAACCTGCTCTTGTGGTTCGGAGAGCTGTCAGTTGTGAGAAGTTACAGAGATCTTACACACTCAAAACCAATAAACACATTTCTTTCATCTATCACCCAAGCTTATCACCTGTTACCATACTCCCTGTGCACTTGCACTTTGGACAACCAGTACAAAGATCCGACATTTAAATTTATCAATAATGGATTCATGAAAAGTGAAGAAAAAAAAGAGCACTATATTCTGGGCAACATGGAGAAAGTAGGTGGATGAGTAAGTGTGAGATGCCAATCAGAGAACAAGAGAATCCCCCAAAAGGACGGGTACCCCAGTTCTGTTTCCCTGACTGGCCCATTGATCTCCCTGCTCCTTTTTCCCTTATGGTCAAGGTCGTGCCCTCCCCACGGTGTCTTTCTGCCCCTGTTCCTAGCCACTCCTTCGGGTTCTCCCCATTTGTTCTGTGCCCTAATCCCGCCCATGGACTGCCCCTGTGCCCTGGGACCATTGGCCCGTGTACTCTCTCCGGCCCCCTGATCCCCTGTCAAAGGTTTAGGCTTGCTGCTATGAGGTCTCTCTGCCTGGGGGAACCAGCCCATGTGGTCATGTCTGCCCTTGGGACCATGTGAATAAACAACTTCTCAAGCCCCCATGGGGAGAGCCCTTCTCGCCTCCTTTATCGCCACCGTGTTGCGGAGCTGAGAGCTGGCCGGGGCCATGAGGGGCAGTCCGAAAGGGGCCATGGGAAGTGAAACAGCTTCCCTCCCCAAGGAAGCCCCCTGCGCTCCCAGGGAAGTTCTGTGGCTTGCCACACCATTGCAAGAAACTAGAAACTGCAACAAATAAGAATCTTAACAGCTCTGTGAGTGGCTTTGGATTTTATTGCACACATGCCAGATACACACTTTCTAACGTACTTCCCTGGAACTTAGCACAACTATTTACAAAGATTTTAGAGAGGTCTACTGAATGCCTCTGCAAAGTCTGGTGTAATCAGACCATGGTTTGACTAAGATTTAAGTTACTGTTGATTTAAATTGTTTTTGTTTACAGGGAGAATAAAAAGAAGCTCTTAGGTCAGCAGGGACAGAGAACAGGAACAAACACGAACATATGTGCAGCTCTCAGCTGTATAACTTGGGAAACTGTATTAGTAACCCAGCTGCTGCAACATGACCAAGGTGCTCCTAATGCTGCGCTTACATGAATGGAAATCTGTGTGGCAGACTTGGGTAGTGCACTCTCAGAGAAAATTTCATACTAGCTTCAGCTCCATTTTTAACATAAAAACCTGTGATTCTCACTGAAATTTGTACATCAATCTGTGTGACAGCTGAAGCTGGTCTGGTCTGGGAGATTTTCCTTATTTTTTCACCCTGTGTGTGCACAGGTTCTATGGTATCTTCTTCTAAGGCTACGCAGATCCCTCTCTCCAGAGAATTGATAATGAGACTTCCTCCCTCATGTAGTGCATACCCAACCTAGTGTGACTTTTCTTTGTACACTCATCCCAGGTTTTGGTAGTGTACACACGATAAATGTATGGAAAATGTGGATGACACCAAGCCCACGGTGTTATTTAACCAGTTAGTTTGCTGTACTTATTACCAGATACTGTAACTGTTGCTTTGACTTACCCTACCATTAGGAATCCTTGGTACAAGGGAACAGATGCAAAATAGAAGACTGACGAAAATACAGCCTACAAAAATCAGATAATTATTTAATATAATTCTATACACAAACCAATACAATACAGAAAAAATAACAGTACTGGTTAATTAAGATTTTGTGACATTTCAAAGACAGATGTAGTGATTTTAACTATTCAGGAAACAAAGTTTTAAATACCTGCATAGTTGAAATAATAAGGCCTCGGTGCATGACAAATTGACCAAGTGCTGCTGATCTTTTGTAACTGTTTCGACCATGTACCATCAGCAGCCTACCTATGTGTTTAAACTGAGTGATAGAAAAGTCAGCTGCTAGAGAAGCTTGTTTTCCCTCCTAGAACAAAAGAAAAATATTCCAAATATGAAGCCCAGTGTAAAAGATGTGTATCAGGTTTCAAAATTCTAAGCAATAATTAATTTTAAAAGATAAGTTTGTTCCTGCTTTGAAAATTAACCCTGCAATGAGACATGACAATTTTTTGCGCATATTCTAACATGCAGTGGGCTGTAAAAAGTAAGTTTAATTGCTTCTCCTACTTCTTCCAAGGAGATGCTACACAGAAATAACTACCATTTTTTTCTGCTTTTAAAAAGATAAAGCAGAAGACATAGAAGTAAAAATACTAAAGACTTGGCATTCTTACCATCTTGCAGAATACTTTAATTAGAAATGATCAATTCACTGCACTTTAAGAATAAAGCTTCTAATCACATGTTACTAGGCTGCTACGTGATACACATTTCACAATGAAACTGTTAACATTACCTTGCCTTCAATTCCAATTCCACAGTCTGCTGCTTGGATCATGCTGACATCATTTCCTCCATCACCTGGAAAATGTCACTGCAATATTCAGTTCTTCAGTGGTTTTATTCTCCTGGCCTTACAGTATTTGAGAAACCTCTTACATACCTTTAAATTCTTACAATTAATCTATGACTTATGATCAATTACTTCAGTAATCAAGACTTTTTCCTGCAGAATAGAGAAGATAACCACATCTTTCTCATGGAATGGCATTTCGCGCCACAACTACGCAATACCTGGCTGTTGGTAAAGAAGTGTCTCTGGTTTTGTTTTGGCTATTTCTCTGTGGCGCCACCTGCTGACTACATTTATTACAGATTTTACTATGAGGATTGTGCCAAGAGTTACCTATTGCACAGGTGCGTTTCCCGGTGTGGTGCTGTAACAGTTTCACAATGTGGGCTTTCTGGGTCGGAGAACATCGGCAGCACACTACAGCAGGACACTGACAAGCCAGCTCTACAAATTCATGCTCATAATACTTCAGACAAACCTGAGGAAAAAAAAAGACACTTGGATTTATTTACAATAAAATATTACTACATGTTGCCCAACACAAAAACACAGTATAAAGTTTTTTTTAAGGAAGTTTTCCATGTACAACATGCAACTGGCAGAAAAAAAAGACAGCCAGATTCTCCTGACTGTGGCTTTATTATTTTTAAAATCAAAGAGAATGTCAGTTTGAGCACCAACATGCTTTGAGGTTGAGAGAATAGACAGTACTAAAGCATGCTGTATACAAATTCCATTCTGTTACTGTACAGAAGATTATAAACCCAGTAACAGATGCCCATCTAGAACATATATCATCTAATTTGCACTCAGTGATAAGCAAAAGTACCTCTAAGGACAACTTAAAAATATGGACAAATACTCAAAAAAAGAGCATGAAGATGCGGATATATTGCTTTCTGACCATAAGCATATAAATAATTTGACAAAACCAAGATTTTACCTCAAGTGAGTCCCCAGATATCACCAAGGCACAGTCATGCTTCCTCCTAAAAGCATTTAGTTCTAAGTGAGCCTCCCCTCGAGTGGCAACCTTCAATAAAACATGCTCAATTAAAAGATTTTGTTATATTTTAAAAAACCCCCTATGCCTAAACAAATCAGATTTTGGGAACTCATACCCAAAAGCCTTGGTTGAAGTGTTTTATCCGACTGCAAGTCCAATACCCATGGAATTTTAGTATAAGCCTCAAATCTTATGGAGTGAAAAAATATCCCTCAAACAAGGAAAATCTATATAGTCAGCTTAAGTGGTTCCTCACCAAAGTTCGCAAGGGCTAAAATAGTAATGAATTAATGACATTAAAATATCTGAATTTTGAGCTAGCCTGAGTCTTTTCATCTGGGCAGGGCTAGAGAAAAATAGAAAAATTTCCCAAGCAAACCTCAATTTTTTTTGTTTATTAACCAGTAAAATATGTTCTTAGAATAACATAAAGTCTTCCTATTAATTGTTCCTTCAGTTTGGGTAACCAGGCACAGATTTCAAAGGGCACATGAAGATGCTCATTAGTACTAATCCTTCTGGATCTTACATGACTCTGAAGGCAAGATCAAGTGGCATAATATAAAAGAATTA
>WEIT01030233.1:8914-28631 GCA_013389985.1 Dryoscopus gambensis
CGGGCTCCGGCGGCCGCCGGCCCGGCCCCAGCGGCTGCTGCGTGGAAGCCGCGTCGCGGTTTCTGTCCCCGCGGGAGAGGGAGTTTGCCGGGCACGGGAGCTCCGGGGGCCACTGCCCGCCCCGAGAAGGGCTTGTTCCAGTGGGGCAGGACGGGGCGATCCCATCCGTGGAGTTTAAGGTCCGTAGGTCTGGCGGGCTCCAGCAGCAGTCACCGCTGCGCCGGCCTCCACGGAGAACTCAAATTTATAGGCACGAGATTTTTTTTTTTTTTTTTNATGGTACAGAAATTTCCGTGTTCTGACGGCGAAAGCTCTCTGTTTTAAAATAGCTGCGTCTATATTTCCAGCTCTGGGTTGTGGCATGCGTGTGACGGCTGCTGTGTGGGCACGGCTGGATGGGAAGCGGGCTGTCTGCCGCCTGGCGCTCTAAGTGCTGGAGCCATTAGCGGCACTTGCATCGATCCGTGCATACAGATATGCCTGGCTAGGCCGCGGGTGCGCACACCACGGCGCTCGGGGGAACATACAAACTGCGTGTGGAACGGCGTTAAAAAGACGTTATTACGCGTACTTTTAGTTTTACAGAGAGGGAATGGGACAGGACCTTGTTCCCGAGTCAACTGATCATCTCTGGAGCTGCAGCAGCATCCTTAGGCTTCTGTTGTCACTCTAGAGCAAAAGCAGTGAGAGGACAAAGCTCGCTACGAGGTTTGTAACCTCTGGTGTGAGCCAGAGCGGTTGGAAACAACTGCTGGTGTGTGGGGATGGGAGTGCAAATAGTAATAATATTGATGTATTATCATGGGGGCGGAGGGAGATGGACACAAAGGAATGACCCCGGGGGATACCACAGCCTTTTGAGAACCTTCTACCATATTTATAATTAAGCTGGAAAGGGCTATAGAAAATTAGTTATAAAATAGGTTGTAGTTGCCTTCTTAGTTATGTGCAGAACCAGTGTAATTTCAGCTTAAATGTTCTAAATTAGTAAACTATATTGCAGGAATGTTGAGAGCCTTAAAATAAATCATACTCTATTTATCTGAGTATCTTGTTAGCCTTAAAGCATGTGGTTAGCTTCCGTGTTGTGGTTCTGGAAAAAATGAGTAGATTTTTAAGATGCATTCTGTGTAGTTAATGCCATGCCTCTGTTGAACACATGCTAACTGTTCTGGTAGGTATGTTAGTTCATTTTAGCTGTTGTATCTGAGAAATAAAAGGTTAGGGCTTATTTTGCTGCTCTTGTTTGATTTTGGTAATGTTTTTTGAGGTCTTAATTATATGAATTCATGGTACAAAGATACCCAACATTTTTATTTCGTGGTAATGTTGTCCAGCACGCTTTCTTGATAATTCATTTGCTTTACAGTGTGACTTATGTTTAACAAAGTAGAAAACTTTCTTAACTTGTTAAACCAGAGATTTACTTGTTAACATTTGTTTGATCTGTCAATGAAATTATATATAGGAAAGTTTGACTGCAATAGTATGCGTAGTCATTTGTCAAAAGTTATTTTGAAAACAGTGCATCAGATGTAGTTCTAAAAATGTGAAGATAGACCCAATTATCCCTAACAAATACTTTGTTCTTCTCTAATATATTCCTGATGTACCATTATTTACTTGAAGCTCAGCATCTTTTTAAACTTCCTGTTTGGGAAGGATGAGGTTAGAATGAGAAGAACAAATTGGGCGACTGGAATATCATGACGTTGCTTATGTTTGGAGTAGTCACTGTACTGCTGCTGCATACTGCAGGCTCTAACATCACAAATTCCAGAGAGGCTTTTCTCAATGTGGCTGATTATATCAAGAATATTTTTGAGTATGACAGAACAGAGATATGAGTAGGCTTTTCCTTGTTCAAAACTGGCTTCTAAATGATCAGTTTCTACCAGTGCTAGATATTTGTGTGCAGAAGGTTAAGCATTTGCTTAGCATGTGAAGTTGCAGTGTATGGTATATTAATATACTGCTGTGGTTTCTGTTTTAGTGAGGGCTTGTTTATTTAGTGGGAATGAATCGGTACTCTACAAAGGAGATTGACAGTTTCTGTGTATTCCTGTGTCTTGCCTTGTCTCTTCCTTTTTCTCTGGGGAAGCGCTACACAAAGCCTTTGTGTTAGGCTGGAGGGGAGGAGAGGCAGCTGCCTTTTCAGAACAAGACACCGGGATTCGTCCTGGGTTTCCAGGGATCCGTTGTTGTACATGGACCAGCCACTGTCCTTCCTCCCTCGTTCTGTGAAAACGCTCTCACCTCAAGAAACCTGAGCTTCCGTTGACTGATCTCGCAGAGCAGCGTGTTGTGCCATGGATCTAGCAGATCAGCCTGATATGCCAGTTGTTAAAGTATTGGTGGGCAAGAATTAAAACGTGCAAAATTGCCTAAATACAAGGTGTATCTTAGAGAGTTCAAGAGCTACAGTTCACATGTGTTTAAAAATTGCTTGTTACGAACTTGACTTCTTGTTCATGATTAGGGTGAAAGAAACTTGTTCAAATCTTTTACTTGTTTGTTGTTTTTTTCCCCCTGTTTAAGAGTGTGGTGTCTGGGGTACTTAAGTGGGAATTGAACATGTTAATTTTCAGAAGAGGAAATAAAAGCTATTTCAGTTGGATAAGCGAGTACACCTAAATGGAGCAATTCCATTTTTCTGCTTTCCATGCACTAGTAGAGTGCTTTAATGCTTGTACTGTATTCTCTGTTATGCAGTGGCAGAATAAAAGTTGACTTCCCTCTTTTCATTAAAAATACTGAGTATTATATAATGTGGCTTTTAGTAACTATATCTTGTATGTTCTTTCAAAAGAGCTTCTTTGAAAATACAGTGTAGTCTTTTACTTATCCTTCACAACTTTATTTATTAAAATTTTAGAGTTGGAATACTCCCCTCTCCTTGCTTCAGTGCTAGACGTTAAGTAGCGTGCTTTTGAGGGAATCTAGTAACTTGGATTTTTTTTTAAGCTGCTCATGAAATTGTGGTGCCATTCTTAGCAGTTTAAATTTATAGTCTATCTTTTTCTGTATTAGCTTATAGGTCACTAGTCTTGAAACCCAAGTAGTGGAAAATTCAAGCAATAAAATCTGGCCTTCTGACACTTCACCTCTTGATCTGCTTGAGAATTCTTTTCCCATTTTTGAGATGTTGTACAAGTCATAACATTTGATCAGTTATTTTTAAAAATTATTTTTAAATTAATGGGGATGAATTGTTGAAAACTTGAGAAGATTTTTTTGGGGAGAAGGGAAAGATTTCATTTGAAAGGAGTGAGGAAAGGAGGGCAAATTGAGAAACTGAAGAAGTCTTGAGTGTTTTTAACAAAACTATTTTGTTAAAAAATTTAAAATATTTTCATTGTTATGTTCAGACATGTTTTTCTGTGGTTCTTGTCCTGTGTGTTTGAGAACTTTTCATCACAGAATTACATCACTCAGATGTCATTTCATGCTGTTGCTTTTTGTCTGAGGAGATTAGTCAATTATTAAGAATTGCACTAATGAGGAGCTCTATCTGCTAATTCTTCCTTTTGGAGAAATGTGTATATGTTGCTTGGCCTTGCATTTCAGGGCAAGTAGTAGTTGGAAGAATTGAAGGCCTCTTTCATGGGTGAAGTTTGCCAGATCACTGATGGCATTGATGAGCAGAGTAATTTTCTTTCCAGTACAAAGCTGTCTGATGTATAAAGGAAGGGTAAAATAGGCTGAACTTGCTTTGAGAGCTTGTAAAGAATAGCAAGTATCTTCAATACATAGCCATATTTTTCTATCTGGGTGTTGCAAAGGGATTTGTTACTTGTTGCAGGGATAGGTTACTATGTGGAGCTCACATGCAGAAAAACATAAAGGATCAGATTTTGTGTCATCCTGGTCTGTTATACAGTAATAATTTTATTATGTTTTTGATACACTTCTCTCACACCTGAAGTTATACAAAAATGGTTCCACTAGACTCATCCACAGTTAGGGGAGATCCTTGCCTTTCAGAGCTTGTGTCTTTTCAGTAGTTGGGAATTGTCTCCAGTCAACAGCTGCGAACTGGTTCTGAGAGAGGGTTCACTCTGCTCTCTGTCACTTCCCAGATAATTCGTAGATAGTATTTGTTGCTTCTGTCATGCTCTGTCTCAGGGTACTAACGTTTTGTGAGGGATTTAGCAACACTTATTTGATACAATGTTGTTCAACATAGTAAGAATTAGATTGCTTTGTTACATGGTGTATCAGCAGGATATGTCTTGTAGCTGTCAAGTTTACTTGTTGCCATAGTAATGCTTCAAATGCCACTCGTGGCAAGCAGTGTGACTTCTGACCAAATGAAGTATGACTCTAGCTTTGCGGTGTTGAAGAATTAAAAAAAAAGGGAGGCAGTGATCTGTAAATAGAATGTACTTTTCAGCATCAAACTGGTGACTTTTCAGAATGTATTTGTGTTCTTGAGTTATACACTGCCTTGAAATAATTATTTTCTTATCTTTCCATTTGTCAGCATCTTGAGTTAAATAGATCTAGAATGGGCATTATCAACTGATAGAAAATGTATCAAACAAAGAATGAGTGTGCTTTTCCTCGAGTGTGATTGAATTGAATTCCCTGTTCATACGTGATGCTTTGATTTTCCATTTCCAGTAGTCTATAAATAAAATCAAAGTCTAATTCCCTAAGTCAAGTCATCCTAGAACAAATTGTCATGTTTTACTCTGAGAGTTGAAGGAGAGGATTTGACATTGGACCACTATTCTTTTTCTGTGTGAAGTTTAAGTGCTGTTTTGTTAAGCTCTATTGTGGTAATCATGAAGATTTTGGGTAAAATTACTGTTTTACAGTTTTGAGCAAGACAGTGTGTCCAGTGAGGAAACCTGTTGAACAATTCATCTGGTTAGAGAAAAAACTTGAAAGGATCACAGGATAGATTAGTATGAAGAAAGTATTGATTGGTCTTGTGGGAGCAACGTGCCAGCTAACCCAGTCGGTTCTTGTCTTGACCTGCCAAGAACTAAGAAATTGATGCTGCAGCTGGGGAGCAAACCATAACTCTCCCAAAGTAAAACGGATGTATGCAGGAAAGAAGCTCCATTATTGACTGTCTTTTGATAGTTGTTATTTATTTGTAGATGTACGTAGATATAAGAAGATTTTTCACGTCAGCTCCTGCAGATAAAGTTGCACATTATTGTTAAACCAGTCTAACAGTTGGCTGCTGTTTTTAAGTGGAAAGTGATGTTCTCTGCCTGGGCCTTTTCTAGTGCCCACTGATCTCTGAGCTACGCTGAGTCAACTCGCTAACTTGGCAGAGAATGATGGTAAAAGGGAGTTGTTCGTATTGCTTTTTGGCTGATACAGGTTTATAACTCTTACTAGGTCATACTGTTATGTGCAACTTCATGCTGAATGTGTAGCTCAGATGGTCATAACCAGATCCTTTCTTTTACTGCAGCCTGGGTGCTCAGCTGACAGGTCTTCCTGCCTATTGTCAGTTCAGGGAGGGCACAAGAGAAAGAGGAACATTTTACATGAAAGGCTGCTCTGAGGTGGTGGTGCACTTTCTTCTCTGGTGATTTGAAGGAAATTTGGGCAGGATGCTAATTTCAGGCTGGACATTTCTTCCTGTTGTTCTGATATATTTCATTAGTTTTGAGCCTAGGATACTTTAGTCACGTGGCAGTGCTTCTGTATGTATCTTTCCTTGATCAGTCAATTTTCCCCTCCTCATCAGGGAGCAGCTGTACTTTGTCTGGCTTGTTGGAACTGGCAGTTAATACTTCAATTCTATTGTGAGGCCCTGCATCAACATGTAATGGCTCACTGAAGTATTTCTTTTTCCTGGAGTAAAGGTTTGGACAGGATTGATTTATGGTCTGAATGGGGACTGTGGCTGACATATGAGTAGCTGTGCAGTGGATGTTGCTCATATATGGTCTTGACATATTATAATGTGCTCTTATATTCCTTGCTCTGAAACATGTAAAAGCTGAATCTTGGTCTTAATAAATAATAATGTAGTTATTACTACTTTTAACTGTATTATTTCTATTCTAGCTTCTGGTATTACTAAAAAATGTACACAGATTTCACCCGTATCATTGAATGTTTCCTGTTTCTGAGTAGAAATCTCATAACCCTGCTTGCCATATGATTGTGTATTCCCATTATGCTCTTACAGAGTAGAAATTAGTTGTTGTTTAAGTAATTTCAAAATGCAGATGTATCTCACCACGGTTTAAAACGGAGTATGCTCAAAGCAAATTTAATGACTGTTGGTGTATTGAAAAAAAAGGAAAATACTTACCAGTTGTGTTGATAGAATTGTATTTCTTTTATGTAAATTCAAGAACTTAGAGAATACTGTTATCAGTGTAGGGTTATTACACTTTGCCATTATGGTGTCATGAGTAACTGTTTCCATATATACAATATTAAATCTACTCTCAGTCAATTTGAAGTAAAACTTCTAGTTTTAGACAAACTATTTCTATAGATCGAGTGTTCAAACATTCAAAATATACAAATATGGCAGGTTATAGGTCAACAAGACAATCAGGATTATTTTTGTAGCCTGGGCTTTAGTTTGAAGAGATTTGGAATTTAATCTCTTTATTTACGTACAGCTAATATTTCTTAAAACGTGTAACACTGTTATGCAATGCTTTATATTAATTAAGTAAAGGATAAAATGAAAGCCTCTGAAGGTTTCTGAGAAACTTTGCTCTTTTGTTTTTAGGAATAATTGTACATTTATTTGGAGGATAGTTAAAATCTGATCTTGCACTGTTCGCTCTTCTGATATGTAGGAAATTCTTATAATTTTTGAGAGTGTCTTGACCCCCATGTTTGTAATACAAAAACTTACTGATTTTTATGCCTCATCATTCTGTCATGTTTTATTTTTTCAACTGATCCTGGTAATGTTTTTTGTAAATTTAAGATAGTCCCAGCAAACTACATATGCCTAAGATAATTGTATTTTCATAATGAAATAAGGTTGTATAATTAATTTTCAAAGACAAAACCTCATCACTTATCTCAATCTAACAGTGTGAAGACCAGGAGAATTGAGATTATTGTGGCTAACTTTGTGCGTAAAACCAGCTTCCCTAGGACTTCCCTGAATTATGTGTGCTAGCTGTAGTTGAGCAAGAGCATATAGTGTAGAAAACCATTGTGAGGTCTTTTAAGAATTGTCAGTAATGAGGAATCCACTGAAAGAGTTAATGAAATATTCTATTAGTAGAGTATCTTTATGAATGCAAATTAAAGATCTTGGAGATATTTTTATGGTTTAAGGAATCTAAAGATTCAGCCTTTTAGTTGTATGATTTGTGTGTCAGAATGAAGATCTTTTGCAATTTCCTAGACTAAAGCAATTTCTACTAGTTAATGTGAAGGAACTGAGCTTCATAATTTTGACATACATATTATCCACTACTGTAATATTTTGGTTTTCTGGGGGTTTTTGTTTGTTTAAAAAAAAAAATCTTTTAATGAAATATGAGCACCAGAACTGGATATAATATTCAAGCAGCAATCCTCCATTGAGCAAATAGAGGTATTATGATCTCTCTTAGTATTTATTTGCCTATTCATCCATAGTTGTGATAACTTTAATACTCCAGCAAATGCATATATCAGAAGTAACTGTTTACTGCATCATGTTAGGTGATGTTTCCATTTATTGTTTGCTCCTTGATGGATAATGTCTTTGTTTATCTAAGTTGGCACATGTGGAGTTTGATTGCCGCCTGTTTAACCAGTTGAGGCCATTTGTCCTTTACCACTTCCTGATCTCAGTATCAACTACAAACTTTATAATTTTTCCTGAGTAAAAAATGTTTCAGTATTAAGTAAGAAATTGATTCTTATGGGAGTAATTAGAGAGATAATTGTTCAGTTAACTTACAATTATATTTTGGGTCCTATTACTTAATATATGATCTATTTATTTTCTGGAATTTTAGTTTCTTAAAAAAAAGACTGTACTGTGTGATATAAACTTAGATGTCTTGCAGAAGTATAAGTGCCGTAATAACTATTATCTTTATAAGCCAAACTTGTAATGACATAGTAAAAAGTTAGTTTGATAGGAAGGAGGACTTAGTTGAATGCCTGTAGTTCTAGTGTCTTCCTTTAATTCTTTAATAGTCAAGTCCCCTTATTTGACTGGAATTGATGTCGAGCTGATGGCCCATCGTTACCAAAGTAGTGTCATTTATCCTTTCCAAACATTAACATCAGTTATCTTTTGGAGTGCTCTATGTTTCAGGAATCTTTAAATCAGAGATGTCCTTGAAAATTCCTATTGAGATACAAGTTATTCAAATGCATCCGTCTCAACCTGTTTGACCTAGTAGCATCGCACTAATATTTATGATGGACTGGAAGACTCAGCGTCGTTGTGGCGGGCTCGGCGCGCCGTGCCGGCCTGGCCCCGCTCGCTGCCCGGNCGACAGCCGCCCAGGCAGCGGGCAAGCACGTCATTGCTTCGGTACTAAAAGAGGGCTGCCACTGACAGGAGCGTCTCGTCTTCTCGTGTCACTGTATCCTGGGACTTACACAGGTACTCTATATGCCTTTGCTACTTATACCAGAAAAAAAACTCTACTGTGAAAGTTTTCCCAGAGCCACAGCGTCTGGCTGTGTGACATCTCCAGTCATGCTAAACTCATCATCAGGACCAAATTCTTTGCTGTCAAAATTATACTGAATGCACCTATACCATATGTGAGCAAGGGGTATAAACTTTTTCCAATGCACTTCTATGAGTGATCACTGTGCATTACGGTGAGCTTTCAGACAGTGTATAAAAGGCAAAAACATTATTCTACCTGTAGCTTAACAATTTTCACGGAACGCCTCAAGGGACTCCAATAAAGAGCCTCCAAAGATGAATCTAGAAAGTAACACTTAACATCTATAAACAACTTCCAGTTTATTGCAGGTATTAGTTTCATTTTTTCCTCCATGATCCACAAATTTCTGTGTCCTGTCTATTTGTCCACACCACTGATTTATTTTTTTATATATTTTAAAGATGGTTAGTGATAGCACTGGTTTAAATTATTATTAAACATACCTCTCTCCCATTACTTTAGTAATTCACTTTTAAAAATATCATCCCCATTTAGTAAATGTTAGGCTGTATTCATTTGCAGCTATATGTAGCTACGTTGCCAAATTTGCTGCTATTTTTTGTAAGTAGCTATGGTTGAAGACACGAATTGTCATTGATAAAATTATAAAGTTCTGCATTTCTGTAAAAAATATAGTATACCTATTTGTAATATACATGGAATAGATATGTAAACAATGAAAACATATATGTGTATATGGTAAAAACACATACACGTGTAATGTATATATATAGATATGTTTTTAAAAGCGTGTTGTCGTATTCTTTATAACAAAGTATGTTACCATAGCAGTATTATGAAGAATACTATGTTTCTGATTCCCTGAACTAATTTTAGCTTTGATACAGTTATACCTGAGAATCTTGAACAGAGCAGAAGCTCTTTGATGGCCACCTCAGTAATGATGAGGAAGTAGAAACAAGAAATGCGAGAGAAGCACGAAGCTGTTTGAATACCAGCACCTTCTTCCTTTTCCCCTTTTTCCATTTAATTCCTTTTCCTCAGGCCTTTCTGGTGAGAGGTTTGGATGCCCTTCTCTGTGCAGCCTATGTGGCTCTCAGGCAAGAGCTGGAATTTCTTGACATGGCTTCTATTCCATGTAGTGTGAAGTCAAAAGGCTAGAGCAGAGAGTCGGAACTGATAAGTAACGGAACATGAAGGAGGCAGATGTAGATATATTAAAGGCAAAAGTAGAGGATTAGTTTATTTATTTAGGCTTCATGTGTGTGAATTATATGTTTTAGTCTAAACATGGTGACAAGAAGTAATTTCCATGAATTGTGGTTTTTTAAATCCTTGGCATGTTTTGATAAGCTTGCTTCATTTCTTATGCATCGCCATATGCATGGCAATTTTAGTTCACACACACACACAAAAGAAATCTCTAACTAGTTGATTGGACTATTGTAATATTTTGAGAGAATGACTATTACTGTATCCATGAGTGCTTTTTTCTCTTAAAAGTAAGATGTAAGCCTCTCACATACTTTTTTTTGTATTTTCAGCTTTCAAATTATTACTGAACAATTGTTAGTGGTTATTGAAATCTTATTTACTAGCTGCCAGAATGAAGCAAAGCTATTGGATGGAAGCAAATTAAAAACACGTTTTGCAATTCAGTACTGCAGCCATCAGCCCTTAAAACTTCTGAAAATGCACCTGAAACTTGAATCTCTTCTCTTGTTCCCATCACTAGCTACCAGCTCAACAAAATTTCCAGGAACAGATTGTCCTTTTGTCAGCCTTGACAACTGATAGTGACCAACAAATGGATTAAAAAGCATACTTTTGCTCTGTTTTTTTCTGCATGCTCTAGGGTCTAGGGTACAGTTCTAAATATTTAATGATGTGGTAAAAGCCCTTCCCCTTGGAGAAGGAAGTTCTGTGACATTAAAAGTGTGTGATCACTTCTCTAGCAAACAATGTAGAAATCTTTGTATAATTCTTTCTTGTATGTAAGTAGTGCCATATCAAAAATTAGGTATGTATATGCTGAATGTAATTAGGGAAAAAAAGCCTTAATCCGGGGCAAAGAAAGCCTCCAAGGTATTGGATGTAGTCAGGATTTGCCTTTAATGTGTTTTCTGCGGTAAAGGTAGAAAATACTAGAATTTAGTTAAAATTCAGAGATTCCTTATGAAATTATATTGAGAAATATCCAAACAAAACTATTTAGAAAAGTAAAAAGAATGTTAAGAGTTGTGAATATTTTATCAAATGTCACCAAAATTATAGGAATTCTTGTCCTTTTTTTCATCAGTTGTACATAGTAACGTACTTGTGGAAAGATGCCTACGGATAAATACAAAACCACGGATACTAGAAATTATACTTTCCTCTAGTTCTTTTCCATTTTTTAGTAAAGGGACTTCCTGCACTGAATATATTTAATATGTATTTTCAGTAACCCACAGTAATTTTCTTTTTCATGTAGTTGACTGTTGCCCACTTAACCATTATAAACTTTTAGCATTCACAGTATTAGTTTCCTCTGAGTCTGGCTCCTGCTGACCTATTTTGATATTTTTTTGGTTCCTTTATTAAATGACATCATAAATAGCTGATTCCTAGCCAACCTCTCTATGTCCTAACAGTTTTGTAGACCGCTGTCAAGTACCCCTCTCTACTTCCCATCATCCCTTGAAAAAAATTGTAAGTCATTACTTCATGTGGACATTAGTCTGTATCCCTGATTATCTTGTTCTATTTTCTTATTTTATGAACTTTTTTCTTTTTTTTTTTGAGATAGGAAGGGCTAGAATTGTATACAATACTCGAGGTATTAATGAATCATGGATACATACATGATCTTCATGTTGTCATCTGCTTTGTCTGAATTCCTAATTTTTTTTTTTTTACTGCTATTTAGCATTGAGTTGCCATCTTTTCTTACTGTATATCATAATAACAAGATCCTATTCTTGATTGCTAATAGTTTCTCATATGTTTAATGATCAGTTATTTTCTGATATACATAATTTTACATGTGCATACACAGAACCTCCTCATTTACCATTTAATCTCCTGGTTATACAGTATCATGAAGTCACCCAGCAGTTCCTCTCGGTTGTCCCTTTAATGGTTTAGATTGAGACTTTAAAGATCATCTAGATCCAGCCCCTGCCATGACTGCAAGGTTGTGCAAGGCCCCATCCAGGCTGGCTCCTTCTTTTGAAGGAGCATTGTGTTTACATACCCGAGGAATCCATTCCAAATTTGAAAGCAGAGCTGTTAATGATCCACATGGAAGATCATGAGTCAGGTTTTCTATATGTGAACACTTTGTGCAAAAAGATTTTTTTAATGGAACCTGAGTGAAAACATTGATCTTAATAAATGATAGCTCATCAGCCTAAAAAGGGTAGCTCTCTGTGCTGTACTCTATATTTACAGATGATCTAGACAAGATGCAAATACTGAAATTACATAGTCTGGTGATGCAAGGGTATTTAAATTAGCAAATATGAAGATGGAAGAACTGGAGAAAGACCTTGCTATGCTGAGGTAATAAAGAATGAAAATTATCATAAAGCAGTTCACATAGGATAAATAATTTTAAAATTTACAGCAATGAATGTACTTCTTTTGAACGTGGTCTTGCAGGTTCTGTGAAAGTAGCAGGTTAGTGCTTACTAACTATGCTGGTTTCCACATCTCAGAGCGGGTGTTGTAGAACTGGTAAAAGCACACATGTGGTCATCAAAATCAGCAAAAGACCTAATAGTTGAAGAAATAAATGAGGGGGCACGTGGTAGTGGTGTATTCCCTGTGTAGGAATGAAAGGTGAACAGGGAGCAACTGTATACTGCCTTTCTGTACAAGGGTTAATGAACCTCAAATTTAACTAGCAGAAGACAAAGGGAAACAAAGATGTGCTTCCCACAGCATGGAATTAGGTTACAATTTACTTACAGTAGAGCGTTATGGGTGTTAAAGTTTTCATGGTTCAGAAAAGTTCTGATGAACTTGGAGACAAAAATTCTTAAATGCCATCTTTGGCTCTGTGTTTTGTGTCCCAGCTTGCTATATCCCCAGAAAATATTCTAGCACGTGTGATTGTAGGCTTTCCCTTGTCCTTGTATTTTTCCCTAGATATCAGCTGCTGGCAGTAGTCAGAGACAAAAGACTGGACTAGGTGGATCTTTGGTCTAATGGAGCCTGTCTCCTCTACTGATTAGCTGTCCATGCTATCTGCTTTTCTACTGTCTAACCTATTTTTTTCTGCTGCAAATTAAGTTGCCTTTTTTGGATTTTTCCCAACTTCAAATGCCTTTGCCGAAGTTCCGTTTTGATTCTCTAATACCTGTCTTCCATTTCAAGCCTTGAAGGACCTTGTATTAGGAGCTCAAGTTTCAGTCACTGTTGCTTGAAGCCATGTTGAACTGCAGCTATAAAACCAGTGCATACTCTGACTAAGCCACATTGTTGACTGGATTTGTAGTTTCCAGCACCAATATTTTTTAGGGACAAACTGGTTAGGCAGTCTTAGATGAGCTACCCATCTCCTTTGTTGTTGTATATTGTACTTGTAGATTTGATGCTGCCTGAGCCCATGTGATCATTGTGGAATATTCTGTGAACAAGAGCGACTTCCTCTGTCTGTACAGAGGCACTGTACAGAGCCTCTCTCTACTGCCATGCCAGACTGAAGATAAAGTAGTAACTTGTGCTGCTCTGCTGGCACTAAGTTGTATGTTTATTCACCTGTCTTAGTGCCACCTCCCTTCACCAGAGCCAGGCACCAAGCCATTTCCTACCTCTCCTGTCGTTTGGCAGTTCATAAGGACCCACTTATGTGGCTGTATCCTACCCACTGGTGCTAGGGGTGTTGACATCACTGCTGATTTTGTCTTGGCATGAATGTCTCTGTGGTTTTTCATCTTCTCTTTGTGCCTGACTTTTTTAGTGCTCTTGATCTGCTGCTGAAAAGTAAAATCCACAACTGAGGTGTCTCCTGCATAAACTGTAATGTGATGATGTGTCTTTCCTCCTTAACTCTTTCAGGGATTGCTGTGTTGTGAGGCAGGATGGGCGTACATTCCCCTCGTTGAGGAGGCCTGGCAGAGTTTGGTAGATGTCCTGCACTATGTGGACTCTCTCATGTCCCATCTTCCTGTCAGCTAGGAGTCATCCTGCTTGGTGTAGTAGTTGCTGTCCTCATTTCACACGTTAGCAAAAAGAAGAGCTACTGTATTTAAGGAGATGGGATTACCTATGTATGCCCAGCCAGTGTCCTCTCTTTATCACAATACTGCATCAGATTTAGTTATGTGCCCTAAAGATAAGGATGCTAAGAGATTAGATACTACAGACTGAAAAAAGATTTTTTCCTCTGTTCTTTTTCCTGTTCTGCTTAGCCAGCTGTCAGGCCTCACTCACCACGTTTTTGTGATGTGCTTTATCCACTGATATATCAAGAGAATGCTCAGGTTTTGTTCGTGAGGTGCAGGTCACTTCATGGCTGGTGCTGCAGCCTGAGCACAATGCCGTGAGTGCAGTCGTGTGGCTGCCAGCTGGGCTGCTTCTGTGCTGCTGGCAGCCCTGTTGATCACTTGAATGCTGTCAGTGCAGACAACATTTTGCTATTCCCATGCCATCTCTCTGAACGTCTCTTCAAAGTTTCTCTGCCAATTTTCTTGTATTTTAAAAAACGTTAAGTGTTATTCCCATTTGTAATTAGAGTTTGCCTGCACTTTACTTCTTTAAGGTTAAGCATTTAGCTGTATATATGCCCTTGCATCATTCTTGCACAGTCCTTAGCAGCAGCTCTTCTCCTCTGTAAATTGATGCGTATCTACTGCGAAAAGTTTCATACACTTTGGAAAAATTCTTCAGAGCAGTGTACTGCTTGCCTTCCTGTCTCCTGTAGTTGTGTGTGTTGTATGCATGTGTTGGGCATTTATGTTTTTCCTTACTGAAAAAATGGATTTATGAAATAACAGATAGTACTAGTGGAGAGGTCAATAGTTTGGAGCATCTTAAAAGATGAATTTATCCTATTCCTTGGTATATACATTTAGTGACATTGCTGGTGAGCTATTAATATTCTGGGTTTATCCTAAGAGGATAACTGACTATTCCGACATTTCAAAAGACTGGAAGCAAAGATTTCAGTTTTGCTGATAAATCCAGACTATAAGTAGTTTGATATTGTAACACTGTTCCACTGTTTAAAATATCTTAATTGCTTGACTTCAAGCTGTCTTTGTTCAAAACCACACTTCACTACCAGTTTCCTGCAATGAAAATTTTCCTAGGATCTTGAAAAATTATTATTGTGAAACCTTGTATACTTAGGGTAATTGCAGATCTGACTTTCCATTTTCTTGTTTCTTTGCTGAAGACTTGACAAGTAAAACAGATTTTTATAACAAAAATCCATGCTTCTAGTCCCATTTAGGTTTGTTGTCAATACCAGAGCAGTCTTAGTGAATCTAAGACACAGAAATAGAGCTGTTTGTTTTTTTTTTTTTAAACAAGTGACACTTTTAGGGTTTTAAAATTAATTTTTGAATAATTAGTAAGGTTTCACAATCCTCTTTTTGGTTTGGAACTCACTCTGAGTTGTGGAAAAAAAATTGAGAATAATACAGTGTTATTTGGCATGAATTTAACTTCTCCCAAGGGTTAGGTTTCCACATTAGTATTAAAGGCTCTGCACCTGAGGTTGAAGTTCAGTAGCTGGTTTGAGTTGAAAGCAACAGTTTTCCAGCCTTTCCCTGTTCCTTACAGCTGACTTCCATTCTTTCTCTTTTTCTGACATAAGTCTTTGTGCTATACTGTGACAGATCAAATCAGGAAATTAACTCATGCATCTGAAAAATACCATGGCAAAAATGTCATGGATGAATTAGGGTTTTTGATTTATGACTCGTTCTAATTCTTCCTTGACCAAAATTTTCTGTTTTTCTATAGGTAATTAATTACATTCTGTGTTTCTGATAGGTGCCACAACCATATAATCTCTCCCTCTCGTGCATATACAGACGCTGTCCTTTCTCTATGGCAAGGTATAGGGTACCCTTTATCTCAGTCTGATCAAGAGACATTGAACTTTACTTCATTGCAAATGCTTTTAAGTACAATTTAATTTTCAAGCTGTAAATTCTATTTTGGACATCAAGAGGGGTTTGTATGCCTAAAATTTGTATGATTTTGCTACATGTGTTAGTTGGTTTAGTCAAAGATAAAACACTCCTTTGATAAACTTTGCTTTGCTTGGGTTTTCATAATATTTTGGTACTGAATTCTCTTGCAAACTGAAAATAGTATGGTAGCTTGAAATATATGTCTTTTTAAAATAAGACTTGAAATTAAACGTTGTATTTTTAACTCTGTCCTCAAACTGAGAAAATATCGCCACCTTTGTAATAACAACTGCAGATTTTGCCAGAAGGAAATATAGAGTCTTTGGCAATAGCACACAAAACAGTTGGGAGTTTTTCACACCTGGAATCTGCAAGTGGTGATGAGTATTTTTGGCACCCAAGCACTTGAGAAAGGAAAACCTAAAAAGACATTGCTTCTGTGTTGAATTTTTAAAAATATTTTCTTGACAACCAGTACAGTTGGAAATTTAAGTCTAGGTCTTAAATTCAGTTTTCTCATTGATGTGGAGAATGATGATTTTCAAAACACCAGCTTTTCATGGATGTATTTACAAAATATTCAGGTTTAAGCATAGGATAGCTATCTAGTTTGGATGTTAGAATAGATGCACTTAAATAATTTCTATTGCTAGAATTAACGATTTGAACATGTTCTTAGCCTAAGCGCTGGTTAAAAATAGAAAATACAGAAATGGAAACCATCTTAGGTAGATTCCAGTTAATTTACTAGATTTTAAATGAGCTGAAGGCAGGCAGATAGAGCTTCTACTAGGCTTAGAGAGTTCCTAATAGTAGAAGGTTGATACTATTCCATAGTGGAAGCAACAGGACATGTATCCCTTTCTATGGAACAGAAGTAATCTTCTGTACTCACTTGGTTTGTCCTGGAACTTAAAGTACCTCCATTCAGCCAAAATTGCCTGTGCTACTTCTGCTACTTTCTCAACCTTAGATCTGAATTTAAGCATCTGTAAAGGCTGGCAAGCAGAGATTGGCTTCAGTTTAGGCTGTCTCTAAGGGAATTATATACATGTGCACAGGTTACATGAAAGGATTACCTTTTTTTCTGGAAATTTTGCACTATTGTTTTTTAATACTATATAATCTCTTAGTGTACTTGGATGGAGTAAATTAAAGAAGTCATTTGTGGGGCTGATGCGTAGTTAAAATCAGTTAAGTGGATAGAAGGGTTTTAAATAATGGATGCTGTTTGTACGGTATTCTGGATATTGGCACTAATGCTCCTTTACCTGTTCTTATTTTATATTGTGATCAGTTCCCAGCAAAGGCTTATGTTATGGAACAGCCTATCCTCATTGTGTTGTCCTAGTTACTCCATGACCTGTCATCTGGAAATAAATGTGACAGAGGGCTAATTGTCTTTAAATGTGGTAGTTCTGTTATCTTGAAAAGTTCCTCTGAACTGGTCTGATAAGAAAACTGATGAGTTAATGAATACAGAATTTTATGAGATATATTGCAGTTTGAATGGCTGTTACTTTTTTAGCAGAATTATAAAGAAGTTTTCGTTGTGCTGAAAATAGCCTTACTGCCACCTATAAAACTGCACTGCTAAAGGATTCATCTGCTGAATGAGTAAGAGAAAGCTTGCACCTTAACTGTGTGTCATTAATTATTCATCTGCTTCAGTGGAATACAGAACATGCTGGAGCTTTTTAAAATTGTTAACAGCAGTGTAGACTGTTAAAGAGCTATGCTGAAAACAACGTATTTTGGTGATACAAATTCAACTGTATTTACTTTATGAGCCTTTAATTCATCTGTGAAATTTGGAATGCACCAAACAGTCTGAATTCAAATCCTTCCAAATTCAGAGAAATTTCAGTTTTGATCTTGACCTGAGAACCACCTCCAAAGAACGCATATTTATGTCTGTCCAAAAGTCCTTTAAATGTAGTCCTCTCTAATAATGTCTTTTTCTTCTGTATAAATTTGGAGAAGGTGATTGTAACCTAAATTGCACATACTAGAATGCACATTATTTGTTATTAGGAAAGGAATATGAAGATATTTATCCTCTGCAGTACATCAATAATTAACAGATTTGCAGATTATACAGTGTTAAGGCCGTTAGAGAACACATCAGAGCAATGAAACTCTGTCTAGATCGGATTGTGAATAAAAACCATATTCTTGTAGCAATGCCTGAGTGCAAGGATGGAGGTGTATAAGCATCTGATAAAGCTGTGATTTAGCAAAAGTATAAAGCAGTTTGGGACTTAAATCAGACAAATCTGACTTCTATCATGAAGAAATAATAAAAAAATCTTTTCTCCGTATTAGGAATTGGTATGATAGAGTGTAATTCACTGTGGATATCTAACTCAATGTTGCTGTCCCTATCACAAGAAGAATGGGGAGCAAGGAGAGGGGTTTTGAAGGAGGACCATATAAAAGACCCATGGTTATGAAGGAAGGCTTAAAGCTAAATGTATTTATTTACAGGAGGTTAAAAAAATATGTTTAGATGTTTAAATGAGGTGAAATTACTGGAAAAGGAATTTGGTTACCACAAACTGTAACCAAATCTTGTGATAATAAGTTAAAATTAAACATACTAAACCTTGAAACAGAGCAAGTTGTGCTTATTGTGAGGGAAGGAACATACTGGAACATGTTAGCAGTGAAGATCATTTGGAGTCTTACATATTAGTGTGTGCTAATTCACTGAAAGGGGTTGAAGTTATGAAATGGCCTGGTCAGGTAAAGGTTTGAACTGATTGCAAGCCTTCTGGCCTTGAAATTTGTCACTGAATCCTTCTTCCGCTTTACTTGAAGTCTTGAAAAAAACAGGATTCTTCAAATTGACTTCAACATGTTTGTAATTCTTGCAGTTGATTATTAAGCTTCAGGAGGAGCTTGGCACCTTGTCTTCAGGGGCTCAGGAGAGAACTTTTGCCTCCCATGCATGACAGTTCAATGGGTCCTGGTGTTTCATTGCTTTGAATACTTGTTACTGATGGTATAGAATAGACATTGTTGCTTTGTAATGATCTAGGATGACAAGAGATGTAACAAGAAATTAATGTATTAGCATAGGATTGAGAAATTGTGAACAAATGAAGATTTTGTTACTCTGGCCATGCAGATGTTACATACAGTAATAGAGTTCTTCTATGACAATTCTTAAAATACAGGTTCTTTGAATGTATGTGTTGTATCTTTGCATTCTGGGCCAGTTCCTGATGCTCTCAGTATGCTCAAGAATCCATGAATGAATAGCTCTCAGAAATACTTGTCAGAGTTGTGACTATAAATTGTAACTCTAAATATATTTAAAAAAAATGTTAAGTATCAAATCAGGGATCAGGTCGAGGCTGATAGCAGCATTAACAAAAAACTCTGAACTGTCATATCTTTGATTTAATAAAGTGTCTACTGTTCCTACAGGTGATGAATTTTGTTCATGTTTGAAAGCTTCAGCAAAAATCTTACTTGCAATTTTAGATTTTGCTCTGGTGAGATGAATAGTTTCTCCGTTACTTGTTTTAAGCGAATATCAGGAAAAAATAAACCTTCCTAAAGTTCCAGTGTAGAAGTGAACAATTCATTTGTGAAGACCAACCCCTGCTTTGATGTAAATGGCAGGTGGTGGAAAGAGAAGCAAACATTTGAGTTAGGGGAAAAACCACTGTATGTGCTTTACGCGTGTAATTTTGGAAATAGACCTTTTCCCCTTCATTAGTGCCTTTTCATTTAGTCTTAGTTCCTGACTGTGTTGCGATAATTCTGTTAGAAAGGACAGTAATTTTGGTCAGTGGTTAATAATGTTTAAGGGGTTCACATAAACAGCTCTAGTTCTTTTTAGAATTTTGACCTTTCTGCAGGGGAGAATTTACCATCACCAGTAGGATTTGAATTGGTTTAGTTCAACCTGATTAAATTGCAGGATGGATGCTGTTACTCAGAACACACAATCTTAATTTGGTTTCTCTTCATTTGTTAGAATTAAACCAATTTAGGCTA
>WEIT01030234.1:2058-57883 GCA_013389985.1 Dryoscopus gambensis
CATTAAGGGCAGTTCAGTACACAATATAAGGGCTTTGTCCTCTCCACACCTGCTTGTAGGAACTGTAAGCTTTGTCTTTTCACACTTTAGATAGAGTGTGGCTTGAGTCCCCCTGCTTGAGGTAAGATGTTGGTGCCACATCATCTGCAAGGTCTGCCATTGCGGACATCAGGGTGAGGCACATTCATTGTGGTTCATCTCCATGAGGAGACTGTTGGCTGTGGAGTTACCCCTCTTTTCTCATGCTAGGAGATTCAAGGTGAAGTTCTGAGGTGTTTTTCTTTGGGGGAGAGATGTAGTAATTGAAGGAATTATTATTTTTTTTTGTGACAGATGGGTATTCTGGGAGTTCGTCCTTAGATTGCTCAGTGCAGGGACAGAGCTTTCCTCTGGTTCTCTTAGTAGTGTTTTGAGTCTTAAAAAGAATCTCAGTCCTGAGAAAATGGGGATTTGTATTCTCCACTGTTCAGACAAACACAGGTAGTGTGAATTTAACAGTCAGCAAGCAGACTGGTTCCTACCCAAGATGCTTTCTTTTGCTGTGGGAACACTAAGCAGATACAGTGAAAATGGTCAGGTCTCCCCTGATTGGCCATAAGCCAGTCCAAAATACGTGCAGGAAAGTCTTTGATGATTTAATGTATGGGAAAGGACTTTAAAGCCTTAGAATTTGCTGTGAATTCACTCTGCCTTGAAGGTCCAGAAATGAAAGGGGAATGTGCTTTGATTTAAACACTGCCTTTAAAACACTCAGCTTTGTATTTAGATGCAATTAGGACCACAGCATGCTCCCCATCCAGTTTTCCCTGTAATTATTATCTTAAACACAGGACTGTCTGGCCTTTTGTTCAAGACTGCTGATATGATTTCCAGGATGCTGCAGGTGTGCACCTTCCTCAGCAGCAGCTGATGACTATGTATATTTTCTCTGCTACATCACCCTATTTCCAAAACAGTTTCTCTTCTTTCCTGCATATTTAGTATTAGGTAATTTTTGGTTTGGTTTCTTTTATGGAAAATGAAGTCAAACATTTACAAACCCAATCACGTACATGTAGGAGCCAACAACTAAATTAGCCTTCAGGTTCCTGCTGATCCACTGAAGTGCCTAAGTAAGGATCTGATTTAAATGCCTTTTTTTTTTCCACACAAGCTTGATAATGTTGGCCTAACTGCTTATCTAAAACAAATAGCTCTAAGATACTGACCCCCTACCCCAAGACATAGCGCTGCTATCAGTCTCCCTGAAGTAACACTCCAGTCATCACACTTGTAGCTGAGAGATTAAAAATGAATGAGCGTTCTGAAGGAAAAAAGCAATTGTTCACGCTCCAGCTTGGCCTTACTTATGACTTACTTATAACTGGAAGTATAATGCCTGACAACTCTTAAGTGGCTGAAAGCCAAGGTAAGTTTTTATCTAAAGCATTATTAGTTGAGACAGTTCTCTCTAATGTATACAATGAAGAATAAAAATGAATTATTTGAGCACAGCATTTCAGGTGACTAGGGTGCTGGTGTTGCTGAATGGTGAGTCCTGGAGGGCTGCAGTAAAACTTCAGGCTAGGTCATCAGAGAAAGGAACATGAAAGGAGACGATGAAGGAAAGACAGAGAGAATGGATATGATGGTGCCAGACATGTCTCACTGGTTGCAAGGAAAGAGGAAAGGCACACCACAGAATTTCATACAACTGTTTTGGCTCCATGCAGGTCTTACCAAGCTGCACAGACTTAATCACAGCTGTTTTAATGAAAGTACTACTTTCATTTCTCTTCCCCTCACAGAAACAGAGTCTCTCAGGTATGTGTGTATGAGGCAGCCTAGCACTGTGTAAAGAACTCCTGTTGAAGGAGCCTCCAAATAACAGGAGTATCTATATAGGGCAGCACAGAGATACCGACTTAGACCTGGAAGCTGTGTTCCTGTGTCAGATCTCCATTTGCCACCCTCCATTTCCTGTGTCAGATCTCCATTGGACAGAGATACCGACTTAGACCTGGAAGCTGTGTTCCTGTGTCAGATCTCCATTGCCACCCTTTGGGAAAATATTCTTGCCATGCTTTGTCTACCCTGCTTCCAGACCTCTGCATAGCACCGCCTTGCAACATGAACATGAACCTCTGCATTCCTACTACAGCCCTTGAGCTATGTTTCTTACAGCCTTTTCCCAGAAGAGCAAATGGTCCAGACCAGCTTCCCACTGATCATCAGACACCATGTGTTGTGAGATTTGGCTCACTGTTGAGAATGATGTGCTGAGATGTTGACATCTGTACGATGTTAGGCTAGATTCAGATCTTCTTAAGGGCTGAGTAATTCTATTGACATTGGTGGAATACCTCATAGTTAAACAGTGAGATCAGATTGTGGACCAGTACTAAGGCTTTTTTGGACTAACAGTTTCCTCACTTCATTTTGGACTAATAATAGTGCTGTCTGGGAGGCGTGTTAGCAGATGCTAGCTGGAGAATTATATTACTGCTACATTTTGTGGTTGAGACTAGCTCCAGCAGAAGTGTCCCTGGCTTCATCATGGGCAACATGCCCATCAGTCGACTTCTGAACTGAACTTGGAGGGGCAGAAGTGATCCTCTTTCCAGTAGGAAGACATTAACTTTCTCTGAGAATCTGGCTCCTAGCTTTCAGCTGCTGAGCCTGATGAATTAATGCACCATGGTTTTCTAATACAGACTGCTTTTCTCCCAGGAGTGGAACAGAGACTACTCATTTAACAGAGGACTTAAGATTCAGCTGAAACCATGGATCCCAGAGGAACAAAGCCAGTACTCTATTCAACACATCACTCACCCTCTTCCCACACGCTATATCGTTACAGCAGGAGCACTGTGGCTGCAGTCTTCAATTTCTCAGTAAAACAAGACCCAACCCTGCCGTGTGGCAGAGGAATGTCAGTCTATTTTGATGTTAAGAACCAAAAAGTTATGGATGAAAGAGCATGTCAAGATTTACAGCCTTGCTTTTAATTTACCTCAAGGTGCTGATTACCAGCAATACTAAATCACGTTTCGTGGCCTGTCTGGACAAGGGAACATCTGGGAAAGACAACCTTGATCTGCAGCATGGCTGGGCAGGGTGGGAGGATGCAGTAGCCCTGCAGATGGCTGTGCCCAAGCTGCTGCTTGGAGGCATGGGGAGTTGGTGGCCCACTTATCAGCAGGCTCTTATCCTTCAGTGACACAGATGCAGTAATGACCTGAGAGCATGATCACTGACCTTTGTTTTAGAAACACAGATACTTTAAAAATACAAAGCTGCAGACAGCCTGCAAAAGCTGTCTGCATCTCAGAACAATGCTATTGCACAATAACAATCCCGTTTTGTTTAAAGAAAACAAACAAAAAATTCTAGCCCAGTTACTCAACAACTCCAGGGACTGCCAAATAGTTTTGGGGAAAAAGAAGAATAAATTTTAGGCTGGAGCAAAGGCACCTACCTAGATTTTGCTAGCTTCTGTGGTTACCTTATGGGCCCATTTCTGATGTCCTCTTTATTCATGAGAGTGTGCTGGCTGATCAGTGCGGCCGTACTAGGATAAAAGCAGCGTGAGTCATAGGAAAGAGAGGCTCTGAGTGACACTCCTGTTTCTCAGCACCAACCCAGAGCCCAATCTGGCATTCAGCCTGGGAACTGCCTTTGAATGCCGAGATTATTTGTGTTCATGCATCTCTGTTTACCTGTAGTCTGTTGAAGCATCACTCTCTGGAAACTGGTGGTTCAGTTATCAGATCTGAGAGTTCCTTCACGAGTTTCAGCCTTCCTGGGCTGCTCCCCCGGCAACCTGCAGAACTGCAGTATTTGAGTGAGCAAGTTAGGGGAAATGAAAAGAAACCAAAGATAGTGCCAATGTTAAGATGAGCTCTTTTAGTGTTGGACACAGAATAGAAATATATTTAATAAACCATAAAATTTTTTCTTCATGTTTATGGGTCAGTTCTTTCACACCTAGAAGTCAAAGCAAGACCCATTATCACCTTTGTTACCTAGAAGAGACTTCAAGCCATAACATTCAGTCAGGTTTTAAATGTGAACACAATGCAGGGAAGCTGGAGGACCATTTTAGAATGGTGGTCCTGTTTGATCCCTCACGTTAAGCAGCGTAGGGTAGATGCTTCTCAGCTGAACCTAAACTTTTCCAAGGTGGAGGGAATCCAGCATCCAGCTTCATCACAATCAGTATTGCTCCTCCAAGCAACTTTTGGCAAGCTTTACCTCCTAGTGAGCCTCCAAAATGTGCACACAATGTGACAATATTGTGATAGGCCATTTAATCAAGGAAATTGCTGTGGGCCTGAATTCTCACAGGATGGATCTCCATATATTTGTTTGTAAGCTTTCTCACCTTATCTAGTGCTCCTCCGGATTTTGGAGATTTCAAGGACATTTTTTTTTGCAGAGAACCATTTGAAAGTGGTGATGAGCATAGAAAGGACACCTGCCTTTTGATTCACTTGCTCTCCAACAACTGTGTCACCAAAGAAACAGAATTTCAGAGGTTTTTATTCCCTGTTTTGACCTTACAAGTCAGTCTTTGGATCTTTCAATGCAGTAAACTGAAAAGAAGACATGAAGGGCATATCTCTTCATTCACATAAGCAAAGATTTCTAATTAGAAGATATCCTAAATGGAGCTATTGAAAATGGAAGTGATTTCCCTACCAGTGCTCAGTCTGGTAGCAGAATTTGAAAGACCTGTATAACTATGTGTTGTGATGTGTTGTGATGTGTTGTGTTTGCAAAAGCAGTGGGTGCTTTGCTGCTGATGTTCAAGGTTACACGTTCAGAGGGAGCGAGCACCATACGATGACCACAACAGATCAACTTTAGTTTAGCAAAAAGCTAGGGTTTGAGCCACCTAAGAGAAATGCTTTTTACCATCATGCCAATGTCCTTCCTTGTACAACTGGCCCAGTTGTAAGGCTCCCCTCCGGAAAAAGTATCAGGACATTCACATTATTCATCCCTTCTGATGGGACATAACTTGTTCAGTTGTAAAACTTTCTCCCACAACCACTCCAGAGAGATATTGGGACATTTACATGTAAGCCTGAAGGTGTTCATCCCTTCTGATTGGGCATATTTGGCTCAGCTATGCTGATGTGAAGGCAGCTGTCATGTCTTAGAAGGGGTGATAAACGATCAAAATCCCTGACGTGCCTCCAGACTCATTTCTGGGGCCTTCCACCAGAGGACTGCACATGATCCACAGTGTTATATCACAGTGTAAAACTCTACCCCCAGGTGAGGTACCTGGGTATTCCTACCCAGCCTGAAAGTATATTAACCCATTGAACCTGTGTTTTGTAGGCCTCCCTTTGTGGACCAAGACTTCAACCAACACTTCAACCAACAGACCTCTAAATTGCAACAACCAAGTCTTTCTCACTGGTGATGAGGTGTTTCTACTTTTACCCTTTCTTTCTCTGTCTCTCTTTCTTCTCCCAAGTTCTTCTTCTCGAAGTATACTGCAAGCCAGATTAAAAAATTCCAGTCAGTGCCTTTGTAAGAGCCTTGTTGTGTCTGGATAAGTCAAAGTTGGCTAAGTTTAAGTGTTCTAACTTAAAGTTGGTGAAGTGCTTTACTTTGTCTGCATGTTGTTTTAAAATTTGCCAAGTACCTTATTCTACCTTGATGTTTTAAAGTTAGCAAGTAAAAGTTTGTTATTGAAGCACTTGAGAATTTTGTTGTTTCTCTCATGCACCACCCAGAGTGAATCAAGCAACTTTCCCCTAAACCCACTGAGTGGACCAGAACATAACATGCATACAAATAAATCAACTAGAAAGATATTTATTTGTCTGTCCATCCTGCTTGAATACACCAGGCAATCTCCTTTTCAAGGAAAGATAGAATTCTGACTTACTTTTAAAGCAAAGATTAAGTTTTGTACATTTCTTAATTATTTATATTTTCTTCATCTTTTACCAAGTAAGAATTCTGGTGATAATTTCTTTCCAGCAGGTTCTCTAATCTGATGTTTTGTCTTCAAAACAGAAATGGAAGTTTGGCCACAAAACACTGATAATGTTAAAAAAGAAAAATACTTGGTACCTATTTGAACTATGTTGATATATCAATTTGTAAGAATTTCATAGTCTAAATATCCCAAAGGAAAAGCATTTTTGTGGTGTTTCTGTTGGAAGAAGCTCAGCAACAAATAATGTGGCAATATTTCTAGTTGCAATAGTGCAAGGAGGCATTTCTAGTTGGGATAGTAGAAATAACATAACTGAATTCTTTGGCCTAGAAGATCTTTCTGGAATTCTTTCTGTTGTAAAGCAGAAGGTGGGAACATTTTAATGGGAGAGGTGGGAATTTCCCCATAGTCAGCTTCCAGGGCCATAAACCTCCCTAAAATATAAATGGATTAAAACTTGGTCTTACAAACTTCTGTGCCATGCAGTTCATTAATCTCAATGTAGGCCACATCATCCTCTTCCCAAGGAGTGGGTTATATTTAAACGAGATCTCTATGTGCTCGGTAGTTCCCATCAAATGCACTTAAAGTAGATATGAAAACACACAAAGAGCCACTGTCAACATCACAAAAACTCCTGCAAAAATATTCAAGAAACCATCACCAGTAATGTACAAAATCTACATAGAAATATTTAGACCCATTTTAAAATATTCTCAGCAGCGTGTTTGATCTGATCAGTCTTTGTCCAGAGAGTAGTTGCAGGCAAGGTTCAAGACTCCTTCATAGCTCAAACTCCCTTGGAAACAAATTTGGCACTGAGACATACTGAAGTAGGATCCATAGTGATGCATGTTAGGTCCCTCTGCTCTGCCATAAATAGCAGAAACTCATTCATTTCTATGGGTCCTAACAAATGAGCCTGAAAGGAAGACAACTAAACTGGTCAAAATCAAGTAAAATTTGCTGAGTTTAGAACCTAAGCAAGGCTGTTCATCATCTATCAGTTTGTCTTTGCTGTAGCCCCTTTACAGGGTTGGCCTTGGGCACATTGAGGTCAGTGGTGAAACTTCCATTGACAGAAATGGGGAAAAACCAGACTTTGAGCCAGAAAGACATGCATGCTCACACGATCATGATCTCTTTTCATTTCTGATTGCTGAGGTGAAATATTTGTTTGTTTGCTTTTTGGGTTTTTTTATCATAAATTTCCAAAGTGTAGTTTGGGCTGACTTCTCTCAAGTTTATTTTCCACGCGCAGTATTGGTAAGTATAGTTTACTGGTATTTACCATGTAGTGTCTGTCTATAAAACATCAATAATATCGTCTATCAGACAGTGAAAGCTTTAGCTGAACACTAGTGAAGGACTTACTGTGAGAAACGCTTTGGAAGGAGTGGCTGAAATGGAGAAAATGCAGCCATCTGACACAAAATAAAAAGCAGAAAGACATGGTTTTTATAGGAAAAATAGTAACGCCAGGAAAGAAAGCAAAAGGGATATTTAACTATGGATAAGTCAGGTATTGCACTGGTCAGGGAATCAGCAATGTGAAGAAGTTTTTGATAAAAAGCTCACATGTTATGCAGGGATTTACCAGAATCTGTAGGAGGTGTTTGAAAAAGAGAAGTGACAAGGGCTTGATTTGTTTGAGAGTAAATTTAGTTTAGCAGCATTTTGTATACACCAGAGGGAAGCATGATGAGATGAAAGGTCAAAATGGCAGAGATTGGAGTAGATGAAGCAAAAGATTACCAAGGCATGCACAGTGCAGTTGTGATTAAAGTCAAACACTCTATCTTATCAGATATTTCAGAAATATGAAACAGCAATAGGCTTCTGAACCAGTTGATTAAAAAGAAAGAAGTTAAAAAATTGTTAAATATGGTATTAATGGCTTGTCTGCCCAAGGCTGGTCTGGAAAACAAAGGTGAATTTAGTAAATGGATGAACCCAACACACAGTGAGTCTCTCTGTGGTAGTGCTCATTTAGAAATAGAGCGGCTTTAGCTTTCGTATGTTTAACCAGCTTCCAGTGGAGGGAAAAAATGTTCTTTGGCACTAGCTATAAAGTGACGGGGGCCATACAGCCCCTAACTGCTGGTGAACAACCAAAACTAATCACGCAGCCCTCAAGAGAGGTGAAGTGGGAGATATAGAGGTACCAATAGAGTGTATGTGCCTGTATGTCCCTTGTCCCCATCAGAGCTCCAGCTTGTTTTATACAGGTGGCATAAGCAGGATTCCACCCAACACTCTGCAGTACATGTGAGATACATCAGCTGATAGCACTGATTAGGGCAGATCCCTATCCCATGTGAAAAGCAACTGTTAACATCAGGTCTTATAGTGTGGCTTCCTCAGGGAAGTCCTTTGGATAGGAATATCTTCGAGTAGCAGAATTACTCCTTATAAGAATAGGGGATATCTTTAAATTCTTTGAAATCTGTAAAGCCAGAAGAAAGTTTTTGAACACACCTACTGCATCTACTGTAACTTACAAAATCCAACTTGGTTCAAATTATACTTTCTGCTTCTTAAATTTCTCTTGCAGAATTTTTCCTAGTCTTCTTCACAGAAGTTAAAGCCTGCACTAAATTCCAAAACCAAGGTACTGTGTGTAAATGCCTAGTTGATGACATTTGATCATCTGGATCTGAACAACATCATTATTGGAGAGCTGCTAAGTGATTATGCTGTGGCAAACATAAAATAAAGGCTACCCTAGCACACAGAGCAGGAAAAGATGAGACAAACAGTCCACAGGACTGAGAATAGCTGCTTTCCTAGGAGGTGATTAGTGGAAACTCAGAGTCACACAAAGTTAATAAGAGTGATGAGCCTTTGCTACAACAGTCATAGAAAAGCCTTAGAAGATAGATTTTACAAGAAACAGTAAGGACTCTATTTCCCAGTCATTTGGCGTATGCCACTTGAACTCTTGTATCAATAAATATCTTTTTCAATGAAAATATTCTATGACGAGAAAAAATTCACCTCAAACTTCTTAAAAAGTCAGCATCCCTTCCATGTGCAGAGAATGCCTAATGGTTTTCTTGACACTTTGAAATGGCATTTCTCTGACACAGGAAATCAGAAAAGGAAGAGTAGGTAACTCTTGTAGGGGACTTGTGCAGTGATAACTCTTTGTGTGGCTGTAGACAATTTAAGAAATGTTTCAAATCTGGCTGTAGAGTACAAACATTAGGGCATTTAGATTGAATGCCAGAACTTAACCTATGATACCACTTAGCTTGACCTATACAAAATGCCAAAGTTCTCATTTTTTAAAGCCTACAGTGCAAACTCGGAAAAAATTCAGCAGCATGACTCAACTGCAGCATGCTTGCTCATCTGAAATGAAGCCAAAAGTTAATATAATTTTCTGTACCTTAATTTGCACTTTGGATTGCAACTGAGTGACTCAGTCATGATAAATCAAATGCTTTGTGCAGTTCCTATCTATCTGGCCTCCTTCTTCTTTCAACAACTTGTCTGTGACATGGCTAGTTTTCTGGAAATTATTCACAAGTCATTAAAAAAAAATAACTGTTATCCTTTAGTTTGTCCATAAAAGTTTCCCTGCAAATTTTTCTTCTTTCTAAAAAGATTTATTAGGAAAAATATGTAAATAAAGTAGATAGGCACAATTTTTTCCTTTTCTTGCTAATTTTTTTTTTTTTTAATGATCTTGTAGTTTAGATACCAAGATAATTGGTCTCAAGGGCATGGACTCACTTTAGGGAATGTTAATTATTAGTACAATTGTTGAGCTAGTTATCAGGTTGCTGAGTTACTGGAAGACCCAGGCTAGCTTCTGTTGATTTACTTTTGTAGCACAGTTGTTGAGAAGATAACAGTGATATATTCAGACAACTTCAGCCTGTCACTGCAAATCTGAGAATCTACTTGCCGAAAGGACCTGATAAGCTTGTAATGGAAAACCCTGGAGGCATCTGGAGTGATTGTCAGGGATGGATGAGGTAGGGATGGATGGTTTGACACACAAGCTACTTGCCTCTCCCAAGCCTCCCTAGTGATATGTTTTGGATAAGACTGAAATACTTGTAGACCAGCAGTGGAAGGGTGTTCTCCTTCACTTTGCCCCACCCAGACTATGAACATCACCTACACTTTTTTTTCGGAAATATAGCTAAGTGTTCCCCCACTTAGCTATGGGAGTCAGCTATAGTTATGGGGAAGGGGACTTGCTCACCTGACAGAGGGGCTTCTTTTGGAGAGGCAACAGATCCCACAGGCCTCACCAGCATCTCCTGAGCTGGTGAATGTCAGCATCTCTAATCTCTGGACTTCCTGGAGGGAAAGGGAAGGAAGAAACCCACTCATCATAACTGCACCACCAGTATCTTTGCCTGCAGGAAACTCCTGGCAATTATACCCATTTTGGGGATAGAAAATTGGGGTCATGGGAGTTTACATCTGGAATTTGAAGGTCTGTTAGTAGTCACAGGTAGTGAGCACTGTGACTTTGGGGCTGATTCTCCCATCATTTTCCAATCTGGTGTCTAGTAGTACATATTCAACTATAAACCTTAATGGAGAGTTGTTTTCAGGTTTCTATATTTCATATAAATTTTCATCACACTAATGATATGGCCCAAGATGATTAGTACTAAGTAAAGAACAAACTATAACGCGTTATCTTGCAATTTAGAGGTGAGACCTCTGGTAGTGAAAAAGTGACAGACTGACAAAATTTCCTCCAAACTCTTTTGACCAGTATAATAATTTTTTTAGTTTAACACATTTTTTCCCTTGAGCACAGACACCAAAAGCCCTTGAGTGTTTTTCCTGGTGTGGTGTCTTCTTGACAGCTGTGCTCAGGGAAGCTAGAAAGGAGCAGAATTACACTATTAAATGCTCTTGAGGGTTTTACTTCTATTTTCATTTCATTTTGCTAATTCCTGACAGTTTCAATAATGTACTGAAATGAGTCCCATCAAAATAATGTTGGACACCTGGGGAAAAACCCACAGATCAGACTTTCATCAGTGATTGCATACTGCTTTCAAGCGATGGTGTAAACAGTAATGCTCCATGCTAATTTAGTGCACCACCACATGATATAACGTAGCAATCAGCATTTAGGAATTTTAACCACATGGAGAATTCTCCATCATTTTCAGAAATAATTTTCTTCTTTTGGTGAGAACTCGAAGGAAGCAAACATATCTTGAAAGGTTGGTTTAATATGAAGATATATCGAGGCTCTATGTAATATTCTCGTCTTTCACTTGTTTTTGAAATAATAAATACTTTTAAAAAGGTCCTCTCCATAGCATTAGTATAGTGTACTATTAGTATAATGTCATGTGCACAGGTTATTCAGCCAGATAACAGACAGATGGTAAAAGAGAACTTTTGCTCAGTTCCATATTAGGTTATGATTTGATGATTACTAATTTAATAATTTTTACAACTTTTTTTGTTAGGATATATCTAAGATCCTTCAGAAAGCAGTAGTTGCTCAAAAGTCAATTTTCCAATCACTGGTTTTCCGCAGAAAGCAGAAATGCAATTTAGGACTGCAGACTTCTCGGTGAATGCTGAGGAGATAACTATTAAGAAATAAAGTGTTGAAAAATGGCAGATGAAAATATATATGCACACACAGAAATGTTTTAGATTTTTTTAAAAAGTTAATATAAGTAAATAATTATTAGCTCTGTAGTATGTACCTCTAAAGACATTTTATTTACAAAACTTACTTTAAAAGCCCTTCATTTTAACATAGTTGAAACCCCTGAGATATAACAGATTATATAAGGCTTTTAAGTTGACTTAATTGTAGAGAAAACCCTTATTTTCTTGGGTGTCTAGGATGGTCTCAGAGCAGCCCTTGGGGTGATCCTGAGCCAGCAAGAGGTAATGTGCGTTTTCCTAATAACTGCAGGCTTCTTGGCTGGGAGGTCCCTGCCAATCCCAGGCTCCTTGGCTGCTGAGGGGCTCCTCCTGGCACACAGGATGACAGGGCACAGGATGTGCAGCCCTTCAGTCAGGGCAGGGCTGGTTTGCACTTCTTGGAGTGCAGGAGCACCAAGCTGCTGACCACCAAGCCTGGGAAACCCAGCAAACACTTTGGCCAGGAAGCTGCAGCTCCCTGTCACTGGTTACCTGCAGCTGGGATTCATTGGTGCTGGCTTGCTCCAAGCTTGCACAGCCTGTGTGCCACGGCATGCAATCCATTCTCTTCTTCCTGTTTCTGGGAGGTTTTTGACATCTGAAAGCTTCCAGTTTTGTTACTGGAGAGCCCCAGCTGATTTCCTCCTCCATGCATGTTCCTGTTACTGTTCTGTGTCTTGTTTCATGGCTGTGTTGTGTTTATTTGAAATCAGGGCTTTTATACTTATTTTCAATGGTTCACTTCTTCCTCCTTTCATTTGCAGTTAAAGAAACTGTTATTAAGGATAATCCCAATATCCACCTATTTAAAAGGCATGGGTTTCAAAAGTCTTCCTAATATTTTCAAAGCCAAATATTTCCTCATACCTCATGACTCCAGAGGAACAAGAGCACAGGTATGGATGTATTTAAGAAAGTCCTGATACTAACTAATTTTCTGCCACATGTGGGGGTTGTGCCCCACAACGCTATTTAAAATTGACCTTGTGAGTAGTGAGGTAGGGATGTTTTTTCTTGCAAAGATTTATCTCCATGTTTGTTCCCAGGGTTTTGCAGAGCTGTCTGTCTAGAATTTCCACATTATAAATGGCTCTTGTTTGGTAAAGTTTGAATTATTTTCATTAGCTGGTCACCTGGGGCCTGACCAGAGTCAGGCTAAAAACTTCAGACAAGCACTACAGCTTTTGCAATCAGTCTCAGTCTCTCTCTCCTGTCATCCCCAAGGAAATGAAAGGCAGAAACGTTTATGCTTCAGGTTAATGTTTTAGAAGTGTTTGAGGCAGGAAGCAAATGGACTTATTCATAAGTTCCTTGAGGATGTTTTGTTTCAGTCATGAGGAATGAAACTTTCCTGAATAAAGGCGAGTCAGCAAGAAGTGACCAGGGGCAGGGTCTGCCTTTGGGATGTGCTCCAAGATTCGGGCACCTGGAGGGGATTCGCCTTTGAGAGCTTTCTGACAATCCATGCCTAAGGTTGGCATGGACTTTGGGAGCTCAATCATAGAGGTGACTGATATAAGTCTCAAACTTCGGTTAGATTAGGAGAAACTGGAAATACCTAGAGCCATATAAAAATAGTTACACAGAAGTGAAAGGAAGGAGCTGGAAGATGCCTCTCATTTACCTCAAGGAAGAACCATATAATTTAATTGCTTACATAAATAGGGATCCTTCTGGAGGGTGCCTAATTTTGAATATCACATCGCATTTACCAATAGACCTATCTTAAGCACCCAGCTTACTCACTATTTTTTTTCTTTGGGAAATCAAAACATTTCCTCTTTCTGGGTCCTTGACAGTGTTCACACTGACAGTGACAACCCTGAGCAGAAGTTGTCAGGGACCACTGGAGGACAGTGAAAAATCTGCCACAGCTATCCAGTGAGAAGGTAGCTTTTGAGTCCCTGAAACTGGGCTATTAGTGCGCTGTAGTTTTTTGGGAGCAAATGCAAAGACTGAAATTTCCTCCAATGGCCTACAAAAGATGCTGTTAAAGCTTTTTTCCACTAATGATCTGCAAAGCAGGCCTTGCATTTTTGGAGGAAATGTCAGAATATTTATTATATTGACTGAAGTTTATTTTCCTAGGCATAGAATATTATCACAAATAGTATAGGTTTGCAATAAGAAACTCGTTTCACTTCTGACTGCTTACATTGTTTGGTGTGTTCCTCTCTTTTTCTGTTATTCTGATCACGTGTTGGTGTTGCAGATTCTAATTCTCTAAGACATTTCTCTTGTTAAATGAAGTAAGAGTCAGCAAAGTAAGGTCAAAACAAAGTTGTGCTTTTTTTTTTGCTATATCTATTTGCAGTTATAATGAGCCCTCTCAACTTCTACAGTGAATCTTCATTGAAATTAGAGTTGAATTAAAATTTTTACATGAAAAAAAGTGGTTCACGACTGCTTTCTTACTGTGTGTCACGTGTATGCCAAAGCCAAATGTAGGAGAGCAAGGGGTACATATTGCATAAGGAGCCCATATGAGGGAGCCCTGCAGCTTTCTCAGAAACCATTTGGTCACTACTTTCCTTGGAAGACTTCTTTTTTACATGTTTACCCTTCACAATATTTTGTGGGTTGACCTCTGATGTCTAAGTCTGGTTCTGCTTTGTATCGTTTGTCTCTTTGTGTATTGCTTTCTGTGTCTGCTCCTTTGCTTTGGTTGTTTTCCCTGTTAATTTTGCACTAAGGCACCAATAGTATTGTTTTGGTCTGTAGGGCTGTGATCCAAGACAAGAGCAAGATCTAAGCACCTGAACGCTATGAATATATAACTCTTAGTGAAACAGTCATGCCTTACATTCATAAAGCATCCTCTAGTATTAAAATCTGATTAGCACACAGGAATTCTGCTCACAAATTCATGGTTTCAAAGAGAAGAACTTGCACTTCCAGAAGATTTTTTTTTTGTTTGACACACACTTTCCTTCTTGTGCAGAGTCTGTGTGCTGGCTCCAGACCATGTGGCCACAAAATAAAATCTTCTGAAATATCTACAAAAATGAGACATCTTGATTTCTTTGACGTATTAAGCTGTCCCCAGAAGGGGTGCAGAACCGCACTGCAGCACCTTCTGAATTGTCAAACACCTCGGTGCCCTTCCATGACGCTAGTAGCATGATGCTTTTCTTCCACGCAGTCACATATAAACATAAAACCAGTATAGTTTTGCTCAAAACTTGTGCCTATCCAAGCTGCCCCCAATCAAAGGGATGTTCTTAACGTGAACACCATTGCCATCTTTCCTCTGCTATTGTAATGTGAAAAATCTACAAAGTGAAAATCCATCATTTTTGGGAAATCTCCTGGTGTGTCAGAGATAAATTGCAACTCTCCAGGTTATTTGCAGGATCTGGATCAGTTTTATCAAGGAAAGAAAAAGTCCAGTTTATTCTCAACTCTAATGAAAAGCCACATAGAAAGTCAATCATTATTTTAATTTTCAAGACCAATAAAAAAGATATTAGATCTTCATGAGAGGCAATTTCTGAAGTGCTCATTTTGGTGCAGAATGCGTTTTTCTGCATGGAATCATTCAGTGAGTATTAGTAGATCTGGAGGCTGGCAAGGCAAACCCTCCAGCTTCGCTGTCTTCATAGGTGCACCACGATTCTGATGCCTTTGGTAAAAAAAGACAGAGCAGAATCTTGTCAAGGATGGTGGAAACACGGGTATAAGCCTTAACTCCAACTTATCTCTTCTTCGGTCGGTTAAATAAAGTCCTGAGCGACAGCTGGCATGCAACCTCCCCTTCCCTCAGAAGACCCAACACATCATCTACAACAATACATGGAATCCCTCCAATCTGCTCTAGCACATGGCCTCACCATCCTGCCTGCCTGCGCCCAGCTCTGACCTCCCAGTTTGCATGGCAGCGCGTAGTGGCTGAGACTGCCCAGCCAGCTGGCTGGGGTGAATCAACAAGCTGCAATTGACAAAACATTTTTCCTGACATATTTAGAATATTTCACTGGGGAGAAATCTCTTGAGATTCAACATCTGATTCTTCAGTCTGTCCTGGGAGATTAAAATGAAGGAGAAGGAAACGTTAAGTCATGCATATTGCGATTGAAAACAAACACAATGGGTCAGATTCCATCCTCGATTGCAGCCACACTGAAGTCTCTGTGGTTGAATGAGAGTAAGTGAGGACAGAGTTTGACCTGGTGCCTTGAAACTAAAATAATATAAATGATAGACAAGGACAAACTCATCTGCAAAGCTGCAGAGTATTCCATCTGAAGAACCTTGAGAGAGACAGAGATCTTATATCAAGGGGGACTTAATTCCTCAAAGATGAAGCAAGATAAAAAATAATTATTTGCAAAAATAGTTTTGGCTGACTGAATAAGGCGGATTTTTGTCATCTGACAGCTATGCATACTGTGTGGCAAACGATTAAATAAACAGATTGCTGCTCAAGCAACTTGTTTCCAATTTGAGATGCCAAAGCCGCTAGAATAATCTCTACCCACTAAAAGAAAATCACTTGGTCACACTGTGGCCACACAGAAGGCCCTATTCATCAGCAAGTCTTGCTTGCAAGATGTTTTTTTCTGTGGAGGAAGCATCTTCCACACCTGCTCAGTGCAGACAACACTGGGCTGACTGAAGGCACCCAGACTCTGCTTACTCAAAGGGGTTTTGCGTTGATGAACTGAGAAGAGATTTCATGCATGCTTTTTTTCTCTCCAGTCATTCTGCCTTCTTTCCTGAAGCTCTAACAGTAGTTGGATTTTAAAAATCCAGCCTTCTGCATGCACAAAAACTATTTCATAGCAATCTTTCATAGCAATCCAGCCCCAGAGAGGTGTGCAAATCACACATGCTGATGCCAAGAAGTGGAAACCATAGAAACAACATGAAAATTCATTCGTTCTTGTGTTACCTGTGACCTGAGTGGGCCCATCCTGAAGCTCCTGTGCAGTCTCTTGCCTGTTTATGTTCATACCCATCTGTTAGCATGGCACTGCACCCACTCACAAGACAGTCCATCATGTTCACTGGAGCTGATGATGGATCTGAAATGGCAGCCTGCATGACTTTATAAAAGGCTGTGATTTAGTGCATGTCCGCACATGTAGTGTCTTTGGAGCTCTGTATAGTATCATCCTATCTGCTTAATCTCACTGTCCAAGGGTTAGGATTCTTTTGTTTTATTTTGTACTTTCTAAGCGCCTGCTCTGTCATCTGCGTACCACATTGCACTTCATATTCATCAAAGGTATTTAGCACTCGACAGGGTGAGTGTTCTAGGACTCTTAAGATTTCTATCAAAACCATCCCCCTTCTTAAAGCAAGATCTTGTATTTGCCTCATGCATAAAAAATACAGAGTTTTTTCAGAGTCTGCCAGTTTGGAATTGCAGCTGATAACTGTTTTTCTTTTTAGTGCAGAGACTTGTTTTATCCTTACTAACAGCCTTCAGAATTGTACTTAATGAAGAGAGAAGTAGATTCAGTCCATAGCTAAGTGAGAAAAAAAGCTCATCTGCAAGGAACCTTCTCTAAAAATTTTTTGTGCACAAGGAGAAGAGAATCCACCAGCTCTGCAGCAAGGAAAAGGAAGTTATATGTTTGGTCTTTGAATATTTGCTTTGGTTCCAGCGTGGCTCTGTGTGCAAGCTTAGCCTTTGGCATATTTCCATCATCACCAAAATATATGGTTTCAGAAGGAAGCTTAACTTTTGCTCTGAATTACTTTACCTGTGCTATTAGATGGTTTCTGAGAGCAGCATAGGGTGCTACCTGAACTGGACCATCCTATAGCTTGTATTTAATTTTCTCTCATATGATATTGCCTGTGACAAGCAGATATATTCAAAGTATAAACTTCAAGCCTTATGATTTTTCATTTTCCTCACCAGACAGCAGAGAGTTGTCTCAAGTGCAGAGGGAACGTGTCTCTCCAGAGCTGCAGCCAAACTCACCATGGCTCTGGCGACCATCAGCAGCAGTCACACCTCTGTCCTGCCAACTAGTAATGCAGCCAGTGGCACAGAGACAAAATCTGGCCCCAGGAATGCTGCACAAATCACACCTGAGATTTAAACTGTGTAAACTTGTGTGCACGCTTCATGCACACAAGAAATTGGAGAAATGGAGGATAATTAGCAATGTTTTCTTTATTCCATGAGGAGCAGTGGGGAAGTGGCTGCAAGAGCCTTTTAAAAACCTCTTCCTAAGGATTGTCTTTGCAATTCAAGTTGCTTGGCCAGCTCTCTATGGAAGAGGCCATATAATTACAGGTACTGCTTTTATGTCAGACCAGCACTGAAAAGTCTAGTTCAGAAACAAGAAAATGAAAGACAGTAAAATACAAAGCATTCTGTTAAAGGACCCCTATTATATGGATGAAACCCCAAAATTTCTGTTAATAAATGTCCATTCTAAGTTGAAAAAAAAGAGAACTAGCTATATCACTTCTGAAACAGCTGCTGTGCGCACATCTTATTGTAACTATTTCCCATCTTATTGTAACAATAGGATTCCATTGCATCCCACTCATCTTCTCAGCTGGAGAACATGCTCACCACTGGCCCAAGACTTTCTGCAAAAGCATATACATACTAGGTTTTTCTCATACCTTGCACACCCTGTAGAAGCATACGTGAACAAGAGCAGTAAAATCAAAGCCAGAGTATCCTCCCTATTCTTAAGGATGGATAAGAAGCAAAAAATAGCATTTGTGTTTAAATCAAAAGAAATCTGGGTTTGATGCCAGGACAAGCAGACCTACTGGTGTCCCTTTACAGTACAGGAAGAAGACGAATAGCCAGACTTGGTCTATATGATTATAATTACTTTTTCATGATCCTGAAAGCTGATGAAAACCCTCTGCACCACACTCTCAAGTGTCGAATCTAGACAGAAATAATGGGATGGATAGTTTAGAATTACCTTTCAATAGCTAAATACCAATAATATGTCAAGTAAATATCAAGATCATCTCCAGGAGAGCCATCTAGGCTTCTCACACTGGAGGAAGGCACACTTATTCTCCTCACCATTTGTTCCTCACTGGTCTCTAATTAAAGTCTTTGATTACAAGAGGGTACCAAGCTGGATGAAGTATCCTCACAGTCTGTACAAGCCCTGGGTTTCTCAGTCCTTGAAAGCTGTGCCACAGCTCTGTGGTGAAGTTTTAAACATTAGTTCTCAAAGCTAACCAGGTGTCCTCTGCAGCAGGACCCACTCAGTGGCTTACAACCTGACTGAGTGATTTTTCTCAAAAACACCTGGTTTTTGAGCTGCCCATCAGAGAAAAAAAATAGCATTGCACCCCATGTGTTGCCACCACACTCCAAACAATAAAGAATGGTGTTTATAACAGTATAGTACATTTCTAATGTGGAGATATTTGTTTGTTTTTTTCTTTGCTTGTGTGTGTTTGTTTGTTTCTGTATAGATCATAGAAGAATTAGGCTTAAGAATCAGGTACTTTGCCCTTTAGTAATAAAAGAAGCACAGAGCAAACCAACCTTCTACTGACTTGCAACACAATATTACAGGTCTCCAGTAAATCCCAAACTTAGCAACAATTTATTGGCAGACTAGAACTCTCCCCTGTTTAATCCTGGTGTAGAAGAGAGAGTGCACCATTTTGTGACAAAAAAGAACCCTTGTAATTAGAACTGGTGACTATGCAAACAGCAAACCTGAAACCACCACTCTGATAGCAGTCTTTGAGTGTCTGCCACTTAGCACTTGGTGTGATGCTACAGGTCCTGGGTGGACTGTCTAAAACCCTGGTGTAAACCAGAGTCAGGAACATCTGTGAGGATGCTGCAAGCTAAAAGCTGTGAGTGTGCGCATTTGCTTGCACATATATGCATAATCTATCTCTCTCTCTACTGATTTAACAGAGAGCTTGACACATTTTCCTCCAAAGTCTTCCAAAAAGAGCTCTGCTTCAATCATGAAGGAGAACAGCAACAGCCCACAAACCCAGAAACATTTTTTCTGTTGAATGCGGTGATGTGAGTATCTTCCGAGGCATGAAAATGCATCTGAGCAAATCACATTAACTCTAGGATTAATTAGTATTAGAGTAAGGATCAAAGATGAGGTTTGGGCTTTAAAAAAAAAATATTCACACACTAAAATACTCTTCACCAAATTTCCTGTTGAGTGCTTGCGCTTCTTAACTTACTGGCTTCAGAGTCTACACAAGTGTTGTCTGTCAAAACTGAGCTAGGCCCAGTTTGTTTATTAAGACTGACTGTAACAGTGAGAAGTCACTGGTATGATATCAAAAGAAATGAAATTTGCTGTCCTACAGATCTAGGTCAGATTTAGCTGGGATATTTACAGGATATCTTTTCTCTGTAAGCAGATCTCTTCACAGCACTTCCATGAATGAAATCTTTCTCCTAAAGATCCCAATTTTTCCCTGAATCTTGGTAGAAATGGGAATTAGGAACAAGAGAGAACAGATAGATAGCATGGCCATTTCTACAAGAGGCTAAAATGGTTCACTGAAACTTGCTGAGTAATGTGGTTATATTGCCATTTCTTGTCCAAGGACCAAAATGCCAATCTTAAGCGATCTTTTTCTGTCTGTTCCTGATTTGTCTTCTTACCAATACTGATTTCCCTCAAAATATGTCAGGGCGCTGAGGAGTTTCTCAGATGATGCACCAAGAATGAAGACAGCCTGTTTCAGTAGCATGAGTTCTACTTTCTCTGGTGTGGTTTTTGTCAGTAGTGCCCATCTCTCTCTTGGATGTGGCGACAAAGGCTAACAAGCTTCCTCCTGCCAGCAAGTGGAAAGCAGAGGCTGATAAAGGGGATCGCGTGCTGGGAAGGGAATGAGTTTTAAAGTAATCTGGGCAATGACAGGCTTGAGGGCTCTGCAGCTTGTAAGCAGCATGGACACTCACTGACCTTGCTTTCTTTGCCTCATTTCACCTGATAAATGAGTGTGGTGCACTGGGAGTTCAGGTCTCCCCACCCACAGCAGCGCAAATCACTTCAGTGAAGGAATAATTGAGTAAGTGAGAGGATTTGCTCAGAGACCTTTCACATGGTTGCAGTTGCAGAGGGCAATCACTTCCCCAGTCTGTCTGGGCTCTGAAAGGTAAGTGAAATGGAGAGCAGTGCCAGCACTGACAGAATGACTAGAACTGAAAGGAGGACATCCCACAACGAACAGGCAGACCCGCAGCTGAGGTCAGCTGTGCTCTGGGGCTGGACTCGGCCCCCAGCACGCTGGCCAAATGTGTGGTCACACACCCTCGACATGGTGCAAGTGCACATAGATGCAGCTTCTATTCCTTTGTCCAGGAAATCCCAGGCAGAACACAGGAGCTCACTGAACCTCCTGCACATGCACTGTACAGATGGCCAGCACATGTGCAATAGGCACATCAGGCTTGCTGGGCATATGCAGATAACTCTGTGGCAGAGCTGGATGCTTGGCTGCATCAGGAAGCGTGAAGGAGTGGAGAAAGAGAGAGAGACGACAACTCTCCTACCCATCTCTGTAAATCAACAGTGCACTATTATCATATCCATCTGTTATGGAACCCAGCCCTAAAGCATATGTTTACCATTTACATACATTTTTATAAAAACCCAATCACCTGCTAACTACAGATTTTGTCTAGAAACAACTCGAAATTGTTTTAGGAGTGCATGTATGCTGTAGCAGTGGAGCAAACTGGAGTGCCCCTGTGGATGAGGTGGCGGTGCCTGCTCCTGCTCACACTGCCTGGAGTCGAAAGCCAAGGCTTGTGCACAGACACACCAGTCACGTTCCTTGGTCATGTAAGTAGGCATTTCCCAAGGGCCTCTGAGTGACGTGAAGGATGTGCAGCACCCAGGGGTCCAGAGCAGAGAAAGTGCTGAAGTTCCCACTTATGAGTTAATTGAACAAAAGCCCTCAGGTTAATTTTTCTCCTTTTAAGTTTTGAACTGTGAGGGGTTTTCATTTGGGTTTTCTTACAAGGGTAAAAGAAAAAGAGAAACTGTCTCGCACTCTACGCCGTTCTTTTGGGAAACGTAATTTCAGGGTTTTTACAAGATTCGAGGTGATGTGGAAGTAAAGAAAAAAATGTCGCTTGGTATTCTAATTGAGCAGCTCAGGTTTCAGTACAACAATAGACAGTTTAATGTGAAACCAAAACAAATGTTAAACCAAAACAAATGTTAAACCTTGAAACCTGTATAAAGTGAAATTGTCATCATCTAGTCAGTTTTCATTCTAATTCATTTCACCTTGGCTCCTAGAGAAGTCAATAAAAAATGAAGGTGCTGAGCTATTAAAGGATTCAGCCTATAACAGTGTAGGACATGTTCGGCACAGATTGCTGGTTATGGCCATTCCTCATGACAGTCATTCATTATATCCAAATGTAACTTAAACATGTGCCAGAAATTTTGGAGAGACTAATCCTTGGAGAAATGGGCTCAGGACCAAATCTCTACACTAATGATAACCCTTTAGAATAAAATATTGTTAAATTATTAAACTAAAATATTTGTTTCAGACTATGAGAATATGTGAGTCTTTCCTTGGTTTTCACCTCTTAAACAACAGGATAAAATTTAAGTTTCATGAACATTAGTGCAAGTAATTAAATACTATAACATTAGCAAGCCTCTACTGTTACAGCTAGTGAAAATTCATGATGAAAGAGTTGCATGTCCAGACATAGCTTTTATTAAGGATCTAGTTCTGCACACACATTTATCCAAGGAAGTAACTTTTAATATTTTGATTGATCCAAAGAAATCAATAGCTCTATTCACAAAGCAGAATGAATTTACATGCATTGCATACTTGCAGATTGCAAGGGATAATTTCATGTTTATGCTAATCTGTAGAATTTAGGCATACCTGTGGCTTAAAAATTTCTTGAGAATTATTTGTCATTTTTCAATATGTCACCTTTCAGGTAAACTCTGTAATATCAAATATAATGTCATAAAGAGAAGCATAGCCCAAGACTGAAAAACAACTACTGGTCTCTGTCAAAACTGTCAATAGTTCCAGAATTTTACGCCTTAAAAATGTCAGAAAAGTGTCATGCCATCCACTAATCACTATATATGATAACATAATTATTTTACTGATTTATTTGCATTGCCTTAAAATAAATAATTTGCTGTGGCTAAAAAATAAGACAATTTAGCTCGTTGATGAAAATAAAATTAACATAATGAAACATTAAATAATCTGGCTGTTGTGCAGCTTTCTGTGCCAGTGCTGTGTGAGAACAGACTGGGCAGTGGGGAGAACATCTGGCTGTACAAATCCTGCCTTTGACCCAGTGTCATGCTGCTGTCATGCTCATCTCAGCCTGGATGGTGAACAGCCTCGACCTGCAGCTTCTCTGCCCTGGCTCCTGCTGCAGCACAAGGCTGTTATTCAGGACAAACCAGGTCTGGGTTCAGTAAAATCACTGCCTGCATCCCCTCTGTGAAGCATATTGAGAAACTTGTGTGAGGGCTTCAGCTTTAGGTGAACTAATTGATAGAGCTGCTGCTTCTAGCTCTGGGGTGCAAACCTCTTTCAGTTCTCCTGCTTGCTTGGCTGTTTTCCTGTCCAGGATACTGAACTGTAGTTTCAGACCAGAAAACTGGGATCCTGAGCAGGCTGGCTCCTTTCTGAGTCTAGTCAGCTTGAAACCTTTCCTCCCCTCATTGTACCTCACTCCCCAAAACCTGGAGAGGCTTCTTAGAAGACTCAACCCTTTTCTTAGGCCTCTTGTTTCACATGTAGGCAGTTATGAGAGTTTCTACTTCCTGTCTCTCAGATTGGGGTTGTACTTCTTCCATGCTGCTATTTCTGACCATCAGTTAATTTTCCTTTGGTACTTCTTCCATGCTGCTATTTCTGACCATCAGTTAATTTTCCTTTGTGCATTGTAAAAACAAAATAGAAAAAGCTAGGAAGAAGATTTTTGGTGAGTTCGTGGTTTAGGGGTTTTTTCTGTAGATTAAGATGCTAGGTTGGTAACATCCTCTTTGATAGTCCTTATGGAGGACATGTGTTCACCTTCACTCAGGCACCAATTTTCAGTAGGAACTTGTTTGTGTAAAAATTCAATAAATATATTAACAGCAATCTTTACTGGTCCTCTGGCTTGCTATTATCAGTTAGAATGCTCCAGGCATCACAGAACACATGAATATTAAAGAGCAATTGTTAACATTTTGATGTTTTGTCAGCACTTTGTGTCAAAACATCTTCCTACTGGGATGCAGCGTGATGACACTGTGTCAAAACAGAATATCATCACCCCGTGCTAAAATGCTGCAATGTGATGACATTTAGATCTACGTGCTCCAAGAGCTATTTGTACCACCAAAGCAAACCTTTCTTAAACCGGTGGTGGCACCTGGCTGGAGAGCAAATCTGTGAGGGAAAGGTGTAGCATATAAACAGTATATAAGAAAGGCAGAAAAGATGTTTTAGCAGACAGCAAGAGCTGGTACAAAAATTCAGGAGACAAGATTTTTAGCACTGCATAATAGGCATTAAAATACCCATAATTATTTGAAGCCCAGGGTAAAATCACCTCTTTCAACAGAGCCCCTGATTATCAGTAGCAGTTATTCCCTCGATAGTCCCATTTACTTCTTGAAAAAGTGATTCTAAAAGTGTAACTTTCATTAAAAAGTTACTTTTGAAAGGGAAAACAAATTAATGAGATTCTTTTACTTCTATTTCTTTTCTTTGTACCATCAACCCCTTCAATAATCGAGACAAACTGGGAATTTAAAACTATGCCCTGAATGTTTTAAAATTAGCACTGGAAGAGAGTAGGGTATAAGACTGTGGAAAACAAAACTTCTGAATAAAAAATATGAGAAGCTTCAGATTCCAAAGGTCTATTTTCAATTAAAAAATTACAAACTTCTAGTTTTTGTTGAAAACCAAACTAAAATATTCGTAAGAGGTGTTGTAAAAATACAAATTACAATATTCTAAGAACATCTATGGGACTGGAAATATGTTAAATATTTAAATATTTAAAACATTTTTGTGTCTTTTAATGTTTTAATTAAGACTTGGGAAGTTCTGACTGATGGAAGTAAAGGGATACAGGTCCATTCTTTCATCAGCAGCTTAATATTTTATACTTTCAGAGAATTACTGATAATCCTAGACCATGAATTCAGAAAATGAATCATTCATACAGTCTTAAAGAGGACCAAGCTGTCTGAGTTCTCTATGTCTCTGATTCTAATTGTTCTAAAGAAACTTCTCCAAGCATGTACCAGACTAAAGTGAAAATAGCAGATGCTTTAGCTGACAGTGCTGCACTTCCAGCTCCTGCTAAAGCCTGCAAGAACTGTAGCTGCCATGGCCCTCTTCGGACTGGGCCCCCCTTTTCTTCACACAAAGAAATTTCCTGAAACAACAAAGAAGTTTTAAGATTTAGTAATCAACATATGTCATATCATTTGAACATGATTTTTGTGCATCCATTTCAAAGGCAGACTGGATGTTCAGCCAGTGATGCAGCTGGCCTTTTTCCAAGCTAAACAGCATGGTCTCTTCAGCTTTACCATTCTTGCAGGCTCTAGCAAATTTTGGAGGTAATGTGCAATCAGGTATGTGAGACCATATTACATATTGGCAAATTTCTCCCCATGGAAAATGAAAATACTGTAGTCATAGCACATTATAGTTATTTCCAATGTGGTTAAATTTAAAGAGTGAATTAATCCCCAGTGTAATTCGATTGATTTGAACAGAGTTGTACAGGAACGAATGTGGTCTCAGAGAACTACATCCATAAATATACTGAGTTACAGAGTTGCTCTTTCTGTATATTAAATTCTGATCCTAATTTCTGCTCTCACCTATACATTTAACTGTGAAACTACTCTACCAGCACTAATTACTCCTAATGAAATACCTGTGTAAACAAGACAAAACATCTAGCTTTATAATTAGAGCTGTGTTCCTATAAGAGGAGAGTATTTGGCCCACATCCCACACAACTGCCATCCTTTAATTCCCTGAGAAGTACTCAATGGCTCTGTATTAAGTTCAGGGCTTTGCAGTAGTGTGATTGCCTGTTTGGCAGAAGAGAAGGAGGAGGGGATGGATACACCCATGGTCCCATGCAGGTGCTCCAAATTCAGATCTGGGATGTACTCCCAGTTCCTACACTACAAAAATAGCCATATACACAAGCGCTGCCCTTCCACCTGTTTGAGACCACTGCTCAATGGGAATGCCTTTTTTGTTTTCTGATCTTTGTGGAAGTCTCAGTTACTGGACAGCTTTGGTCTGCACAACTTATTTTTTTTTAAGAAATGTTTGGAAATTTAGGCTGTTCTCCTAAGCTCCTGACATCCTAGTTAATGATAGTATAAATATAGACTACTGTTGAGGAAAGACAAGTACTGAAGTGAAATTAACTTTTAACAACCAATTAATGCACAAATCCTGAGTACTGTGAAAAAAGTCTATGCTCAGGATGCCCACCAACTTCTTCTTTCATGGAATAATTATAATGTTTTCCAAGGCAGGTTTCATTGAGACCATTATTTTAGCTTGAAAAAAATCTCCCTCTTCAAGCATCTCTGCAAGCAGAAAGTGAAACCTCCTGTGAGAAATCACCTGGCAGGGCATTACTGGAAACAGATGATATCCAAGAGGTCTTGGACACGTCTCTGTGTGAGCAAAGATTTCTTTGCTGCCATCTCATTCAGAGACCAGCAGGGAAGATTCCAAATAATGCCTTCTTGGGTTGTCACCATGCCTTTCTTATCTTCCACGTGCATGTCCAGTATCTCTGTAAGCTAAGCTGAATATAATTTACTAGTGATAAAGCTTCAAAGAGAAAGTAAGAAAGAGTAGAAGAGATTTGTTGGTTACAGTTGATGAAAGGAGAGATAAAATAAAGAAAAAAAAAGACTAAGAATCAAAGACCTAAGTGAGAAAAAGCTATATAACAGTGAATTTTAGATATGGGATGGAGCACACTACCAGGTAGCATATAAATGACAAAATGTGGATAATAATCATCTATTTTGATGATTGACCATTGTTCAATGGCTCTGATAAAGTTATTAAGAAGTTGATTACTCACCCACATGTTTTGGAGAGCCTCAAATTAGATGGTAGAGGGAGCGAGAGTTTTTACTGGTTTATTCTGTATGCTATATGTTTTTACATGAATCAGAGCTGAGTTTCCTGTTCTCCGTGTGTTCAGTCATCATGAGGGAAAACATAAACTTAAGTGCATGCCCATTGCTGCCCCATCCCATTGTGAATGTGTGCAAACCAAGCAATGTGTTGGCTTTTTCTGTGCACATCATTGTTTTTCTATGGGGGAAGCTGGGGAAAAAAACATGCAGCTTCTCACTTTCCTCTAAGATTTGAAGCTCTCTTTTTATGCATCTGTAAAGCTGTGGAAACATTTCCTCTACTTGTTAACTATATGACTTGACAAGAGGCCTGTGAACTGGATCAGGCATTCATTACAGGCAGTTCTCAGAGATCCTCTTCTTTGTGTTCTGGGAAGCTGAACAGCACCTGAAGGAGATGAGAATGGCATTATAGGAAGCAGATGATGGCCAGGAGCTCTTGGATATGTCCTCATGTGAGTACTTGGCCTGGCATGTGCCGCCATACTCCCAAAGGGAAACAGAGGCTGTTCTGTGAAGTAGCAGCATTGGCTGAACCAATGCCCAGGCTTGTAATGGTACTCAAAACCAACCATCTGATAAACAAAATTAACATACTGGACTCTTTGCAGTGTTAGGTTGTGGTGGAATGACTGACACAGTGAGGCTCCCAGTTTGCTGTCTTCCTTGGTGATAGAGTGAATTCTGGTTCTGGTAAATTCTAGTACTTTTTGTACCTTACATCTTCTCTCTGCAGACATATTCCTGAAGGCAACCATTTAAAGGCTTCTTGTAGTAAAGAATATAGAAAAATAAAGAAACACATCCCCTACAGAAGCATAGAACACAGTTTATAAATTATAAGTACCAGTACAACAAACCAGAGAAGGGTATTGATAAAAATAAAGTAATTTTTGGTGAGATTTATCTCTTCTAAACTGCACTGTCTGAAAGTGGGGTACTGCAGTGACAGTTGTCTGGACTATTCACTTCTTCAGTAGATATTTTTTGGTTGTTCACAGTATGCACATAGTGTGCGTGTTTCTGTACATGCTTGTGTGTGTCTGCATGCATATGAAGGAGCTCCAACACACAGATAGATATCTGATATCAGTCTGCTGTGGCCCTACACAGGTCCAGCTGCTCTAGTTTTCTCTGCTGAAATTTGGCCAGGTTTCACCCCCCAGGTGGACAGTGGCAGATTTCAATTTTTCCTTGGGTGTCTCATTGCTACTCATCCCCACTTTCCAAGAAAGATGTTGTTACTACTTAACTATCAGCTTTTTTTTGTGGAAAGTACCTAAATTAAGTATTAACTATATTGTTCCATTGATTTTGCTATGACCTGCAATTTGTCAAATCATTTATTCCTCTGCTGTAAGCAAAAAAGCAGCATGAGATCTCCTCCCAGACAGCATTTCTGCTGAAGGGCTTGGTATTCAGGAGGTGGACCTACTGTGGCTGTAGTGAACAACGGGTTATTTAATCACTGAAAATTTACATTCCTGCTTCTGCTTTTTCTCCAGCATTTGGGGAATATTTTACAAACTGTGAGAAGGGAGGAGGCATTTTTAAATCACATCCATTTTAACAATTCAGAACATTTTAATCCCAACCACTGACCTTGCCAGAACACTGATCAGAACACTCCAGAGCATTAGTAAAATATATATGCAGAGATGATTTTTGCAACATGAGGTCATCCATAATGCTAAACTTCCCACCACCGGCACAAACATACAAATACAAGCAGACAAATGCATGCTTACATTTTTGTATGTTATATGTATTTTCATACTTTTTAAATAACAACATGTGGAAGATTTCAGGGAATAGAGAAGCAGCTAGTCTGGGTAAATCATTAAGGTATAACTCACTGTGCATTAGGATGTATATTCTACCAAAATGACTGTTGTTTTGACGGCTGAAATAGTTTGCTGCTGGTTTGGGAGACAGCAAGAAAGCCGTGGCACAGGGTGCTCATTTGAATAATGCCCTAAATCAGTCCCATATGTTGACCCTGTGACCAATCCTTGCTGGCAAAAAAATCCAAACAAATCAGTGGTATTTTTCAAATGGCTTCCAAGCAAGAGTCTGCATTCACCTAGCCCAGGGTACACACACACATGGAGCACTTTGCACCTGCATAAATAAGGCATTTTCCTTTACTGATAGCAAGGAAAAAAATCCTCTGTTTTGATTCATGCATAGAAAAATAATAGTGTATATAATTAATACAGCTTGACCAAAGTATTAGACATGGTTGCACAGATACCATCCTATTTTTCTACTTCTAACAAATAGAGTATTATATAAGGCTGCACTCTTATTCCATGTGTGCTTTGGAGGGAATTGAGGAAGACTGGCATTTAGCTACTACCTTTGCTGAATACTCATCTCCCACCTAAAACGAACTAAAGTATGTTGAAGTTCAATGTGTAATGACTGAACAGCAAGCTTCAAAATTGGTAACTTATTCATAGATGTTTCTGTGTATGAAGATGGTGCCAGTTCAAGGCTCCTCAGGCCTTGTTCTCAGCAAGAGCACAGTTTCTCTTTGCCAAGGCTAAGACCGAGGAAACTTCTGCCAGGGAAAATAAAGTGAGGTATGGAGAAAAGACCAGTGTGGTGAAGAACCAGGAATGACTCCTCAAGAGCTGAGCTTGCTGCTTCTGGTACATGGGTAGACCACAGTCGATGGAAGCAGAGGACACGACTGCCAGGAGAGGCTGCCACCACACACACTGCTGCCCCTCTTCCTGCAGCAGCTGCTAACCTGCTTGTAAGGCCTTGTCATGGGTGAGTAGGCTTGGCTACAGATTGTTTATTTTTTCCTGAGAGTCCCTGGGCAAATTGAGCTTCTGCCTAGAGCTAGGTCTGCATTTTGAGGCATTTTCTTGTAGCTACAGTCAAGGATTATAGCACAATAAAACCATCACACTAACTGCAGGACATAAAACTACAGAACAGTAAAGGTTGTTCCTGCTATAAGGACATCACAGTCTGCAAGCAGTGGCCACAGATAAATAAAATATACATCTGCGAAGGTTATAAGGGGACAATGAAATAGCTGTGGTCAATATAACAACTACAGGCATTTGCAGTCCTCTGCAGGCGTCACCACAAAGGTGAAGGCTTGAGGGAGTTGAAGGAGTGCTTTGGGTTTTTGTGGAAAGTCTATCACTGATTAAGACCGTGGACATGCTTATACTTTTTACTTGTGGCTGTAAATTTGTGGGCTGATATAACCCCAAGGGGTAGAAATAGTCATCAGGCTACAAGGAGTTTAGATGGCAACTGAAAGCAAGAATGAAAATATGAACCACAGTCTGAAGGAAACACTTTTTCTCTCTCCACTTGGGAGGGAGGCCTCCTAAAACTACAGCTGGGCTAATTTTATCTGTAGGGATTACAGCTGGTTTGCTTCCCAATCAAAAATTGCATTTCTCTCTCGAGGATATGGACATTTCACATCACCTTCTTAAGTGTTCTAGAACACTTCCAAATTTAGCACTGCTCCAGCTTAAGGAACATAAACACACTATTTCAAGATGTAGAAGCAAATTACATCAGAGCTATTGTTTTCAGAATTTCTCTTTACATTCATAGACACTAGGTGAGACTGGTCATGATTTTGGCAGTGAAAATGGTAATTCTCGTGTGATCTGAGGGTGTCTGGACATTCCACCCTTTCCTGCTGAAGCCTTCAGCACTCTCCTAATAAGCCTATGCTTTGTCATATATCTGCGGTGCCCAGTAATTCTTTCATGCTCCACACCTATGCCATTCTATGTTGCTTTATTCCAGCGAGACTTTGCACATTTTAAAACTACTATTTGAAAAATATTCTTATTAACATTTTCCAATAACACTTCCAGCTATAATAAGGGTTTCCCTTTGAATTCCCTAGGCAGAGAAATGTGTGACGCGCACACAGAAAACCTGATGTGCCCAGGCTGCATCAGACCAGTCATGTTTGCCCTCTACCAATAAGTGCAGTGAATCTGCCACAGGCAGGAGAGCAGCTCTGCCCAGGCAATTCATCTGAGCCTGCGCAATAAGCCATACACATCCAGCCTGCACTGGACCCACTGAAAGTTTTCTCTGTATGCAGAAAGCCCTCTTGTGTTTTGCATGCCCAGCAGCACCTTCTGATCACTGGTAATTTTGCCAGGGATGAAAAATTTTGTCCAACACTGTCAATATTTTCTTTCTGAATAAATTTCGGACTATAAGAAGTGGATGTGTCCATATGACACACAGGTCTGGGTGTAACTGTGCAATGACAGATTGATCTGGGCTTGGTTCCTCTTCAGGAGTGTACAGCTTCCCAGGCTGATTGCTGGGGTCACCGAAGAGCACAGCTTCTGCTTCAGCTAATGGGGGTGACGAACCAACGGACAGCCGTCCCCAGTCAATAGCTGCCCATATGCCATAGAGTGCTGCAGATTTTTTTTTCCAAGAAAGGCTCCTCTACATATCCTTAACTGGGTCAAATGCCTGCTGGATACGCCTGTCTTCTTCATTGAGGGTAGAAGTGACCAAGACAAGTAATTTAGACTAGACATACAACTTTGAAGTGCCTAAGAACATTAATCCCTTCATTGTTTCCTAAGAAACTGGGTCATACACATTCAGTGCCTCTCTCTATTTGTTTCTATGTGTGTCTGTCATTTCTCCTGACGCCTATTGGTTAACTCCAAGCAAATTTGACAGAAGGACAGAAGTTTCAAACAAAATTACATTTCTGCAAACTTTGTGGAGTCAGTGGCTTGGTAATGGAGGTTAGCCCAGTTCAAGGACTAAACAAAAAGCTACAGTGTAAGAGTAGTAATTATCTACTTGGTTTGGTCTGCCAGCTGGCCAGTCAGGACACATGCATGGACTGGCCAGTCAGCACTGGAACTGATACAGCTCATACTTCAGCTTCTTTAACCAAAATCCAGTAGACAGAGAAGCATGGGAAAATAGGTGGCATGGAAGAAAAACTGCATATATTGAAGCAGTTTGAAGCCATAGGTAGTCTCAGGTCACTGCAGTGAAACTGCAGAGAGACATACCCGATAAATGCATATGGCCTCATCAGTGGTGCATCACAGAGCAATTTGCACATGAATACTGTGACACATAAAAGCCGTGTTTGAAGTCTACATACTCTCTCTCATATATGCTATATATTAGGCACTCTTGCGTTCGATATAAAAATATACACTATATAGATATGAGCAAGTGTACATATGATGCATATGTACATTCTATATGTGCTGCATAAATACACACAGTCTGTTACAGCTTATATCATACACTGTCTGAACTCAGTGCATAATGCACCACACAGCATATACTGTGTTATGCCACTACGATACCCCTTTACATACATATAATATAGGCAGCCATGGTATTGATCTCTGTTCTTTGAATCAAATTCATAAACCTGTTTCCTAGAGTCCAAATCAATGAACAAGGGGGAGAGGAATGAATGCTTTGAAAATATTTTTCTTTTTTACACTTAATGTAGTCAATGGCTGACAGAAAAGTAAAGACAATATGAGGAAGAGAAGACAAATATACTTATCTCAAATACAGATATAGATGCAACTTTTGTAATGATCTCTAAATGGGATGATTCTCAATGGGGTGTTTAGATGCTTCTATCATTTTGTCCGGCTTTCCTCAGATGGAAGAAAATGATGCCAGTGACCTCAGTAGAAAGCAGAAGCAAGCCAGGACTTGCTGCTCTGGAAAAATCCAGCCTTTGGATGCCATTGGCTCAGGCAGCTCAGCATAGCTGCCTCAAAACCCGGCATGGGATATACAGATATACACCTGGCAGCTACTGAGAGCCCAGCAGAAAGGAGAGAGGAACTGTTTTGTCTGAAATTCTGCTTCTGGGCATGATGGAATAAATACACATTTGTCTCCTGGTGCTAAAGACGTTCTTTCTACTGGAAACTCTGCACTGCAGGATGAGAGGTGCTTCCTGTGGCTACAGAGCAGATGTAACAAAAGGTCCTGCATACACAAATAGCTGTGCTGTCCTAGGTGAAGCAGCTCGTTAATGTTACCTTTTAATGTCACCCTCTGCTGCAATGTGAGTCAGATCAGGTCTGGCTGGTTATCAGCTGCTGACCGTGAAGGAAGGGTGGAGAGGGCTTGTGAGAGTCTCAGCCTGCTGCCTGTGGCATGTCTGTCCAGGAAAGAAGCCAGGAAGCATTTAAAGGAAACTATTGAGTTTGGTACTTGCTGGGTGGTCCAATAAGTTTGACATTTTTCATGCACCTTATTTCCACTATAACTGGGTGGGTTTTTTTTCCTTCAATATAATAATTTTCCAATTTAAGAATTGTTATGAAGATTCTTACTTTATTTTTTTGTCCCCCCCCACTCTCTGCCACTCTCTGCACAAGACTTTCAGGAAGAGAAAAACAAAGGAACTGCTGATGGAACATTTTTTATGTATCTGATTTCTGAGTTTGCTTGGAATGCTGATAAAGGCTACCAAATTTCCTAGGCATCTGGGAAGAAAACAGAGGTATTTCTTTGTCCCTTTCTCCTCCTTGGATAGCATGCCTGCGTTGGCTGATGTTTGTACTGTTAATGATTATGCCATTATGATAAATTGAATGTTTCTTGTGGCTGTTCGGTGAGGTGAGACATTTAATTGGTTTATTTAATGAATAAATAATAGCCATTTAAAATATGACCAGCCACTTGGCTAGTGTGGGTTGCCAGTCTTAACCATCATCCTTTCCATCTCTGCAGAGGAATGTGGGCATCTTCACTGGGTGTTTTTCAGCAGCACATTTAGGCTTTGACAGAACTCCTCTCTCCTCAAACTCTCACTCCATTTTGTTGCTTCAGTTTCCCTGGGTTGATTGCAGCTGCAATCTTTTCTTCCTTGCTTTTTTTTTTTCCATAGAAAAAAATTTATACATAGCAATTTCACCCATGTTATAAACCTCTTAGGAATACTAATCTACTTGCTTGGAGCTACTTTTTGGCCTGAGTTGTGGTGAGAGGAGTTGAAGGTCATAGCAAATGCTTCTGGCTTGCTAACCTGACACCCTGTGGCACCCCTCTGATTTTTAAGATTTCACTAAGATTAATTTGAAGGAGGTACATTTCATGAGCCTCTTTTAGTAAAGTCACTCTTGTGACTGTGGTTTTTTTCCTTTTTGAACAAGAGCCAGCTTTTTCTTTTTCTTTGAGAGTAAAGATATATTATAGTTGCACCCATCAACTGCCTCTGTTGATGTCCAACAGAAGACGGGGTTAAAAACATCTGGAGTATTATTCATTACTAAGTAATCTGTGAGCTTGTTTCCATTTCTCCTTGAGTCAGGAGGTTGACAAAAGCAAAAGGTCACAGCCCAGCCAGGCTGTTTTGCAACACTGAATGCAAAGTGCACTGCACTAGATTCACATAAGGTGCCATTGCCCATTTACTTGTATTATGCAAGGTTAGACTCTGTGAAGCAAAATAAAAGTGACATTTCTGTTGCATGAAACAATAGGACTATCTCTGCTCGCAGGAACAAGGGGCCATTCTGATCATAGCCAGAACCTGCTGAGGTGTTTGCTGTGAGACATATCCAGTGCTGCGATCAACAGCTGCAGGGAGAACTCTGGCTTTCACCCAGATTTGGTGCCATATTCACCCCAGGGGCCTCAAAAGGATTGGGAAGCTTTTATATATGATGTAATTCTGTGCCTCTACACTGACATTGTGTGTGTATGCCTCTGCACTGTCACAGCTTCCATGGTGCAATGACTCCCTGAACAACTGCAGTGTGGTGCTTGCTCAGACATCACCCCTTGCCGAGGGCCAGCGGGCCATAGCAATGTTGTTGTAATGTCAGCCGTGCAGCTGCTTCACTGTGAGCCCAGGCCTTGTTTCCCTGGTCTACAAAAGGATCAGAGTGGATTTGCAGCATTGGTGAGGGCCAGGGCAAAATTTGCTTTGACTTCAGTAAGGTAGAATATTTGGGAAAATCAATTATCTGGGTTTTTTAGTGTTTTGTTTCGTTTTTGTGGGGTTTTTTTGGTTGGTTGGTTGGTTTGGTTTATTTGGGGACTTTGGTGTTTGGGTTCTTTTGTTTGCTTGTAGTTTAGTTAATTTTTATATTTTTTTCCACAAAAAAATCAATATTGTAACTAAATCATATTGGGAAAAAAAAGCATTATAATTTTGCTATAGCAATTAAAAAGTTCATATCAGAAGGCAAGTTGCAAAGTGCCAACACAGTAAGAAAAACATCATATCCTCTAGTTTGCTGAATGGCTTGGGTCTACTTCTCAGTCTTCATCTTCTGCAGATTTCTTCAGTTCAGCTTCGTTTAGATTGTGCAGGAAGATTTCAATATTATTTTGGGAAAGGGACAGTAAGTGAGACATAACACAAAACTGGTCTCTTGGGACTCAGGTAAAATGAAACTGTGAATGCAGTAATTTCTTCTTAATCAACACAGAATACTGAATTTCATGTAAGTAGGATAATATGTGTTTCTGCTTCATCTTCATCTCATCTCATCTCAGCTCATCTCATCTTATATCCCATCCCATCCCATCCCATCCCATCCCATCCCATCCCACACCATCCCACTCAACAGTATTTAGGGTGAGAAGAGCTCTGAGAGTTTGTAAGGCAAATCCACAGGCAGACAATTTTCACCCTCTCTTCTCTCCCAGCACAACAAAGAGTACAGACCTGAGGGTTGCAGATGTATGTTACTGCCCTAGGTCAGCTACTTGAGGATGTGTGAATCTTGTTTGCTTTTCCCAACAAATTCTCGGTGCCAACTCTCACTTTTCTCCAGGCTTGGCAAAATTAAAGTCAGTAATGCCTTTACCTGGGGCTGATCCAAGGCCCAGGGATCCCTCCCCTGCCCTCATCTGGCTCCCAGAGGGCTTCTGGCCATTCTGGATCAGCTGGGCTCCCAGGAGCTATGCCAGTAGCTTTGGAGGGAGCAGCTGCCAGCTCTTGCATACAGGCTTTTCCCAAAAGTTTTTTGGTGCTTGTTTTGAGAGCTAGTGTTCAGTTATCTTCTATACCAAAGGTGCTGCCAAACATACAGCTAAAATAGACCTACCTGTTCTACAGGACTTGCAATGCTAGATTTTGAAGTAGTTGACCAAGGATGCAAGCAAAGTCACAGCAGGTATAGGATGAAAAGGATTCATGGCATCAACGTGCTCTGAGGTGATGCCAGGCAAATGCTGTTGGGTCTGAGGCCACAAAAATCTCCAGCATTGCTGGAGCTAAAAGAGAGGGAGAGTGTGAAGAGTGTGAAAAGGCAAACATTAACATGGATCCTGATATGCATGTCTAGAGATCAACAATTATTCTTCTTTCAAAAAAAGATAAGGCACTGAGATCACTTTTCCAGGTTTTGTGAGCGGCACAAAATCATGGCTGAGGTCATAACTCATGCCTCTAGATTCCCAAGACAGCATTCATTTTTCTAGGAAGCACTGATGACACTGTATCTTGTGTTCTAATAGAAAAACACTCTTTCATGTGAACATTATTGCTTATGAAGGGAAATTCAAAGCACAACTCTCAGAATTAGATGATTGTTTAATAAACTTCTCTCAGGTATTTTATTGTACTGGGCACAAAGTGCAATTTTAATATGTCCATCCCATAATATAGGCTTTATCTTTGCAGTGCTGTAGGCATTAAAATGCAATTAGATAAGAAACATCTTCAGCTAGCTCTGTACAATGCTCTGCTTCTGATAATGAGTCCTGGCATAGGCATAATTTAAGTAGCAAAATATTTAGGAAGATTCTCTTTATTGAAGTCCCTTTGGCCAATGGGGCACTGCTAACATTGGCAATAATGATTTCAACTCCAGAAACTAAAGAAGGCAGAACCTGCAGTCCTGGAAATGGTGACAATCTTTCATTTGTCATCCTGGGGGTGAAGAATTTTCTTGTTACATGAAAACTCAGGTAGAGCTTACCAAAGAGACTTGGTATTAATTAGTCCAAACACTGCCAGCAAACTCTACCTTCCTCTACTTCTTCAGGATCTGAAATCCTTGCAATGCAGGTCCTTAGTTACCATTTGAAGGCAAAAAATGTCAACATTTCCATTTACTTCAATCACCAAATATTTATTTCACATTTGAAGGACTCCCATGAAGGACAAAGGAGAGATGCATTTAATAATGCAATAAAACCACACTGCTATGTTCTTCCAGAAAGAAGCAGTCCTGTGGACTTTCCTGTCTTTTCTGTGCTATATAATCTACTCTAATAAATGTTTGCTGGGAAACAAAGCAAGAGAGAGGAAGAGGTACACCAGGTGCTAGTAAATGAAGCATACAAATTCCCAGGATGCTAACTCTCCTTTTTTAATTATGTGGAGGAAAAAACTGTGCTATTCCTATGAAAGGAGACAGGTTGATAGAGGAGAACAATACTACTACTTTTCCATGGGACTTTTCCAGTACAGGAGACAGGTGTTCTCAAATTCGTGAATTTTGCTTCATTATTTGTTCCTTTTTTTTCACTTGGGCCTTTCAGTGAAGTTACAATCCATGACAAAGAATAAGGGTTGCACCAATAAAAGCCTTCTGTTTAAAAAGAATTAAAACTTTGCCCCTATCTGTTACAAGGGAATACACAAGACTAGTAAAGCAGTTCAACATTCCCACTGCTGTTGTAAAAGATAAACACTTTTTTCCATAGGGCAATATAAATGTAACCTAAGTTAGATATAATTAGCCATATTTTCTCCAAGAAACTGTGGGGAAGGAGGGGTGGTGGGTGGGGAAGAAAAAGCACAAACTCTAAAAAAAAGTTAAAATACAAGAAGAAAAGAAAAAATATTGCTGAAGTTTAAGATGCCAGGAAATGTGTTTCAAAAATCAGATGTTTTTATAATGCATCGTGATCTTTGCAAAAAAATAATCCTCACTGCTCATAAAAATGATGAAATGATACAGTTGCAGAGAGTTTGCACACCCTCTTCCTGCCTGCCCATGATTGCGTATTTAACCTCAGCATTAAAAAATGTGAAAGAGTTAGAGGAATTTTTTCATTCTGTTGCTGTTCAGGCAAACAGGCTATTTACAAGATATATTTGTATTATAAAGGTTAGTTCCAATGTGCTCAATGTCCACAGCAGGGTTCAGATATTCAGAAGAGCAAAAACCACAGTTTCCACTACCTCAGTGGAAGGCAGCGGATACTCAATAGTCCTGGAAATCTGGCCAGTTTGTTTAAATAACTAATTTAGGTAACTGAGTATTGGTACTGAGTCCTTTTGCAGAGTTCTCTTACCAGGAGAAACAAATTAAAAATAGAACTTGCATTTTGAATTCTATGTTCAGTTCTTTGTCCTCATTTTCAAATAAAAGAGTAGAAGGAGAAAAATATGTCAGAAATGACTGCAATGTGCAAAATTAAGCATTGACTTCGATAGTGTGAGCTAGACTAAGAGTATCCATCTTGGAAAAGGCAAATGTAAAGGGATATATGATAAAGAAATAAAATGTCATGAATGGCATAGAGAAGATGAACAGTGAAGGATTATTCACTATTTTTCACAGTACAAGGACTAGCAAGTGTCAGATTATATAAATTAATGGGAAAAATTCTATTAAGGATTATTAAGTGCAAAGGTGCAGCTTTTTATTTAAGAGGTCATTAAACTGCAAACTGATGAAAACTGTGAAATACGCTATGAAAAAGATCACTGTAAACTTGTTCTGTTTTTCCTTAAGCCTCTGTGACTTGCTACTGGCAGAGAAGTGGTAGTGGCCTTCATGGACTTTTGGCTGGACCCAGTGTAGCAGTTTTAGTTCTTATAAATGGTTGGGCAATTCAAATAGCAGGGAACCAGACCCATGATGCAAGAGGTCATTTCATCTTTCTGCAGCGCATAGCTGAATAAACAGATCAGTGAGTAGGAGTTGAGAGGTAAAATAACTTTTGTATTCAGCACTGGCAGAAAGATAGTACAGCATCATATCCACTTCTGGTAACTGTAGTTTTTAGAGGGTGTCAGGAACTTGGAGAGAATACAAAAAAAAGAGGCACCAGAAAGACTGGGACTTTACTTCTCAAGGAGACAAACAGAAAGTTTTATCCACATTTTGGAAAAAAAAAATTAAAAGAAAGAAAATCAGTCACTCAAGGGCTTTTTAATCTACTGAGAAAATAAAGAAGAACTGAAAATTAAATCCACAAAAATTCAGACTGGAAATCGTGCAGACAGGGGGGAAGGGCGGTGTTATTTGGTTGTTTCAGTTTGGTTTGATTTGGTTTGGTTTGGAATGGGTTGGGTTTTTCTCCTTCCCAAGGGAAGGGAATGCTAAACCATGAAAGAAAATTACAAAAGAAGTGGTGGATTTTCCATTTCTTAGTATCTTCAAATAAATACTATTTTTCCAGTCAAGCATGTTGTTGTATTTCATTCAGGGCTAACAGGTTAAAAAAACCCCATGACACACAAAATAGAAGGATAGCCTACTTCTTCTAATGGTCCTGCCTAGTATTGTTCAGGTGGTGACTATAAAAAATCCCTTCTCCTGTGTACATTCCCCTCAGTGTCTCCCTCCAGTCACATACCACCTGCGTCTCTTCACATATCCTGAACAGCAAACACAGACCTTTAAACTCCAGGTTCTGTTGGATGGTTTTGTAAAAGCTTCACAAACAGCTCTCCAAATGCAACTGCCTTTGTTGGTTGTTTCTGGAAGTGATGAACTTCCATAAATCCTAGGTTAATCACAAGATCCATGTAAAACCTCAAGGTTTTCTTCAAGAGATCTCAAAAGATGTTACTCTTCTACTTCATTGCAGAAACAAACTATACAAACAATATCTTTCATTTCTAGCAGATATCTGTCTGAAGGCCTCAAGTTAAAGAGGCTCTGGAACCCCCCAGCACTTAACGTCCTTGCCATGAATATTTGTTTTGAAAGCACCTTCTTCTATTCAGGAAGTAAAAAAAGACCAGTTCCTTTCAGGACATTCAAACTCCTGCTTTCTAAATCCTCTCCTGTAGGTCCACTTCCTCCATAGAGTACAACAGAAGACTGGAGTCCAGCAAAGTTTTTTCCAGCCTCAGTGGGATTGAAGGATCATATCACATCGCTTTAATGCTCTACACAAGTTTATACCCTCAGGGTGACATTCACAATTTTCAGCAAACATGTTCATCTTCTGATTCTCCTTCTTTTTTTTCTTCCTGTAGATCTGCTATCTAGTCAATTTTTCCCCACTGTAAACATATTTTTCCACCAAAATTTAGAAATTGGTACCTCTGTTTATTGTCTTCATGTAGAATTACTGTAATTCTGTAATAATTACTGTATTAGAGCATTTCTCCTGTTACTCTATTTTTTAATTTGTTTTATTCCTGCCTCCAGCATATGTATGCTCTTTCTAACTATGTCCTCTAAAAATGCCATAACACAGTTTTATCAACCATTCATCTTAGTTGAAACAGCACTGAATGGTACCTAGCCAGGACACAGTCCAATGCAACTTTTCTTTATTCATTCTTCCCATGGAAGTGTGAAAAATTATGAGTCTTCTGTAAAATTTACCTCAACATCTTCCACAGACTCTCCAGGCTAGGCTTTCCTACCCACTTGCTCAGTGCATAGCACAGCATCAAAAGTCTTTAGTCAAAATGTGTGTTTCTGTATATACTGTTACTACACAGTCTTAAAAGTTTATTACTGTTGTGTGTACTAAAGTTTAATTGCTCTTCCCTGATGAATCTGTACTGTTTGTTACTCAGTTCATACTGGAAAACGTCTGCTCATTATTTCCAGCATTTCCTGGATGCTTAAAGTAAATAATCTATGCTTTCCCCTCTTTTTTTAAAAAAAATAAGTTCATTTTTTTTCTTGCCACTACCTTCTCTATCCTCTACCCCTTTCTTAAATCTAACTGCTCATGCTTCTGAGATTGCTGCAGCCCATTCTTTAAGTATTCTAAGATGAAGTTCATTAAGGTTACTCAAACTGAAATACCTTATTTCAGGGAGGCAAGTGAAACTACTGATTCAAGTAGGCAATAAATCAACCAAAAGTACTTTGATTCTGATAATATAGATAATCCTAAAACGAGCCATGATCAGTCAGTCCCTGCAGTGACTCCACCGCACAGATCCAGCAGAGACACTGAGGCTTCCAGAAAGCCTGACTAGGTTTGGCTACGCATGTTCTGCAGGAAGCAAAGTTAAATTTGAATTCTGAAGCGAAAATCTCCATCAGACTTGATTTTATTGTGATTAGACCAGTGAGTACTGACTTTTTGAGAGTTCCTGCACAGCCGTACTTTGTGCAAGCAGTGTGTGAGTTCCATGGCTACGGCATCCAACACACCGCTGTGGAAAGTGGGCTTATAATGATAAAGAACTAGGGAAAAAAAAGAGTTGTATTGTAACAGAAACATAAGACTGAGTAATTCTGGGAATAGGGGGAAAGATCACAGATGTAAGACTAGGTATCAAGTATAGGTTTTGTAAGAAACTTTTAGCCAATCATTAAAAGCCTGGCATTTAAAAGCAAAGCGGCCAGTAGGAAAACATAGATATTTATGAACCTTGAAACTACATTTTTAAATTATTCAAATTATTTCAACAGTTTTGTTTTGATGTTTTCCTAAGTAGAAGTTTATTTACTGTACCCTAACAACTTTTCACTTTGAAATCTGAATTTATACTAAAAGTAATGATTTTACTCTACCCAGAACATGTATTGGCATCTTCATATACAAAAATACTTGCCTTTTCTTTCTGATTTGGGATGGAAAAATAGCCTGCAGAATCATATAATTTAGCAGTAAAAGAAATCTCTTTCCTAGATAAATTTAGGAAATAATCATGTGTTCAGTACTGTGTTCTGTGACTAATTTCCTATATGATCCCTTACAGTTAAAATAAGACCTTGTAACTGAAAGTTACATCATGTGAGAGATTTTGCAGGGAACTGTTCAAGCTATATTCAAAGTCCAGTTGTTTCACTCAGAAGTAACAGTGCAAGTTGCAAAGCAGTATCTCTGATCAGAAAAGAAAAAGACATTTAATTAATCAATTGTTCAGAAGTGTAGAAAACTGAAAATGCAGCAGATATTTTCAAGTAACAGGGAATCCTTGCTAAGTACATGACTGTAGTGATTTATACTCTTTAAATCACTGGAAAGAAGGAAACATATTTATCCTGTCTCCGTCTTTGTCAGAAAATGTAATTCTCTCTTCTGCATCATTTGCAAACAAGAACTAAAAGATCTCTTTACTTTTTCAGAAGTGTAACAATGTTGAGCAGAACTCAAAAATATTTAGGCAGCTTTATAAAATAAGTGTCATAGCCCTGGCTGCTAGACTGAGATGTGCTCACAGGGACGTTGCTCCTGAACAGAGAGAAGTTTTTTCTGTGCACCCACCCTTTTCATTGAATTATTTCCCTCTCTCAAATGAATGCCTATTCTAAAAACATTTCCTATATTCACATGATTACCTTAGGGTCTGGGCCCTTTTTTGAGGGTGGCTATGACGGAGAAGTGTGTGCTTTCTGCACTCATCGCCCGCTGTGGTGAGGGATGGCGAGATGCAAAATGGGCCAGAGTTCAGCTGGCATAATCCAACAGCAGAAGTTTTGAAATCAGTGGATGTCTACTGGTTTATATCAGCTGCTCAAAAACTGAGGCAAAAGCACAGATTCCAGCTAGCTGAATTTTGGAGATGTTGTCTGGAGCCAGCTTTGCAACTCAAGTTTCTCTCTAGCAACTTCACAAAGAGAGGGAGAGAAGTGAGAGAAAACAGTTAAATGCTAAGCTCGTGCCACTGCAACTCATTTGTAATTCTAAAGAACATTCTCTTGTAGCCTTTCCAGAAAGTGGTTTACCAGCATTTTACAACTATAGGTAACGCATGTGATAAAATAACAAACATATTCTAGATTGCTTACGGAAATTTCGGCAAAGAAAGCAAAAGAAGTAAATAAGAAATCCAAAATCCACAAAGACTGGTATCTGAAAAACACAGGCCTGTTGGAAAAGCCCGTGCAAGTAGCTGAGATTAGTCATATCAAACAATATCTGCTTTCTACCCAGGCAGCATTGAGGTGAGAAGGTTTCATGGTTCTCCCCATCCCTGCCAGCTCTCCTGCATGTATCTGCATAAATCCATGCCTGGATGGTGAGCCAGAAAGGCATCATTTTTTGTTTTCTGTAGTCACTGAGACTCACATTCAGATCTGGCCAGGTCATGGGAAACTACAACCTAAAGAAAGGGCAAACACCCTTAAAATCCAGCTGCTTTGGTGAACACAACAATATCAAGAGCAGGGAACCCTGGAGGAGAGTTGGAAAATAGCTTTTGGACCCTGATGTCTTTATTGCTACGTAATGACAGGGTGTTGAATCTGAGGCTTTTGTCCCTGCAAAGTTTGCAGCTGTATTTTGTCCCATGATTAAATTCAGTCTGGTAGTGGCTCTGATAATTACGTACTTGCCAGACTGACCTGGACAGGAGACACCAGAGTGGTTTATAGGGCATTCAAGTCTATGAACTGTTTGTTTGTGTTCCTTACATTAAAATTATTTCAAACTCAATGTTAGCAGTTTCATGAAAGTACTAGGAATGATATTCCCACCTACAAGAATCAACTAAAGCACATGTTTTCAGAGCAGTTTAAACTTGGACTTGGAATACAGGCTACCCATCCAACACTTGTGGTCTCTTCAGTGAAATCTGTCACACTGTAAGAAGGAGCCAAAATCCTGCTCTTCAGTGCTGTTAAGATTTCCACGAAATAAAAAGTTCCCGATCTCACCTCCACATAAGTGAAGGATCGGGCTCGTGCGATATTGCCATAGTGGCATGTAGCCTCTACACCGAGGGATGAGGCAGGCCCTGATCCTCCACTGGGCGGACTCCATCCATAGAGATGCCTGGGAACTGCAGAAGGTCTCCAGGCCACCCCAAATGGAGAGGTAACATTGCCTATGTCATTCCTGACAGGTGTCCATCAAACTTACATCTACAGACTGCTGCTGGTGAACGGTCCACAGCTTCCACAGACAAGTTACTCCACAGCTTCCTTTCCTAAGAGCTATGAAATTTATCTGGGAGAAATAATTTTAAAATGCTGCTGCTTTGGCTTTAGGAGCCTTTTGACCACAGTACCGTCCTGTCTCATCTGGCAGGCAAGAAACCAGAGTGATGGATAAGAACTCCAACTTCCAATGATTAACTCTTTGACCAGGGGAACATGGATTTGACCAGTTCAAGCAGGAAAAGGGAAAAAAAACATGCAATGGCCTGTTTTTTTCAGTCCCCACAAGTGAAGGTCAGAAGACATGGTGGATGAAGAACAGTCATTTAATGTTAAATTATTTAATATACATCCCAGGAAGAGCAGGATATAGTCAAACCTAAAAAGGAGCTGAGACTCGGAGGAAGACATGACAATCTTTGCTTCAGTGACATTTTTTGTTGTATCAAACTGAGTCGTCCATTAAAAAAAAAATCAGTGACCATCAGTGGCAGAAATTACTTGCTTTCTGAGCATGGGTCTGGAAAAAACTTCAGCTGTTGGCTGTTGCATTTTCTTACCTTTGCGAATCGGGAAGGTGGGAGGGGATACAGTGTATCTTGGCCAACAAACCATCTTCTGCTCTTTTATGAAACCAGCTTGTGATAAGAATGCCATCATTCATTGAATGTCCAGTGATGGCTTTTTCTGGGCAAACTTTGGCTTTTAGTCTGCTCACAAGTTAATTGCATCTCCCTGCATGGGTCTTTGCTATTGTTTTTGGTGCTCCTTGACTGACCTCCCACATCACTGTGTAATATTAATTTTTGTGTTGAAAACCTTTTTGTCCATCTCACTGAATCCTTGAACACCATAAGGCATTCAACCAGTTTACTACGACTTTGTCAAGTTTCAACACACAGCTATGCCACCGTAACTTACACGCCAAGAAGCTGCAAAACAGTTCTGTGGGAAAACAACTGGCAGATGTCTGCAAGGTGAAGCAACCAGTCTGTTTTTGTCACACCCCACGGCTGCCCAGTACACCCCAGACTGGCTCTTAATGGATACCAGCCCCATCTTACACCAAAAGCCATTAGTGACTTTGTGAAAACTCTTCCGAAACATATCAATGGCAAAGTTATTTCTTCATCACGACCTGTGTGAGTGAGTCTAGTGAACTGAGGGAGGCCTCTCTCTTCAGGCCTTGTAGCACTGGTGGCTGGTCTGTACAGCTCCTATCCAACAGAGCAATTTTAGAGCTGCCCATGCCCCTAAATAGACCTGAGTCCTTTCTCCTGCCTCATTCTCAAAGTTGTTGTCACAGGCAGGCCTAGTAACGAGATGTTTCCTGGCAGAAATCAGGCAAAAAAGTTGAATGGTGTACTTAGCTGCAGTGTCAGCCTCACGAATGGGTGGGATTTCTCCAGGAAGCTGGGGCTGCGCCCCCCCCCAGTCCTCTCACTCACCGGCCGGACACCGACTCCCATTGCCACCCACTGCGGCCACTTCCTACTGCTCCACAGCAAACCACCAGTGTCTAAATGGCACATTCGGTGCCACATCTGTTAGCATTTAGCCTGAGTGTTGGCTGTCCTTCCTAATAATTCATCTCAAATAGGCTAAAGCAACAAGCAGGCGTTCGTTCTCCCGCTCTCTTTTTTTTCCCCATTGTGCCATTCAACAGCCTCCAAAGCTGCTAAAGCCACAAAAATGTTAGAGTGATTATTGGCCAATGTCAAACTTATTTTGGAGTGGTTGTCTTATATTGGGTGACATATTATTTACCTTTCTTATCTAAGCTTAATAGAGTTAAACAAATCAGCGCTTCCTGATGGGAGGCTGCTAGGATGTGATTGAATGAGCAGTGTTGTTAGGAGAGCATATGTGCCTCAGCTTGTAGATTCTAACAGCTAAACTCCAGTGCTTCTGTTGTGACATTATATTTCTAGCTTTCCTGTCAGCATAACACCATCCAGTGCTGGAGAATAAAAATATCATAAATGCAAACACATTTTAATACACCTTTGTACGTTTCAGTACTTGCATTTCATGAGGTTTTGTAGAATACATAGAGCAGACTCAAAATTTCAGAGGCTGAAAGTCACACAAAATATTTTTTTTAACTCTCAGGAATTTTAAAGAAAATTTTTCATAAAGTCAGCAAAACCTTCAGCCAAAGATAAGTGCATGTTGGATTAACACAAAAGAGGCAGCAGTGGTAATTAAAATGATATCTCTTTTTCATATTATGAAGAGCATACAGAAAAGTACAATGGAGAGTTTCACAACAGGAGCTCGAAATTTGAGTTTAACCCTCCCAAAGATAGTGGGTTGGAAAAGGCCAGAGATCAAAACTGTACTGACAGAAGGATCTGCTTATCTGCCTGGGCAGAGCACACTCATCAGAGTGCTATCTGAAATCCTCATGCTACAGCAACCCAAAAGGGCTGGGATGGCCCCTAAGAGACATGTATTGTCTTCTGCCAAGGACCTTTGGCTTTAAAGAAATGGATAGTGATTAGTCCAAGCAACAGCTGAAACAGGGTTAAATTGCTAAGGAGTAGCAGCATTTGTTAGAGACTGACCTCAGTATCTGCCCAACATTGTTGTCTCTATGGTGTTTTTGAGGTCTTGCTGAGGCTGACTGCCACCCCCTTGCCTACACCCCAGCGCACCAAGAGCCCGCTGTTGTACAGCACTGATGGACGAAACCTCCCCCATCCTCCCACCTAGCACAGCAACAGCTGGGGAGAAGGTGCCAGCTCCCAAGCAGGCATTTTGGCTCACCTTCCCTGGCCCAAAGCATCCCTCTGGCAGGTCTCTCTGGCCTGGCTGACCAGGAGAGGAGAAGCTCACTCAGAGCCCTTTCTCCGCCCTGAGCTGGGGCAACAGACACGTGTGGGCAGCAGGCTGCCCACCTTAGCACCCCAGCAGTGCAAAAGGAGTGCTCCCCAGCCCTTGGTTGCTGCTGACCCTGTGCTGAGTTTCTGCTGGTGCATTTCTCACAACTCTGGAAGACTCTGCAGTGTCTTGATGGCAAAAAAGACTTTTTCCAAGGCTCCCTCTGTGTTTAGCAGTGTCCAAGCTTTCCCAAGTCCTACAGCCATCACAGAGCCATGTAGCAAAGTAGGGTTTGGAGGTATTCTTGCACCAATGGTATGGTCTGTGCATCCCTGCAGCAGCCTGGAGAGAGGTATCACAGGTGAAGAAAGGGATGATATCTACGTCTCCATACCTACAGAAAGAACACTTAGGCTTTTTACAGGTAAAATGAACTTAGGTTGTGAAGGCCACTTTAGTAAGTGCAAACTTAGAAACATGTACCTTGAAAGAGTATCCTTTTTTTTGATCAGTGCTGAGCCTAATATCTTTGGTGATGTTTTTATTTATTTACATGATAATCTGGCAGGGAATTGGTAGGCCGTTTACAAAAATGATTAATCAGAAATACCAATCTTGTTCTGATTTGCAGCATAACAGAAAACAGCAGCTCTGTCCTGTGCTACTCCCCAGTGATTTACATCAGTATGTGCCAATGATGGAAAACATGGTCTGCCTGTAAAGCTACAATTAGGGCTAGTTTCCATGGACATAATCAGTTGAATGTAGAAAAAAAAAAAAAAAAGAAAGAAATCTAATCTAATAAAGGGAACAATATCAAGTAACCATTATAAAATAACTGAGGATTTTATACGTAAAAATATGAATTACTTTAAGATATATGTTTCTACTGGCATTTTTTGTACTTTTTTTAAAATGCTTTACGAGACTATCCAAGTTGAAAAGTTCACATTTATACAGGAATAAAAGAAAAATCTGAAGAAGCCTGGAGTTTATAAATAAAAGGCATGATACATTAATATGCAGATTCCAGAGTGTTCTACTTCACCATCTTCTACTTTAGATAAGCAGAGTTACACTCAAAGGAAGTACTATCGAATAAATACAGGAATAAACAGCTGAGAAAGGCAGAATATTAACAAAAACCCAAAAGCTGCTGACACTACATCAAGAGAGGGAACATTTTGACAACTTTATTCATGCCAATAATCACAAGTTGCCTTTTTCAACATTCAGGCTACTAAAGTTGCCTTGTTCTGTTTGTTAACCACTACATCAAAATGAAATAAGATTTCAAAATAACAAAAAAAGTATGATTCCTAATTTTAGGCACCCCTAAATTTGAAAATTTCACTGTTCTTTTGCCAACAATTCTTGATATATCAGAATTTTTACCTCCTAGGTTGTATGCCCAAACCTGAGAAGAGCCGAGCCATCTCATGCAGACTTTAGGTACCATCAGTCTTCTCCAGACGGCAATGTGGAAGTGTAAATGTGGTGTTTAAGCATGGCAAGAAATATGTTAATTGCCAGTGTTGTGGGTATTTACAGTCACACACTGTGCTACCAGTGTTATTTCTCAGCCTTCTGCTCCCCACTACTTGTGCTAGCAAAAGTAAAGTGAGAATGTATCTCAATAACCTCTTTCCTTTGCTAAGCTGGCATAAGGAGAGCTGTGTTGCTCTTGATATTTTTCTTTTCAATCACTGAGCTCCTCTGGGATATTTCCCATTCTTTGTATTACAAGGTTAGACTGGTAAGTGTCTCCAGTCAGGCAGCTGTAGATTTCTAACCCATTAGAACTAGCATATCTTAAGTGTAATAGTTCCTGGGAAGGAAACATGCAATATAAAAATATCTCTAATGATTTAACTTTCCCTGTACAAAACTATATTACTCTGTGTTAAGGTACAGCAGTACAAAGCCACGTTTTAAAAAATTATTTTTCTGTCCCCCAGCTCTCTTTATTCAGGCAACTTTTACCATGTATGAAGGGACAGACTCCCAAAATAGCGTATAACCAATAGAAAACCCCACAAGACAGTTATGTGTTGGATAGGGCACATAACAGATAACTAGGAAGTAAGGTGGAAAGCATTAGCATTAGGTATGAGGCTAAGCATCAGCATGCTCCCCAGCCCCCATAAACAGCCTGCAGGACATTGATTGCCAGGACAGCATCTGTCAGGTGGAAAGTATCAGCTTTTGCAGCAGCTTCTGGGAGCAGGCTAGTCCTTGGCGTCACTGAGTTGCCATCTTCCAGTTCACTATCTTTTCCTGTGAGACTTTATAACTTTCCTTCTCAGTGTTTTTCTCCTTGAATCTTTCATTTGTTACCCATGCCACTGATCTTACCTCTGCCTTCAATTCTACATTGTAATTTGGCTGATTCTAGTCTACGTACTTTCTCACAGCTCTTTCTCATAACTCAATATTTTCCTTAAAGTTTGAGCTAAGGTTGCACAGCTGGGCTGTATCAAAACTAAGCCTGGGATCACAGGCAGCTGAACTCCTAGAAGGAGAATCACGAGTTGGGGGAGGAGGGAGAAAAAGTCCTGTGTTGATGGGATTGTACCATACAACTTTCCAAGGTCTCGTGGGGACCTTTGGTTCTAAGCTGGAGATGATGATGACAGTGCTTGCTAAACTTTGCCAAGCCAAATATCTAGGAGATAGATCTCTGCAGTCAAATCAGATAAAATTTTCCAGGCACCTACAGTCAGCTATTTTTTTGAAAGTAAAGGATGAATGAATGCTCACAAATGCTTACTGTGCATCCAACCCACAAACCCAGAAATCCAGGAAAGTCAGTGCTACAGAATTTTAAATTGTAATAAATATTCTTGTAGAGCTGAGGAGGAAGCCAAAGCAGGTCAGTTTTAGGTAACTGCAGGACATGTAAAGTTCATATTCAGTTCCTGGCTCTTACACAGATCTTCCTGTCCAATTTAAAGCAAGATATGTAAGTGCCAAACTAGGACTTGAAGATGGGTATATGATCCCAGTAATACCAGTTTATGCATACAAGACTCCAAACTAGTTAATAAAAGATTGTAAAATCTAGGGGAAGAAAAAGATCCAGAAAGTTTAAGTGCTGCCTAAAGTCAAGTCCAGGCACAAACCCTTCTCCAAAGCCTTTCTGTTCACATCAGTGCCAGATGACTCTCCTTTGTGAAACCAAACCACCACTACCAATCTTCTCTAAAAGGAACAGGCAAAGAAACCTTTCACTTATGAGTCTACTGGTTGCACTACTCACCCACAAAGGGGAAACCTGGACTCTGGTCTCTCCAGAGGTTTCTGAGACTGAACTCATGGAATGCATATGCCACTTTTAAGGCAGTACTGCCCTATCACTACAGCTGAACCACTGTGACAAGTAAGAATATGGGAATCATGGTCCAGAGAGGAAAATTGTCCAAACTCTTCTTGAACTCTGTCAGGCTTGGTGCGGTGACCACTTCCCTGGGCAGCCTGTACCAGTGCTCAACCACCCTCTGGATGAAAAACCTTTTCCTGACATCCAATCTAATCCTCCCCTTATTCAGCTTCATGCCATTTCCTTTAGTCCTATCACTGGTCACAGGAGTGAAAAGATTAGTACTTCCTTCTTGACCCTTCACTTCCCCTTGTGAAGGAGTTGTAGACTGCAATAAGGTCTCCCCTCAGTCTCCTCTTCTCCAGGCTGAACAGACCAAGTGACTCAGCCACTCCTCCTAAGGCTTCCCCTCCAGATCCTTTACCATCTTTGTGGCCCTCCTTTGGATGCTTTCTAATAGTTCAGTATCTTTTTTATATTGTGGTGCCCGAAAGTGTATTCATGTGAGCCTGCCCCAGTGCAGAGCAGAGTGGGACAATCCCCTCCCTTGCCCAGCTGGCGATGCTGTGCCTGATGCCCTCCAGGACACACTTGGCCCTCCTGGCTGCCAGGGCACTGCTGACTCATGTTCAGCTTGCCATCAACCAGGATCCCCAAATCCCTTTCGACAGCATTTCCCTCCAGCCTCTCATTCCCCAGTCTATACACACAACCCAGGTTGTTCTGTCCCGGATACAGAATTCATCACTTGCACTTGTTAAACTTTGCTGGGTGATTGCCCATCTCTCTAATTTGTCAAGCTCTCTCTGCAGGGCCCCTCTGCCTTCCCGAAGTCAACAGCTCCTCCCCATTTTGTATCATCTGCAAACTTGCTTAGTATCCCTTCAAGTTGTGCTTCTAGGTGATTTCTGAAGATGCTGAAAAGAACAAGGCCTAAGACAGAGCCCTGTGGAACCCCACGAGTGACCAGTGGTCAGCCTGATGTCACCCCACTCACTGTTACCCTCTGTGCCTGACCCATGAGCCAGCTGCTCACCCATTGCGTCATGTGTTTATGATCAATCATGGTCACTGCGGTCCAGACTTCTGATGCATTTTTCAGTATATGGTCATTTGCTAAAATACAGGAATAGTCCAGAGAGCACATTGTTGTGTAGGCTAATGTATAACATGAAATCTGAGTGCCACCACTGCTGGCCATAATTTAAACAAAAAGAGTGAGACAACCACATATTGCTAAATGAGGTGATTTTGATACGTTGGTTTAAAAAGACGACTTGGGTTATTAAATTCAGTCCCACACAGGCTAAAGATGAGTGTCTAGCCTGCTGAATAAGGGAGATGCCAGCATTCCCAAATGAATGGTGTAGGCATGTCCCTGCTCAGTTAGTGGCTGGTTGTGAATACCAGCTGCCACATTTGCCATGTGAGGAACCTTTCAAATCCTTTCCAGATACAGTCCAAAACATTTGTTAACTATTATTCTTTGAGGCTATCACTTCAAGAATCAGCTGCTGCAACTTGATCATCAAGCCATATCGTCTAACTTGCACTCCTACTCCAAAAGTTACAGCAGGCTCACCAATGGCACCTAAATGTGTGCCTTAGAAACCTATTTAGCAGCCTAACTCTCATTGATTTAAATGGGCGCTGTACTCCTCAGTGGCCTTTGGGTGAGCAGCTATTTCATGGACCTGGATGCAGACAGCAAGTTAGGTGCAGTGAAGTCATGCCTAAATTCCCTTGTAGAGCTAGTCTTAAATTTATAAACAGAGTGAGTAGAAAGAATTTAGGTCAGGCAGAACCTAAATTTAGGACCAGAGCAGACCTAACAATAAAGTCACTGATAACATGTGGAGCGATTTCACCTCAGCACTAATGTTTTTAACATTAGTTAATATGTCACAATGTTGAGAACCTAACTTTTTTTCTTCCCTACAATAGATGAATCTAACTGAAGTCTTACATGCCTTAGAAGAGCAATAAAGTATAGGCAAGGCATGTTTTTTATTCTACCTGCTTTTCCCAGACTTCACTGAGTCCCTGCTGAGAATACCCAGATTTAAAATAGTGCTACACTTTATGACTGTTGTTCTACACTTTATGACTGTTACTCTAAATCATATGCAATTAAAGCAACCACAAATATTAGTCCTTTATTAGTCCAAATATTTCCTTCAAAGCTGTCTGGGGATTTCTGTATTCCATAGATGAGGGTGAAGAGTGAGCAACTGACACTGAAGAAGTCTGAAAAAGCACCTTGCTTTTTTTCTTTGCCCCACTTAAAAAACAAAACAAAACCAAACCAAACAAACAAAATGGTCTTCATGTGAGAATGTTTGTATTTAAATATTTACTCCTCTTGTGCAATCTATATTAATCACAAGAGAGAAGAAAGGGAGACAAGCAGATGTATAAAAAGCCTGTGAAACTCAGTGGAACAAATGGGATAATTTCCAATTTCTTTACTAGGTGTTAGATCAGACCCAAAGGATTTACCAGCTGAGATCCAGTCAGCCTGCAACAAACACATACCAAGGTTTCAGGCAGTTCGTCAAGCACCACTGCCCGCCCAGTGGAGAGAAAATATTTTCAATGGTCTCTAGGGGAAGAGGCTGCCTGCCTGCCCCAACACCGAGAGTACCTTTTCTTCTTCTGGGGGCTCTCCAAGGTGCTGCCTCTTTCCTCATTAGCAGAGTCAAGAGATTTCTTTTCTACCATCACCTTACTAAACCCTGAATTAGGTGCCAAAGCAAGGTGAGCTGTCTCTCCACACGAGTAATTTGCATGAAAATTGCTCTTACCAGTATTACAGGGGCTCTGTGTGTGTGTCACCACTGTCAGATTGAATTCCTGTGCACAGGTTGTGCAGGGACTGACTCCAAAATCTTGCCGAGTTATAGATGTGACCTTCTAGCCAGCATCATACCAGGGTCCACACTTAAAATTTTAATGTAAAAATATGTAAATAAAGAAGGATTAAAGACCTGGTGAAGTCAGAAAGGTGAAGGATTATTGCACATAATTCTCTCAAACTGCTCACCAGCTGCTGATGTGCTATTTTCCACAACATTTGCTGCATTTCACTTATAAAAAAGGGAGATCCAGGTTCTCTTATATTTGTACCAGTTCTTACGTTACTCTTACAGACACTGCCAATTTCCTGGCATTTAGTGGGAGAACACCTCCACAGGAGCAGCTGAAGTACATGTTGCAGATAGGATGCTGGCCCTCTCATGAGAAAAAGATCAATAATGTAACAGATGAATCACATTTCTAACATGTTAATAAACACCTACAAACCTCTCAACACTCTTCCGGGCCTAATCCCAAGAAACTTTAAACTCACGTGCACATGCTAACATGCACACACTCAGTCACGGGGGATCTCCAGCTGTCCACTTACCCCTGCTGCTCCCTGCAGCCCACTGATACCTCCACAGGTCAGAGCTCATCACTGGGGTGGGCTCCCACACCTCCTGCCTGTTCTCCAGGTGCTGACTGCTCTGTGGGGAGCCGGCTCTGCTGTGCCTGTCAGAGGTCAGGGTGCTGCAGGGTGTCTCTGCAGGAGGCACATTAGGTTTTGACTACTGCTGTTTTCCCATCACGATCTCCACCTCCATTACAAACTGAGATCCTTCTTTTACATTTATTTTCAAGCTTATTCCTTCTTCGCTTCAAAAGTCTCTGTAATTCCTTCGTTGCTATTTACTCTGGTTTATGCTCATATCCCTATTTAACACTATGAGTTTTGGGGTGGTTTTGTGTATTCGATCCAGACATGCTGTTTACAGCCACACGCTAATCTTAGTAGGTGGGGTTATCCAGGCCCTTTTCCAAGGGTGGGCTGTGCAAGCACCCCCACAGTGGGCCAAGGACCATTTCAAACAGGCAGTTTGGGATGCAGTCATCCTGTTCTGGAGGGCAAGAGCAGTTAATGATGTGGAGACAAGCTCTCACGTGTGGGTTGGGCTCAGTGCCAGAAAACTATTCCAAGCACCTTTAATTTACTAATACAGACAGAGCCAAGATGACTCTCGTGGGAAGTAAACAAGCAAACTTTAAGCTACATGCAAGGTGCAGAGTCAAAGTCTTGATCTGGGAGATAATTCTCCTCCAGCACTCAGTGAGATAGGATTTTTGTTCACTCCAGCATACCAATAAAAAACAGCCATAAATTTCAGAGCTTAATTCTTACTTTATATTCTGACTATTTGTATTCTCAAATGGGGTTCAGAGACAATGTTTTGGTTCAACACCACCTCTAAAACATTGCATTAGCTTGATATCACATGAAATAAAAGGTAAATGTCTTTTGATCTTGGTCTGCAGCCAGGTCATTAGAGGTTCCCTCCCCAGCCTCTTGGGCCTGTGCAGAGTCTCACTGACTGTGGAGCTGATTGCAAGATCTGGTTGCTTGTTCCAACCTAGTAAGTTTCTTTCTAAGGCCTTCCTTAAGGGGATAAATGGAGACATTGAAACTAGGAGGAACAATTTTTTTCTCCATTGTTCTGTGTCTATTGCAGTCACTTCTCTGAAGAACAGTAGAGGACAATTGATGTCAGAGTGGGCAGGGTAGAGGAGGTATACTATCAAATTTTTATAGAAGCCTCAGGTTTTTTGCTTCCTGTTTTCTCAACATTGAAAACATCTGTCGTGGTTTAGGAATGGTATTCCCCAATTTAGTGTTCCCTCTGAAACACTCCAAACCAGGTGCTCCTCTCTCACTGCTGCCTCCCCATGTGGCAGGATAGAGAGGAGAATTTGAGGCAGAAAAGGTGAAGATCGCAGGTTGAGATAAGAACAATTTACCAGAAACTGCGATGGAACAAGAAAAACAAACCATAACAGCTACAATATCAGTAACAGAGGGAAGTGGCACTACCTGACTGCTCGTTTCACACCAGGCTTACTCCACCAGAATGGACCCACTCTCTCGTTCCTGGAAAATTACATGATGTGGTATAGAAAAACCTCCAGGTCTTGGCCATGAAATCCTCCTGGCTACTGCAAAAGTTAATCCTGTCCTGTCAAGAGCCAGGACAACATCCCAGTAATGTAGGATGAGATCAAGTCTGAGATGTTGTTTATGTTACTGGCCCTGTCCCCACCACTTTTTCCTTTCAAGTGCTTTGGGGATTTGTCTCTTATTTACAGTTTGGTGCATCATGAGAGAAAAACCTTCTTTTAGTGACATCTCATGGAGTGGAGCACAGACTTCTAAGGACTTTATTATATTTGAAATAGTCCCAGCAGATTATGGGTTGGCCCAAGTAATCCAACACGGCAAATGCCAGCATCTGAAGTGGAAAACACTTCCCTTTCTAAGTAAGCCATGAGGACCAACCCAAAGAATTTGTTATGATCAGAGACTACCTTACTACAAATTATTGAGAAAATAAGCCTTTCATTCCTCATTCCTTCACATTCCTTTGTATGAACAAAAGCCGTTCAGAGTAAAACTCAGACTGTTTTCAAGTCCACATTAAAATGAGGGGTCACTCCCCAACATTGTAACTTTAGTGTCAACTTTTGGAATTAGAGAAAAGCTGGAAAGGCACACTGAGGGGCAAGAGAAAAAACAAGACACGACTGTGGGAAGCCAGGGTCAAGACAAAGTACCTGGAATAGAGGGAGGGGCCAGGGCAAATGAAGGAAGTAGTTGTGTAGGAGAATTAGTTATGAGCTAAAGACTTCAAATTTTCTTTATTCCCCGAGGCTGAATCAGAGAAATGTGGGGGCTTGATAGCATACACATGAAAAGACAGTATTCTAGGAGCTGATATTTCAAGTGGAGGTTACATTGGTGGCTGCCTGGCACCTTCGACAAATGGTACCTTTAAGAAAAAAAAAAAAATTCTGTTTTGGGAAGATAAATGGTCCAATGAGGAGTTAAATGTGGTAGCATCCGTTCACTGTTTGTCTATGAAACTTGCCAGTAGTTGCAACACTACATTCTCTGGAACGTAAAAAAAAAAAAGAAAAATCC
>WEIT01030234.1:64296-83119 GCA_013389985.1 Dryoscopus gambensis
GGATACATAAAAGCTGCATAAAAGTGTATATGAAGGGGTGTATAAGAGGGGTATATGAAAAAGCAAAAAATCATCATGGCATCACCCCCACCCACACCAGTATGCCAGAGAAAAGACTGACGGTGCTCTCATTCCAGTCTCCCCAAGCACTAGTTCATACTGTATAACAAAAACAATGCAAATGTAATTTAACACAACGTGCTACCCAGGCCTGATCTAGCGTGGAGGTAGAATTACCTGCCAGCTCTGCAGAGGAAAAGCTCTCCCATCACTGGTAGGCAGTGGGAGATAGCTGGGCATGCAGCTGCCTGTGCCTTCTCTACTCCAGGGACAGAGTGGGGTCCCCAAATTCTACTGCTACACCAGCCCGTACATAACAAAAACCACTTTCTTCAATTCCTTGCAGACAAAGTAAGTTTTTCAAAGGAACTGTGGAGCCCAACACGCTCATTAGTGAAGCCCAAAACACATTGCAGCACCAGGAGCAGGTGCGGTCTCTGAGCAGCTTCAGGCGTGGTACGCTTCCTGGAAAATGGCACTTGCAGCACTCACAGAGCCAATGGCAAGTTTGGGGATGCTTTCCATCTGTAATTTAAACAAATTTTATTTCAAACATGAAGGAATTTAAATAGAAGTCTAGTTAAATTTAGAAATGCAGCCACACATATACATGGATAGTCAAAACTATCCACTTTCTACTGTTGGTCTTTTCTCATCTCCTGTCCCCCTGTTTTTTGTAATTGGAAATGGACCAAATAGTGCTCACATCTGTATATGGAGATCAATGCATTTAGATAAGCTAAAACTCCAAAATGAGACTGAATTTTTGCGTTTAGACTCAAAGGCACTTTAGAAATTTGGCACATTGCACATTGTTTTGCCCCAGCCCTGTTTAGCATCCGGTCCAAGGAAAGCCACAGTGACTTTGTCTAAGGTTATTCTCCTGCTTGAAGTTAAACAGGGCCTGTGAAGCAAGCTCAGAACCTTTGTGGTTTACTTTCTTTTATAAGGTGAAATAACCATGTAATTCTATCATAATTGCATGACAGTAACCTGAAGTTAGAGAAAAAAGTATTACTGAATAACTGGATACAATTATGCAACCTTACAGAGCTAGTAGAATTTGTTAAGATCATGTGTCAGTCTAGCAGTTGCTCCTCCCTGGTAACAGTGTAATTTCACTAAATTAGACTCCCAGCTTGGAGGACAGATCGATCATGTACTTATGTTGTAATGATACCTTAATGATTACTACATCCGTGTATGGAAGGTACTGTGCAGTCAGTTCGCAAGTCATAGCAGACAAGACAAGATTGCTCATAAAATACTGCTGTTCTGTAACTGAAACCTAGATTCTCTAAGTTTCTCACAGCTTCTAACATCTAGTGCATGTTTGGAAAGAAGGAGCAGCTGATTCCTTCTGCATAAGAACATAATCTTCCTGTGCATTATGAATCAGAAAAAGGCTATGTCCTCCAGATGTCATTACATTTTACTGCTTCCTTTGTGTTTTAGTCCAAGATAGCCAAGAGAATGTATGTAATTGACAAAATTCCCAAAGTCCATGAGTCTTCATAAAGATGTGCAAAACAGTATTTTTGTACCCAGTATGACAAGGCAGAGTAATTTTCTAATTTTCTAATTTTAAGAAATTAGTGTAAGAAATTAGGGGATGATGACATGCTACCCACTTCTTTACATGAGCAGCTTCTCCTTCTTGGTCCTCTGCCTCCTGGGCTCTGTTCCCTCAACCCTCCTGTGACATTTCTATCACGGTCACTGCTGCTTCTTTTGCTTCTGTGTGAAGCCAGCTTTTCTGAAGCACAGTAGCAGCAGAGGTGGTACCAGAAGACTGATCCCACTGGAGCTACTCCTTCACAGACCAACCTGATGGATGCAGCTTTCTCACACCTTGTCCTGCAGATGTACCTGGATGCCCCACACCACAAGCCCTTCTGTGCAACAGGAGCATTTTGGCACCTTTCAAAACATTTAGCTTCATTGTGTTTGGCCTCTTGCCATGCAGACACGAAACACAGCCAGAATGCTTTTGCATTTTTTTTCTATGGCTTCTGTTCCTTAATTTGGCATAAAGTCACATTTAGCCTCCTCATTTTTACTTAACCAGCCTGAAATGATAAAGCTGACCTCTGTGACCTGTAAGAAGATAAGGCTACAACAGGAATATAACTTCTCAGTTTGGGCACCCCTTCCAAAAAAATGGGAATGTTGCTGACTTCCACCCAGAGGGGAGAGTCTTCCGACTATTCTCAAGGCCCAAGTCATTCTCTGTGTGTGTAGGAATTATATTTAGTCAAAACCTTACCTTCAAGGCTATCACACAGGTTTTGAAAGCATCTTGTCTCTCCTTTTCCTTCTCCTCTGTATTACAAAATTGCTATTGGCATTATTATCACAAACAGCAGAAACACTCCCAGATATCACTGGACATGCCTGGAAGAACATTTCCACAGAAGATTTACATATTGAACTTAAAAGCTAAATTACAGCTCTAGATGATTGTGAATTGCCTCACATAGTGAAAAGTAATCTTTTTCCTCTATAAACTTTTACTTGTCCCAGAACTTGTTGGTAGCATGAAAGGTCTATGCATTGCAAAGCAAGACCAGGCTATATCAAGGAAAGAGAAGTCATCCTATAGTAAGAGCATGAAATGTTAAAACACTTAGGAGAGACATATCTGGAGACCAGGAGGAAAGACACATCAATTTTAGAGAGAAGAGGAAGATTTGGAGGGTGAATTTAAAATGCAGGAAAGAGGTAAGAGATTGTTTGGGGAAAGGATCTAAAAAATTTCCGGCAAACATTTTCCTGGCACAAAAGTTTCCAATTGCTCAATTTCCTTCTTTACTTCTGGACCTGCCAAATCCGAAGAAAGACAACAGTAACCCTGACCTTTTCTGCCATTTTGGTGCTGTGGTAGAGGCAGTCCTATCCACAGGTTGTGAGCTGGGAAATCTGGGCTTTCGACGGCCTAAGAGGAAAACTAACCCAAATATCCAAACTGAAATGTGGCTACAGAGGGAATCTGTTTTGTGACTGCTTGGTCTTTCTGGCTCAGGGTAGCAGCACTCCCATGCACTTCACTTGGGTTCCTGAGTTACTGCTCTCTGCACAGAACTAAAAATCTCCAGGTTTTACTCCCAACTGTGGTAATTGTTTTTTTCATTTTGTGCCATTAATTTTACTTCTATTTCTCCATACATGAAACTTCACTTAGATTAATTTCCAGCACCTCAATTATGTTTCACTGACAATTTTCACATCAAGATGTCCTGTCAGAATTTTTTTCTTTAAATATATGAGGTATGTTTTTGTAAATAACTGACCTCACACTAATTTTCTAGTCTTTTTTTCTTTAATGCATGGCAACATATACTATCTAAAATTTAGGCCTGCATTGCTTTAAGTAGTTATAAAGCTATATTTCATAACTGAGTTTTCAATAAATAAAGGAAAATTTCTAAGATAACATTTTACCAAAGAAAGAACCTATTTGAAGTCTTATAACAACCTCAACACCACACATTTTGAAATGTTTCTTCTGCAAACACTATTAACAAGGGTGCAGAGAGATTATACATCTCTAAACATTCTAAAGGTGAAAAAGAAGTTTTAGAATTTGAAACATAGCAGCTACACATGACTTTTATGATAAATGTATACCTTTACTTCATGTATAATCATATAAAATAACTTGCAATTGTGTTAACATGCTGGCGTTCCTTTCTTTTAGCAGGACAAATTAGTATGCATTTATTTAACCTGTCATTACATCATACTGAACATCAGTCACTATGCAATTACAAAGGTAATGGTTACCATGTAATACTGACAAAGCCACTGTTTGGCTCTTGTAATTGGTAGTCACTAAAATGCATTTTCCATATGATGAATGAAGTAGCCAGCAAAGCAGTCAATGCTGCATGAGATTTGCCAGAACAAAGATTAGTTTTAGAGTCCTGCATGAGCTTGACCATACAATAGCGTGTCTGTTTCTTGTTTTTTCAGTTCTGTTACAAAACTCTATAGAGTGAGTTCAGCAGGGGAGAGCAATGAAGGGAAAAAGAGCATATTTGGGGGCAGAGAGGGGAGGAAAGGGGAGGAAAGAAACTCGAAGGATGAAATTTGCCATGTGGAAAGGTCAGTCCAAGAGCCATGTCAGTCTTAAATCACATTATTTTAATTTAAACCCCTTCTCTTTCTGCAGCAACTCTGCTGTTCCTTGACAGAGCCAGGGATGCTAGGACCAAAGTGAGCCATTATTAAGCTGCAGCTGATGCTATGTGCAGTCAGGATATCTTCCCACGGGTACACTTGTCTGTCTTCCAGACAGATGAAGACAGGCTACCTTTAACTGACAGTTAAACTTGGCTGTCTTCCTCCTATTACCTGTTGTGAATTTGCTCCTGCAAACAGATAAATCCTCTTGCAATCAGTTAAAGCATTTGTGAGGACCATATTCATCCCTTTCACACATACAAGTTGACTCATTGGGAAAATACTGTGATGCTGCAGGGAGTAATTTGGTCCTTTATCTTGAATTACATGAATTTAATTAGTGAAAATTATTGAGGATGCATGTTTTGAAGAGTAATTTGTGTCAAATTTCAGAAGTATTTAGGAATCTGATTTCTAATTCAAAGTATGCGCTGCAAGCCTAGATGGATAAGTGTTATTTTTACCTAAAATCTATGGGAGTGAGGTACTTTGTGAAATACCTCTTGCTGCTGTGTGTGCCATTGAGCCCAGCACCTGTGTCACCTGGTGCATCATTACCAGCGAGGTGCTTGGAGACCTTCTGTGAGGTTCCCCTCAGCTGCCCAACAGAACAGATTCACTGAGGCATCAGGATGCTGAAGGTTATAAAATAGGAGCATGCTGGAAGCGTGGAAGCTGGCATGACAACAAGAGTGCTTCCTGCTATTATGCTGTAGTGCTGTAAAAGACTTCAGACTCAGCTCAAGGAGAAAAAGGCTAGGAAGTGTATCGCTGAGTTGCCTGACGGCATCAGTCACTTCTCACGGAGACGAGCTGTAAGCCATGGAGGCTACTTTTCTAATCCTCAGACTTTCCATAGTATAATACAAAGGACCAGTTCTAGTCCTAAAAGGATCAAAGGGGCAGAGATCAACTTTCCCCTGGCAGTGAGTTAAGCCTTCACTGGCTCTGTCAAACTGCAACCTGAGCTCTGTCCTTCGGGCCCCCGGCCACCCGTAGCATTACCCCAATTAGGACCAAACTAAGTAACTAGGAAAAGAGAAACACCTCTCATATGTCCCCCCTCACAGAGCCGGTGGAAGTGCCTGACTCTACAAGTTCTTTTTAATTGGCCTTTGCTTTCATCTCTCACACTTTGCAGAAAAGCAAAGAATATGAACAGCTTTGGGGAAGGAGGGAGTTTGGAAGATTAAAAGTCAGTGTTTGGATTTTGTCTAGAACTAGTCCATATGGAGACGGCTTTTTGAATACATATTCAGTGGCATTTCAGTATTATGCATTAAGACTCCATACTTACATGCATACTGAAAACACCATGTCTTTAAACAGCACTAAACCTAAACTGTATGCTATTGGCAGTACCTCTTCTGAGCTATTTGCCTGAATTATTTCTGCAGTAAATCTCTAGAAATGTCCACTTAAACAGTAACAGTCATAAATATCTCATGGAAGCCATAAAATGCAACAGAATTTTGGAAGTCATAATTTTAATGGATAAAACTGTGCTATAAAAGAAGGGCCTCTGGGACTGAGGCTAAAGTAAAATTTATCTAAGCGAGCTGTGATGCTAATCCGTCTGCAAGTGATAAATTATCTTATGTCCCAGGTGTGACATAATATCCAAAGGGTGCGTAGTGATTAAGGACACAAAGGTATAGATGTGGCAGGGGTCCAAGAAAGCCCCAAGCAATTAGCGGTGACTGGAAATTGTCAACAATTGCTCTGAATGTTTGATAGTTTCCTCTGTGCTCGGGTTTGCCAAGGCATACATTCCCCAGTGTCTGTGGCTGGGTTCTGAGGCATGGTGGCAGAACCTGGCTGGGCACTCGTGTAGCTCTGAGCACGATGCTTGCAGTCTTTCCAACAAGGTACTGAGACACCCTTCCCAGGCTCCTGCTGAAGTCAGAGGGTCAGGCCAACACTTAGGGGAAACAAAACAAAACAAAACAAAACAAAAACAAAACAAAACAAAACATAAAAAGGGAATGCTTATTTTAAAGTACAATAACTAGAAATATTTCTGTTTGGTCAGAAACAGAAAAAAAAACACGCTTTAAAAAAAAGCCATTTCCATTCTAAAGAAAACAAAAGTAATTCTTGGAAATGCTGAATTGCATTGTGGTATCGTTATAAACTGCTGTGATTCTGAGAGGTCTTTTGAAGAGGCCAGCAGAGTCCCCATAAATTTACAGCAATAAAATGTTTAGACAGCAGGCAATCAGGGCGTGTTGGACTGGATACCCAAATCAGTCCATATTGTTATACAAACCGATTATGTTTCAAACAGCAAAAATGGTGAGCTGTTAACGGCAGCAAGAGTGTTTACATAACTTGGTGTCACTGGAGAAATCAGAGACAAACTCCTCAGATTCCCTTATTTGCAGGGAAGAGGAACAGGATCCAGATGAACAGCTCACACAATGAAACCCCGAGCCCATGCACTGCAGGAGCCACACTGCTCCCAGAGCAGGCTGCCACCTAGCCAGACAGCCTGGGTGAAAGCTTCATCTGGCTGATGATACACTCATTTCTGGAAGAGATTGACTGGATTATCAACATTATCCAGCAGGAGAGGGAGAGCAGAGATATTTGGGGTTGCTCTTGGCAGTTGAGAGCATGTGGTATGAAGAAGGATGATAGTTAGTGAGTAAGATGAAGCCTTGGGTTTGAAACTGGTGCTCTTCTTCACACCCAAACCCACACTGCCGTACACAGCCAGGTCCCACAGCAGCCCTGTGAAGCCCTCCCTGTGCACCACAGCGCACAGGAGCCCACTCAGTGACACAGAATGCGAGCAGCACCTCGGTGCTCGTCCCTGCTTTTCCCAGAAGCCATTGCCCACTTCTCCCCACTAACCCATAGCATGGGAGCAGGACAGCTGCAGAACTGCATGGGTGCGTTGGCCCTCACAGAGCATATTGCAAAGGGGAGGGACTGTTTAAAACTAGTCCTCACCACTTACATTACCAAATCTACTTCTAACTAAGATGTATGAGAACTACCAGCTGTTTCTGGAACCCATGAGAAGGGAAAGCTTGAAGAACAGCACACAGGCGAGACATAAAATAGGATATTATGAACATAGAAAGAGATAACATTGCTTCACTATATGGCTAGATGGGGAGCTGACTTCCAAACCAAACTATGTCAGTTTTAACCTCTGTGACAAGGTATTTTTCACCCTTGCTAAAGGATTCAGAAATCCCAGCAGACTTAGGACAACACAGTCGTACTGAAAGTCTCATTTGACCTTTGGGATTTTCCCGCTAACTGCCCATGAGCCAGTCATACCTCACAGTGTAGCCTCTCCTCTCCTCAATCCCTGGGTCTCTTCAGACCCTGCCTTAGCCATATACAAGTGTGCTGACAGCCCAGTCAATGCCTGACCTACTGAAAATCTGGCAGGGCCTATTCTTCATATGCTTCTCTATTTGCTTTTTACCTGAAATAACTTGGTCCCTATTTACACAGCAGGATGTTATATATCCAATTGAAAGGGTTTGGAGCCGTTTATCTGCCTTGCTATATCTTCCCAAACCACTGCTAAGACCAGGGTTCTCATCTCTGTGCAGTTATGCATGGGAGCTGTGCCCCTTCCCCAAGGAAAATGTTATCTATTGCATTGCTCTGCTCTTAGTCTTAGGTTACAAGGTAAGATGTAACCAAAAGTATGTATTCTATCACCATCTGTTAAAACTTGATGGGGCAGGGTTCTTTATCTCTTCCGTGACACATCACCGATAACTCCCTCTGGGAGATATCTTCTGTTAATGGGCCATCAAACTCACTGCATGACTCATAAAATTACATCATCCCATTGTGAGATGCTCCACCCAGGGGGAGGAACCAAGCATTCCTACCTGGATATAATCTGAGGTTTGGAACACCACAAGCAGCTCTTACCTGCAGGGTTCCCAGAGGACAAGAGCTACATAACCACTACTGGACCTCCTGAGGAGGACCAGACCCTTCCACAGGATCGCCGCTTCAACAAAACCACATCTATCACTCCAGGAGGACTGCAGCCACCATTTAATTGGACTACTACTGCGACCCTGACCGACAGGATGTCAGGTTGTATTCTGACTCTGTCAGTGTTTCTGTACTATTGCTTTTATTTTTAATTCTCCCATTAAGTTGTAGTTCTGATCTTGACTCTCACTGTTTTGCTTTCAAACTAGTACACTCTTACACAAAATTGCCTAAAGACTTAAAATTGCAAAATTACTGTCCTAGGTTACAACGTAAGATGTAACCAAAAGTATGTATTCTATTATCATCTTGACAAGCTGTTAAAACAGGTGGGGCTCTGGTCATTATTCCCTACCATGATTCATCCTTGATAACTCCCTCTGGAAGCTATCTCTTTTTAATGGGCAATCAAGGACCCACTGCATGACTCACAGAATTACACCACCCCATTGTGAGATGCTCTGCCCAGGGAGGAACCAAGGTGGGGAGGAACCAAGCATTCCCACCTGGATATAATCTGGGGTTTGAAACAGCACAAGCGGCCTTACCTACTGGATTTTCAGAGGACAAGAGCTACACAACCACCACTGGATCTTCCAAGGAGGACCAGACCTTTTCTACAAGGTCACCGCTTTAACAGAACCACTTCAAAGAGAACTGCAGCCACCACCTGATCAGACTGCTACCACCACGCTGCCCGGAAGGGTGTCAGGTTGTACCCTGACTCTGTCAGGTTAAGCCAGTGTTTCTGTTTTATTGCTTTGTCATATATACTAGTAAAGAACTGTTATTCCTATTTCTCATATAAGTGCCTGAAAGCCCCTTAATTTCAAAATTATAGTAATTCAGAGGGAAGGGGCTTACATTTTCCATTCCAAGGCAGGCTCCTGCCTTCCTTGGCAAACACCTGTCTTTCAAACCAAGACAATTACTAAAAGATAATTCTCACAAAATGGACTTAACTGACTGTTTTCTGTGCTCCTGGGCTTTGACATCCTTGTTGCTGCTGATTTCCAGTAATTTAATGTGGATTAGTTCACCTCTAGAAAAAATACCAACATTGGAAAAGTTGCTGTCCTGGGCTGCATCAAAGGACCTATGACCAGCAGTTTGAGGAAGGTTATTCTCGCTCTCTGCTCCTGTGAGACTCCACCTGGAGTGCTGCATCCAGCTCTGGAGATGCAAACATAAGAATGTGGACTTGTTGGAGCATGTCCAAAACACAGCTATGAAGTTGATCCTCTCCCATGAGGACAGGCTGAGAGAGTTGAGGTTGTTCAGCTCAACTGAGGAGGAGAAGGCCTCAGGCAGACCTTTTAGCAGACTCCCAGTACCTTTAGGGACCTACACAAGAGCTGGAGAGAGAGAGGGCATATAGTGATAGGACAATGGAGAATGGCTTTAAACTGAAAAAAGGTAGATTTACTCCAGATATTAGGAAGAAATTCATCATTATGAGGGTGGTGAGACACTGGAACGGGCTGCCCACAGAAGGTTGCCCCATCCCTGGAACTGTTCAAGGCCAGGTTGGATGGGGGTCTGAGAAACCAGGTCTAGTGCAAGGTGTCCTTTCCTATAGGGGGTGTTGGAACCAGACGATCTTTAAAGTCCCTTCCAACTCAAACCATTCTATCATTTTATGATTCTTATTCTATACCATACATTTGAAAAATTTAAACATAATGTTTCATGTCATTTAGTTCAGTCCAGAAGCTGAAAGGCTATGTGTAAACCTGAGTGAATGCATTTTTGACAAATATAAAATTTATCTGCTTTGTAATGCAACTATGAGCTGATAGACTTGCTTCACTCAAAAGATGAAGGGAAGATGTAGGTGTTTCTAAACTCTAAATGTTTTGTTTCAGTAGCTGTAAGACAAGCGAGTTTAGTTTGTCATTTCAGGACACCAATTTTATTTTGAAGTTAGGCTACAATGCTAATTAAAAGACTTTAGGAGTTTAATTGCCTTAAAGCAGAGTGGGGTTCTTTTGTGTTCCCACAGAATAATTTCTTCACGTTATTGAGGGGCTGGTTGGCTTTGGCCAGTGACAGTAAATTTGTGCTGTAACTCAAGGTCCGAGAAACTGGATTTGCCTTCCCCAGATCCAGTCTCTCCCAGTGACCTACACAGGGACTTTTGCTATGTCTCTCCTCCAGTGTCTTCTTTCATGGCTGGTCTGAGAGCTCCCTGGGGACAGGCACTGTTGTCAGACATCTACTCATGCAGATCCTGGCATGGTGGGGTTTCTGTTTACATATATGCTGCTGCAGTGGTAGCACTTTAATAAATGTCTCCCCTCTCATATAAATGTTATTATAACTGGTGAGTCTTGTAGAAAATCCCACACCTGTGCTCTCCCAAGACTTTGAGAAAGAGAAGGGAAACACAAACCAGCTGCAACTGGAAACCACAAAAGGTTTGATCAGAGTTCATCTCTGAGGTAGCAATACCCACTATGCTATTATAACCAACATTTGAACCTACAATGGTAAACAGAGCTGACATTTGTGCCCAGGACAGGCTGCTGACATGTCATGCACACATGAGCCGTGTGGGTGTTCCTTCAGATTCTCACATGCTGGTTACAAAAGGCAAGTATCAAATCCAGGCTGATACCACCTCCCTGCTTCTGTCATGTAAATGTAGCAGGTGGTTGGCGTGGTTGGGTACGTAACGTTTGGATGTCTTCAGTCCTCCAAAATTAGCCATGAGGCTTCACTAAAAGACTTCCTGAACTGTAACATAAAAATAAAATGTCATGCATATGCTATACAAAAAAGGAAACAAAAGAAAGGCTGTAGTTATAAACGTAATATGAGCTTACTGAGGTCCAGGCTGCCACGAACATCACCACTGTAGGCTTTAATGTGCTTTGAAATAGAAACCATTAGCATCTTAGGTATAACAGTTCTAAATACACAGTGATTTTCAGTCTTACCACAGAGACCATGGTATAAATCATTAATGTATTTTAGCAAGTTTTAGGGGAAGTGGGAGAAGGAATGCAATGGTCCTGCTGTCACAATCCCCATTGCTACCATGACCCCCACAAACACCATGTGACAGAAAGGGACATAAATGGGGCAGAAGAATCCAGTCCAAGCAGTTTTCACTCTTTTTTTTTTCCCCACAGCCTATGACCCATCTCTCCTCCCAGAGCACAAACACTGGCAAGAGGGTCAACAAGTGGGACACAAGCAGTTCAGAGGTCCCTTTCTTCTTGAGACCTCTGCAACTGCCCTTAGTATTTCAGCAAGCTGGAATTATGCAGTCAGAGGGCTGTGTTTCAGTGCAAACAGTACTCCTGATCCATGTGGTCCACTCTGCTGCTTTTGACAAAAGAGAGGAACAGAACAATCCGTCAGGCAGATGCAAAAATGTCCCAGGTCTGGTTCAAACTGATACACTCACCACTAAGAATCAGTTCAAATCTGGTCCAGAACTGTGGACTGCGAAAAATGTAGTGTGATGGTTTGGAAGAATGATTGTCCTGAAACCGGAACTCCCATTCAAATCCCACCTAGATCATAAGATATCCAGACCATGGCACATGTCTTTTATTTGGCTACAAGACCCCAGGCAAACTTATTAAAAAGTATGAGAAAAAAATGGTTGTGAGCTCTGCCATACCTATTTATTGAAGCTCAAACGTGGCACCTTTGTCAGAGAAAGTCAGGCTAGTGTGTAATATTACATATCCTACATGATGAAAAGCAGTGAAATGAGAAAACTTTGGTGAGTTAGCAAGGAACAGCTGTCACAAGAAAGAGGAGAGATACTGTTCTTCCATGTTTTTCCTGTGTTGGACATAAGCAACCTTCCTCACAGGTGGCTTAACAAGATGAGGTTTTTCTGCAAAAACTCATTGAGTTTTCAGGTTCAGCTTTTTCCAGAAAGTCTTCCCATTTACCACTTGTGAAACCTTTGTCCACTTCTGCCATCACCATACCCCACAGCTCATCACCATGATGCCATTAGGCTGATCTCCATCAAATCTCCTTCCCTTTCCCCAGCACAATTACAGACTTTATTCCATAGGCTCCTTTCTCATCTCCTCCAGACACAGATGCCAGTTCCTTTCTCTTCTGTCCTTTCCAGCCCTCATTCCCACTCTTCAGTTGCTTTGCCTCTCCTGCTCTGCTCTGAATTTGGATTCCTCCCTTCAGCTGATGTCTGCAGTTCCTAGGTCCTCTCCAAAAAGATTTCAGGGAATGACTATGGCTTTATGCTGCTCTTTTACTTGATCATGTCCCTTGGATACCTGTAACCTGCTCTCTGCCCATCTGTATCCCTTTCCCCTCTTGTCCTCAGGACAGCCATAATGGGCATGTTCTCTCCTATGTGGGATATGCCCCTGTGCTTTATCCTCCATGCAGCACTGCTTTGGCCTACTCCTTGTCTGCAGCCTCCTTCCACCTGCAGTTCTTCCAGGTACTCTCACGCCTCCCACCTTCTGGCTTCTGGTTCTTTTTCATCCTCTCCAGGCATCCCATTTAAGACACAAACAGGATTCTAGAGGCTGATTTCCTTCTGTGATTTCCTGTAGTCCTCTGGCCCTGGTTTAAATTCCGCACTCACCAAGGGCAGCTGACCTACAACTTCTGCTGCACTTTATCAACCAGGACACAATCTTGGGTGCCTTTGAACAGTTTGATTTCCAAGGGAAGTCATTGTTCAGCTCTCCAATTCAGTGCTGTTTGTCTTGGTGTGTGATAGCTAAAGACTATTTGGTACTAGCACGTTGCAAATATTTTTTTCATGATGTTGCAGTCAGTGGTGTCATGCAAGCACAGAGAAGGAAGCAGTACAGCACACAGTGAGTTTAGCATTCACACAGGTAAGTTGTGGGCCAGACTGCTACACATTGCATTAACTGTGCCTATCTGAAAACTCTGAATGAGATGTAAGGCAAAAATACACTCTTCCCAGATAAACTATTTCTGTGATTTGTTAAACTGCATGTGCACGTAAGTCTGGAGAAGCAAGAATACCTGCATTCAAAGACTTAAATAGAAGATTGCAAGGCAAAAAAAAGGTAAAGTTGTCATGTGTAATGAAGATAAAGTACCTTTGCAATAAATTTAATTATGCAATAAAGTGCCAGTGTGGTGCGCAAGGAATTTGCTCAAGGTTCCCAAGGTAGGCTTTCACTCATTTTATCTTGCATTCTTGAGCATTAGCAGCCAGACTTACGAGAGAAAAGATAAAGGTATGTATATTACCTCCCTTCATTATTTGTCTTTTTAAAGTGTACCAGAGACAATATCTATGATTTGGTTAAGGCAAACTCTTCAGTTTAAGAATACAGAATCCAAGAAGAATTTATTTGAAGTATTTATTTGGTTTCTGAATAACATATTCAAATATAACATTTCAGTTTCTTCAAATAAAAGTATCAGTGGTTTATGCCACTTATGCCACTTTATGCCACACTTTTCCACAAACTTATTGACCCATGTCTTTTGTACTCTGGTTCAGTAATAGAGATGTAGATCTACCAGATAATTTATCTGCGTGACAAATATGACTGTAAATTTGGTAATAATTCTTCTGTTTCATGTGTATTGAGTCAGCTGCTATGAACACAGTATTTGGGAAATGGCCATGCAGCATGTACAGAAATGAGATCATAACTGAAATGGATGTGATTTTCCCTGTTTGTGTGATTTTTAACCACAAGATAACAATAGGCCTGTATACATTTTTTGGTAGGATGACTAAGATTTTATGTTGATATATCACAGAATCATAGAAGCACAGACTAGTTTGGGTTGGCAATGGCTTTGAAAGGTCCTCTAGTCCAACACCCCTGAAACAAGCAGGCTGCTATAAGGTCTCCCTGGAACCTTCTCTTCTCCAGGCTGATCTCCCAGGAAATTCAACCCACTTTTCCTTAGGACCATTTGTAAATATTCCCCTGAGATGGCAGAAGTAGTCTCAGTAATCTTCCTTGACATGGTCCCTTGAGTTGCAGCCCCTTCTGTTGCCTGTCATGTTGGGCATTCTAGAAGGCAATCAGGTGGTCTATGGGCATCCAACATTTTGTTCTGCGTTTGGCCTGCAAACTGGTGGTATTCTGCTGTACAATCTTGTGGCTTGCTATATACAGATTTGGGCTTGGCTTGTACTCACTGTGGTCTAAAGTCATGTAGGAAGGATTAGAACTAGCGTCTCAAGTCAGAAGATGGTTTAGAGCTCTGTGGAAGGTTTCTCATGGAAGGGGAATAAGCTGTCCCACACAATCATCTCTAAAAAAGGGATTACCTGCTTTCATTTACCACTGAAACAAATCCAAGCACCTCTGAGATGTTTTTGTGGCTAATGTACAGCTGGTATTGTGAGAAATACTGTAAATTGTGGTCAAATCCCCTTCTCTGCAATGCCCTTGTAAGGCTCAAATGACTACTTTTTGCTGAAGGATTAATCAAGTTTTACACTGTGATAACTGAGTTCAGAATTTACCCCAGTGGTTGAATGTCTTTGTCTCAATGAAGAAACTAAATATAGTCAAAGAAAAGCAGTAAATGAGTATTCCTCAGAGGTGCACTAATTTCTATTCATTAAAACTGTCCTTCATCTTAAGTCATAATTTTGGTCCTTATCCAACACTGGTCAAAGGCAGTAAAGCAGATAAAATGTGCTGACTTTCGAGCTGATACCCCTGACACTGTAATGCTCATAGTGAAGACCTTTGAGGAGCTTGTCCCTGTGCTCCAGAGCAACAGAAACCTGGACTGAGCACTGAGGGTCAAAGGGAGTGCATGCCTGTGGGAGGCAGCTGGGTCTGCAAGTATGGCAGGATCAGAGGAAGACCCTGGAGGCTGCAGGCAGGGCAGTGGCATGGACCAGTTCTGCTTCCAATCTGCAACTGGGAGTGATTTGGTTAGGTTCATGGTAAGTTTAGCATGGCATTACTTGTGCCCTTTAGAAAGTCTGTATATGCTCTGTAGTCTCTTTCCAAGATCCCATCTTCTGGGCACCTGGGAAAGTATTTGCTGCAAAAATGTGGTGAAACCAATGTTGGTTTTGGTTTTGTATTGGACATACAATTGGACATATTTGACTGTAGAGTAAGGAAAACCCTATGACATGCGGGATATTTGGCAGCTCTTACAGTGGTGTGTAGAATTTGGGACCTACACTAAACTGAACACCCAGGCTCCGTGGGCCCATGTTTTGATGCACAGCTGGGATCAGGTTCTCCTGAGCCCATATAAAAAGAAGTTATTCCTCTATGCTTTTACTTTAGTTGCACATAGAAACTATCCTTCTCTTGAGGTGTCCTGCTGAGCGTGTTCAGAAAAAAATTGCATCTAGAACTAGCATCAGGACAGGATTTTGGCAATGTTTGTTTCCTGCAGAGCATGACTCACAGCATGAGGATCATTCAGCTTTCGGTGTCCAGCCTTGAAACTCATTGACAAAGACCTGTGAACCATAAAATGTCTGTAGAGTTTGGGAGATGTGGATCTTTATAGAGCCATAGATGGGACATTTGGATGGCTGTGCATCAACAGCTGAAAAAGAGTTTGCAGTCAATAATAGTACAGTTCCTGTGTCCCCACTAAAAACTGTTAGTGTGAGATGTAACCCAGGAGTTATATCTTCCATAGTGGAATACAACTCAGGTATTGTAGAGGCTAGAGATTGGAGTGGGTAGGTTATACAACTTTCAAGAGTACATAAAAAATATCTAAAGGCTTACTTAGACTTTATTTCAGGAAAAAATTATATATATAACAAAGGTATCTATTCCCCTGTTCTATGCTCTTCCTATTCCGGATGTCATATATCTCTCTCTCTTCAGCTGACAACATAGATTTTTAGACAAATTTAGTAGTCCTTTTGCATTCCTGTCTGTTTCCCAAAGGTGGACTTGACCCTTGTGGAGATGAGGTACACAGCACTATACTGCTTGCTGTGCAGGCATATTTCCTGTGTAAGCAACATATTTACTTGAGACCATGCATGCTTTAAGTTTCATCACAGGACTGCTAAGGTCAGAGATAAAGCTTGCACACCATGCTGTTTGCAAAACATCTCAGGGTAACTAAAAATGTGCTGGAACAGCCATATTATACCCTATGGAGCCACAAAGATTTGCTTTTAGGGAGTTAGTTCTTCTTGGAAAAAGAACTCGCACTGACCATTGTGTAGTAAATTACGCATTCTTTCCAGTGTCAACCTCATACTTTGGTTTTCCCTTGACACCTCTCATAATTTCACAGGCCATGACCTGTTTGTGTATCTCATGTAGAGGACGAGTTTCATTACAGATGTTAAAATGGCATCATACTGACTAGGAAGTTTAGACATGTGCTCTGAAATCAGCCTTTACAACTTATCTATGTACCTGCTTTGTGAGACAGCACAGCACAATGCTCAGCAACCAGCACAAGACAGTCCCTGTTGGGTGTGGTGGCTCTGCTAAAATCCTACCATTTTGCTGGAGCATCCTTTCAAAAACCTTCATAACCTTAACCAAAGTCTGCTTGATATCTCTTCAAGGTTTTGCATCAGAGCACCTCAATCTGATTGTGATTAAATGTGTATAGGTGAATGTGCAGTATGGGACCTTTGAGAAAAGTCAAGGTACCATAAAAGAACATTCCTATCTATTAGGTAGTAGGCAGGATCAGTGAACTGAATTCCAAGGAGTTGCAGTAAAGCATGATTATATTCACAGGCATGTTTCATGGCTCTGTGTTTCCATACTAGGTTTAAGGAGGAAAAAATGCAGTGTATGAATCCAAACATTTATAATTCAGAGAAATCTCTTTTCAAAATCCCTGTCAGAAAATTGGCAGAATTCTACCTGTATGGATTTTTTATATACAACAAAGTGCAATAACATGAAATGTTGCCTTAGGAGCAGAGACACAGGTTCCATGAAATCTCTCTGCAGAAATATACGTATTTGCTCAGAAATCCATTGAATAGATCCCTTTGGACCTTTACTCTTTTTCTTTTTGTCCTGCCTGACTTGAACACCTACTCCCAGTTACTGAGAGAGTGTTACCATATTGATTTTACATTACTTTCCATCATGAAAGAAAGGAATAATAGTTTTGATGAATTCAGAACATATTTTGTGCAGAAAATTCTTCTCCTTCCCCTTCATGGTGAGAGAACATGTTGAGTTTTGAGGGTGTCTGAATGGCTTTAATGGACCTGATGTTAAGGCAGAATTAGAGTTTATATATAGCAACTTGGAGCAGCACAAGTGCACTGGAGGGACAAGGACAGAGGTAGCCAGAAGCATCATAAATTAACATAGTGCGATGACATATGAAAAAAAGGCACCTTGAGGAATCAGATTGCTATTGCAGTGAATGTTTATTTTTAGAGTTACAAAAGGTATGTTTTAGAGGCTATTAGACAAAAAAAAAAAGAAAAGAAGGAGGGGATTTTGTTCAACATCTAACCACATGCTTCTGCCTGCAATGCAGGGAAACAAGGAGAGCATTGGATTTCACAGATAGCACCACAGACAGCTATTAAGGCCTAATCCAGTGTCACATTTCTGCTTAGTGCTGGCTAACTACCAGCCCAATTTGCTGGCTTCTCTCTCCCTGTGTTTCTTCATTGTTTCAAGCCATGCAGAGACTTATCCTAATAATGGGTCAACCCTCAGCCAAATGTGTTCAATTGAAGGCCACCATGGGAGAATGGCAGGATATTGTCTTTCCAACAGCAAGTGAATTTCAGGCAGCTTAAGGCAGTATCCATTTCACTATAATGCTGGTTTATGTTACAGCCCTTTTCAAAGTTCTAATTGCCCTGTACTGCTGACATTTATAGACATCCCCGACTTTAAATGAAAACACAACACTGAGGTCAGGAGGAGGTTCTGGGACAGCAAAGATCCCAGGTGAGGCCAAAGGAGGAAATTACTTCAAAACTTCCAAATGCCAAACATGTTGTGATGGGGGAGGAGAAAAGAGTGAAGAAAACCCAGAGGTGAGGGACGCCCTATTCACAGCCTGAAAGGTATGGATGGGTGCCTAATAGTGACTCTCACTTGTCCACACATCCAGTGCCTGAAGCACAGCTAATCCTCTCTCTCCTCAGTTTCTCTCCCTTAGGTATAACCGTTTTAAAGTATTTATTCATCCGGATGTTTGTGACTCTATTTTGGCCCAGCTCCTCATCTGTGTTACATTGGGTGAGCTCCAGTGAAGTCAGTGACTTTATGCCAGCTGGGAAACTGGACTATTACAGAAAGAAAACTCACAGAGCTTCCTTCTTCTGTCCAGGCATCCTCATCTGAGGGAAACTGACTTAGCAGCAGTGATGGTAGGAAAAATTGCTACACAGGCTGGCCCTTGCTTTCCAGTGTAGTACACAACCTGTCAGCCACAATGTGGGGTAAAATCTGAGTTAAAGGGACAAGGTGAAAAAACAAGGCATGTCTCTCACTCATGCAAGAGCTCATCTGTTCAAGTGGTGGACACTGCTTGCTTTATATTACTCCTGTGGTGTAAATGGCTCAATTTTCCAGGGTAAAAGTGTCTTGCAAGAACAAAAGAGAAGGGATTCTACTGTGGTTTTGTGGACTGTTATTTGTTCCCTTCTTTCTACAACTGCTCTTACACATTTCTAAGGGGA
>WEIT01030235.1:0-14907 GCA_013389985.1 Dryoscopus gambensis
CAACAAATTAATTTCAAATAGGCATTTAGTCCTTTCAGAAACTTAGAGTTTTGATACTGTCTCTATTGTCAATTAATGGTTAATGAAGACATGGATTTGCAAATACCTACAAAATAACTAAAAATATTTGCAAGTTAAAATGAAACTTATTATTCTAATACTTTTTGCTGGGACATCAATAGAAACTACAAATTTCCATAATATTTGAAAGGTCTTAAATTTTTTCATTCTGCTGGCCTGTATCATGTTGGATACTATTTGAAAACTATTGCTAATATTCTCAGACTGTATTGGGGTAGTTACAACACTTGTTTTTCGTGCGTAACTGAGAACATTCACAGACCTAAGTCAAAATTAGTATGTAACGAAAACAACAGAACAGATATATTGTATGTGATTGTGGAAATTAAGAAGATGTATAGAACCGTGGAAATTTAACTCAAAAAATGATCTACATTTCCCTAGCCTCATTTGTGTTGCTTCCGTCTCAAAGAAATGAGAACCTTTGCAACATAAACATATTTAATTTTTTTTGACTGTGTGAAGTTCAGTACCGTCCGAAGTTGATTAATAGTATTAAAAAATACCTGGTTTCTCTTAGTATGTACGCATGTATTGAACTTTTTCCATTTTAATAAGTTGTATAGACCTGCAGCTAGAAAGAGCCCTTTTTTATTAACATATGGCATAATTTTCTGTTTATTTCAATGTTAATTAGTTCACCTTAAGCATAAGGAAAAAACACTTGATACTATTTTCAATAGCTCCTTTTGGGAGCATATGATGAAAATGAAAATAATCTTGTCAAAATTAGTTTTGTACAAAAGATGCTGCAAAATGTTGAGACTGTTCACTGTTCAGGAATTGGAAGTAACTGAATTAGAAGAGTGGGAGTGCTCCCTAAACATTTTCCATAAACTGAAGAACCCTGTCTAAGTGTTTCATTTCACTTTTAGTTGCCCTACTGTTTCAATACCAAAACAGGCAAAAAAATTAAGAGTGAAAAGTTATGGAGATGTTAACCTCAGGTTTAGGAAGCTATACTTTTATAGCACTAAGGACATTAAGGCTTGCCTGAGCAGGTTTTTAGAAGTAGGGTCAGTGGCTGATGATGTATTGTGAACGCTGAAAGGAACAGGAAGGGGAAGTATTCCCCACTGGTCAGACAGGAAACATGCTGTTACTTGTCCACACCAATATTTTTCCACTAGTGGTCTCTCCACTGAAGCAGGTGGTGATGATAGCAGTGATTAGGGTTATACTTCCGCCATTATTTTTCCCTAGCACTATATTTCTTTGGGACTCACTCAAACTCANCTGTTGTACATTCATAATTTAAGTTTCTGTGTGCAAATATGGCTGGATAATATTTGGGTGTTTTAATTATTATTATTTTCTAGTTCTTTTATGCACCATGTTTTCATTTTCTTTAATGTGAAGTGAAATCAACAGAATGAGGAAGAAGAGAAAAAAGAAGGGGTGATTCTCATGAAGGCAGCTGTCGCTTCCCATGAGAATCCTCCATAGCAACACTACTGAGATTTGCAGGTCCATGGCCATGAGAATGACCATATGAGAACAAGGAAAATCACAGAGGCTCTTGAAACATCATCACAGTTGCTTAAGTGCGATGTTACAGAGCTGTGAATGAAAAAGCAGATGCAGGCCTGTAGCCCTTCTATGGCTAAGACATTAAGGAATCTTAAGACATTGTGCCACACATTAGGCCTGTATAGTTACACAGCTCAGGCATGTTTCATTGCACGAGTACAATCACATACTCTTTATCTAAATTATTCTTACCCCTTCTTGTCCCTTCTTTCATGGTTTCATGTTTTGTACTTGTGTCATTTCTAGGGTCTGTGTTTCTTTAGACAACATATTGTCTTTACAAAATCCATTTGTTAAATACATTAAGTGGAAATAGTGACCATATAGTGGAGAGAGAGTGTTGGCACAAGTTATGTATGTGACATTTTACATGGTTTCCTCAAACCAAAATTATGTTCTGTACCTCTATGAAAAAGTTCAAAAATTTAAATTATAACTATCAATGATTTATTTTTCTGCTATAAGTTCCTTCTGGTATTTCTAATGTAAATTCATCTGTTTTCATTTCTGTATTTGTCTAATGAAGATATTTTATTTATGGAGTTCAACCTCTTACTTTTGGGGACTTTCTGAAAACACCTGAACTAGACAATGTGCATTTTGCAGTAGCAGTAGCCTCTCTTTTATGAAGTATATTGTTATCATTTAACAGTTGGATTTTGGCTTTCAGTCTTGTTTTCCAACCAGTTGTGAGTTATTCTGTGAGGGTTTTTTTGTTTTGCAAGTTAACTGAAGAATTCATAATGTGAAATGTTTACAAGTTCAAAAGTATACTAAACATTTTAAGATAAAGGTGAATTATAACTTTTTTCTCTCTTTCATTTCAACATTCTCATTAGTTTTATTAGAATTTTCTCATCTTTTATCGCTGACAAAGCTTCTATCCATCTGCACTCTCAATACATTTCCTGCTTCAGGCTAAGTGTGCAGCTTAAACCTCTATCCTGTCACAAGATGCCTCAATAAATCTCATTCCCCTTGTTTAGCAGTCAAAAAACCTGTCTAAAAATAGAATCTCATTTTACTGTTGAGGAAGTTAATAGATTGTGACATGTAACCTCAAGGACACTGTCTTTGCGATTGTAGTTAGCTAAAAAGAAGGCAAACTGCAGGCTTTGGTGGTTCATACATGTTCTGTAGAGGCAAAGTAAAGGACATCCTTATTTGAATCTTTTTTCCCAAAAAGTTGTGAGGTTTGCTCAGGATTAGAACCTGATTCCTCACCCTCTGGGGCAGTATTTTACAACTCACCAACTGAATCTCGAATTTGTATCTATTAGAGTAAAATATTTTTGTATTACTATTTAAATACTGTCACAGTCTCTAGAAAATTGTTACTTTAACTGAACTTCATCTCACTTTAATTATTAAGAGAAGGATTTTTATGATGCAATTCACCTATCCTACACTATTAACTTGTGCACCTAAAAATGGCATTAAATGATGCCTGTAAATGAACTGATATGCATAACAGATTTTGTGTATGGATAGTAAATTTAATCCTATTTACGATTTGCCTAAGGGATTAAGAGAAGGACAGTTCTTCCCAAGTTCTTTTGCCTCTTCTTTGGCTCATCTTCAGAAACATGTTAATGTCAGAAGGATGTAGGGTTCTCAATAATCTCAATATTCAAATTTTTATAATCTGCCCTATTAATCAGGTTTCTCAGACTGTAGAATGCAGTTCTGCAAAAGTTGGATCCACAAGAAAGATTTCAGATGTAGGTCCTGTAGAGATAGCTCCTGGAAGGTGTTTTGAATACAGAGGAATAGCACTGTACCCGTATTGCTGTATGCAATGGAAGGTGACCTATGGAAGCACAGATGGTAAAACAAATGTTATTATTAGTTTGTTAACTCCAGGAAACTGATAAACAGCTGCCGTGTTAGAAAATACAAGAGGTGTCTTGATATTTTTCTGTCAGTCATACTCAGTGTCATGCTTTATAAAGGCAAAAAAAATTTAATCATTACCTTTATGTAAGTACATTATTAATAAGTGAAATGCAAGACACTACAGGCAACCTTAACTTAGATGATAAACTTTCTAAACCATGTTAGAACCACATTATTAGTGCTAGAATAGAATTTTGTTAACCCATAGTAAAAAAAATTTAAAAGCTGAAGAATGATCTGAACTTATCTCTTTTTTTTTTTTTTCAAAAAAACCTATTTTATAGACTGTATTTGAAAGTCCTTAAATTTCTGTTATAGATCCCAGATATCTTAACAGAACGGTTTAATACATTTCAAAAAGAATCCTCAGAAACCATCTTTTCTGTGAAAAGGCCAGATTGTAAATTGTTCTGTCCTTGAAGAATGAGATGTATTGTAACACCTCACCTAAGTGCATTGAAGGATCTATACTGAAATCCTCTCCAGTTATTCTCTATGCCAGTTTTCCTTACTGAAGCCAAGATGACCAGGTGTCACTCCACAGGTCTTCTTAAATAAAATAAGATTACATTAGGTATTTCACAGCTGATACTTCATAATAAAAGCCACTAACATTTCTTAATGTGTATACAGCACTATAAAGTGCTACTTTAAAAATAAAATTTTCAACAAAAAAAATGAGAAGGAAACATTGAGAGAAAAAAAAATACAGTATTCAGGCTGTTGTTAAGACAGCTTTCAGAGTTTCAGTGATAGATTTGTTTAGAAATTAGAGAAATTAGAAACATTTTTTTAATTTTATATTTTCCTTTTACCTGGGTATTTAATAAGGTTATGAAAGATCTCAGTATTTTCTCCATACAAGGGACGTCTGAAGTCCTTGTACATAATCTCCTGGAAAAATAGCATAAACATGCTGAATGGTAATCATGATGAAGGTTGTTGCCAATCTCCCTTGTTGAAATTGCTTCAGTCTGAATAAATTTTAAATATGCATTAGAACAGGGCATATCATCACACCACCACATCACACCTGAGGTCACAGGATGGTCTGGTAACACCAACAAAATATGTTGATATGCTACAACTATACTCTCTTGAGCATGCTTTTTTTACAGTTTGTTGCTGGTCATGGGCTAAAGCAAGGACTTTTTCACATAAAATAGGTAAAGAATTTTTGATTAAAATAATTCTTTATTCATACACTTTTTTTTTTAAAGTTACTTTTGTTCTTGAGCTGCATTTCTATTTTGTTTTGACCACAAGTGAAGACCACTCATGCCCAAACTTTTCCAGCACATGTGATCTGATGTAGTATTTAAGCAGCTTTGAATCAACAGGAAGATTTCGTTTATGCCACCTTTTAATATTGATTCAAGCATGTGTTTACCTGTTAAGTGGTTAAGTTAGGTATATTCATTGCCATGCATACCCAGGTCAGGATAAGGCAACACGTTACTTGACATTGACGACGCAGCTGCCTGGGGGCTGCGCAGCGTCTTTAACTGCTTGAGGCGTCCTGTGAGAAGGGTACAAGCACAGCTTGGAAGGCACTGCAGGCTCCCTGTGAGGAGCAGGCTGCAGGTCAATACTAAAGTAGCAAGGAGTAGAGACAAAGGAGGAGGGCGTGGTATTCCAATCCTTTATTCCCTGCGTCAGAGGATCACAGGAACCGAAAAGCCCACAGCAGAAGAGCAAAGAATAATACTTGCAGCCCTGTTTATACGAGGGCGGGGAAAGGCGGTGCAAACGACAATAACCAATAGAACAAAGACACATATCGGGTAACAACCAATAGAACAGTCTCAGGGGAGGGTTCAATTTGAAAAAACTAGTGGGGTATCGAGTAAGGAAGAACTTTCCAGAACATAGGAATAGGCTATGAGGTACATACATAAACATGAGGGATTACATGGCTTGGGGAGGAGAAAGCACAATCCAATAACAGAACAATATGTAAACTAAGGAACTGGGGGATATTGGGAGTTTGGAACCATCTTACCCTAACCACAATATTAAACCTCGGTGCTAGGGTCTTCCTTGGACCCCCATCCTGTGGTCTGAGTGGCTCTGGCCACGTGCACCGCCACAGTTACTATGACAATAGGCCTTGTAGCAGTATCAGACAATGATGTTAGGTTGCAGTTGCAGCCAAGAAAAGGATTAATGTGGTGAATAATGTGCCTGAGTTTGGCTTATTCCCCTCCTTTTATGGGTGTGCCGCATCTAAAAATAGGTACTTTATGGCTCTCAGGATCCAAGGTGGATCGTGCAGGCAGCTGATCATTAGGCTGCTTCCACGCTTGTGGTCCTACTGGCTGTACCACACTGATATAAAAGCAGATGATAGGCAGCTTGAAGTTTTAGGTGTGCATATTTTATAATTTTATTATGCTTGAGATTTTTCTCCCATTCGACCCTGTAAACATCTCAGTCTGATAAAAATATTTAATCTTTTGACTTCCAGACTTCTTGATAACCATTATAACAACATCTGGTTTATAACCTGTTTAGAACTCATTTTTTATTCCTACCTTTACATGGTTATATAAAGTAATTAAGTTATTTCACAAGCCTATCCTTTAGTTCATAACAGTATTATAAAATAAAGCTCGTGACTCAGTGATATAATTCTAGCATTTTGTGTAATTTGAAGTTATTAAGAATTCTTGGAGATGTGAGGAAGTATATCAGCTCCTGCAAGCAGCTGAAAATGTCAGGCTTACAACCTTTATTTGTATTGATGCTCAACTGAGCAGTTAAGCTTTAAGCCCTTCATTATGATTGTTTGGAAGAATATTCTTCATTCCTCTTGAGACTAGTAGAAAAATACTTTCAAAAACATATTTCAACTGCTCAGATGTCAGTTGCCTTTTGCATACAGCTACAGTACTTAGTAAACCTTAAAGCAGTTTTTTACTGTTTTAAGTAAACTTAAAGCAGTTTTTTACAAAAACATAACTCTTTTATAAATGTTATTACACTGCCAATATTGATATAAAACTTTGTTACTACTTGGAGGTTTAAAAAAACCAGTGCTGAAAGAAATAAATGGAATTAAGACTTTCTAGGGCTCTCACAATTGGACATACACACAGGAAAATCATTTTATACAGTGTAATGCTAGGAGAGAAAACAGATATAAATCATTCAGTGAAAACTGAGTTTCCTTTGCTTTAAGCTTTTCTCTCTTTCATGTATTTCATGTATATTAAGTTTTCTTTTTGTATTTTGTTCATGTATGTATTATAATTCAGAACATTATTCAAGTGTGTGCTGTTGGAGGACAGGCAATAAATATGTTTCATGTTTTATGTGCATATTTTTATTTGTTAAAGCTATGTGGTTCTCTGGAGAACTGTCACAGAGTTCCATCATAATATTGTATGAATTAATCTCTTTGTAGTGCTACACATGACAGGTTAGTTTTTGGACGGACAAATGTCAGTCACTTGATTTGTGCCACAATGTATTATCAACCATTTTCAGAAGCTTTCCTATATTTTTGTCTGATGTTTTTAGAGTATATTGTTCAGATAAGCTTAGAGCAGGCATTTCTAAGTTTCGGCATCCTTGAATTTTGAATTGTTGAAATAAATAGTACCACCAGCAGGTTACTAATAGAGTGAAAAGAGGCACACTAAGTTATGGATAATTACTGCAGAAGTTTCAAAGAAATTTTTAATAGTGGACAATGTCTTTGCCTGAGTTTTGTACAATGTTTGGGCAGACAGAAGCCATTTTTCATCTAGAAAATATACATGAGCTTGAGAAACATAATATAATGGTGATATGCTTTAACTTGTTGAGTGTTTTGCATATTTATATATTATCCGGCCATAGTCAATGAGACCAAATTTCTATCTGTGCCACAATCCTTTATTAAACAGACAGAGGCTTAGTGAAGAGAATAAAAAGGAGTTAGCATGCAACACCCCAGAACTCTTCTTCCCCCTTAAATTAACAAAATAACAAAACCAAAATGGCCAGATTGAGTACAAATTTGTTAAGTAAGTGATTTGTTTTCCTTTTTAATTTTTATATTAATTGTATAACTCTGCTTCTAATATCCTATTTCTTTTATTAGAGCACTTTTCAGATCTTGATATAATTATGCTCAACTGTGCTCCACAGACATACAATCAATGTCTGGTTCTCATCTCAAGCAGCTTAAAGATTAACATATATTTGTTCAGTTATGCTGTTTAGCAATGTATTAGCCTCTTTTGCTGTAACCTTTAATGCAATGCATTCTATTATGCCAGTCATAGACATTGTCAATATTCTGGATAAGAACGTGCATGTTAAAAATAGTGTGGTTTACAGACCAGGCATCAGTGTACGTTTTTAGTTTTCTGATTTCATTAAGAAATATCTTTATTAATGTGTCCATTGCTTAAACTTCAGAATTTACAAAACAAAAAACCCTTAACTCCTAGAACTTCTCACATTTACAGTTTGATTATGTACAGCCAGTATACAGCACATGTATTCTTCCTTAGTTATATCACATGGCTGGAGCTGGGAAGCTGCTGTCTCCCTTCCCCTCCAGATTACAGCTGCGTCTGACTGATGACACAAATGTGCATTCATATCTTTTCAGCAATTGATTTAACAGGTTAAGTTTAAACCCTTTGATTGCCTCTCTTCCTAAAATTATTAAACATTGAAACAATAACATGTTGTCTCTGAATAAGAGAGAATGATTATGTTTTAACTCTGCCAATGAAGATCATTCTGCTAGTCAAACTTGTTTAGAAAGTAGTTTCACATCATAACTAAAAACATTCTGTGTAGAAAACAGCTCATATCTTTCTATTGATTTAATGTTTAACACCTTTTTATCTGTGCTCATTGTTCAGTATGTTTGACCTTAACATAAATGTTATTTCCAGATTCTAATTAAACTTTTAATTAAGGTTTACCATGGCTTTTAAAAAAATTATTAAAAATTGATGCTTTTTCTCAAAGACTAGGTATAAATTGTAAAAATAAAACTGGCATTTTAAAATAAGGTTCTAGTAACATATATGTGAGAATTAAGCATAAGTAATTGATCTTTTGAGAAGTTTTTTTGTTTGTTTATTTTTTACTTGCGACAGGTCTTTCTTTGTACTTTTTTCCTTCTACTGAAAAAAATCCAGAAATGGAACGGAACAGTTTAATCTACATGTTTGAAACATAAATCCTAGTCTTTGCCTCTTAGCAGATACAGCTGAGTTTGAAAGTTTGGTACAATGTAATAATTTTAGATGAACAGAAATAGGTTTTTACTAGTTAAAAGTTTCTCTATATTTTTTTAATATAGAAAACACCACAATGTACACACCATGAACTTAGTTTTCCACTGACATTACCTAAGAAGATAGTCCTTTCACTCTTTAGGCCAAAATAGTTCTATTTTAGTAATTTGCCTTATTTAATTCATAAAGTGGTAACATACTCAGAATTTCCTGTTAATATCTACAACTGAGGTTGTTTGGAATTCTTAAGCATCTTCCATTCATTTAAAAAGTTTCTGCAAATGATGGTCACACAGAAAGATGCATCACAGCTAGACAGCAACAGATATGATGTTATGATTTTTTCTTTTGAATAAGAATACTTATTAAGTATTTTATTTTTGTGCTAGTTTTCTCCGTTTTTTTGCTACAAGGTTTGAACCACGAGAACTACATTGTCCCTTAGTTTTGAAGCCCTTGGATGCATGACACTCACTCTATGGTTTTAAAAATCAAACACTTGATTTTAAATGAGTAATGCATCAGCTGTTTATGTCGTCTCACCAGTACTGACACTTACGTTAAGCTTTCTTTCCTTATCTATGTTACTTTAAGTAATGAACCTTTTTCCAACAGTAATAAAAGAATTGATTAAATGATATGATAACTGACACACATTGGACTGTATTGATAGAGTCATAGAAACATTTAGGTTGAAAATGACGCTTAAGATCATTGAGTCCAGTTGTTGACTTAACACTGCCAAATCCAAAAATTCGAATATGGATTTTTTTTAAATTATTATGTATCAAAGAAATATGTGAATGAGCTGTGAGAAGTGATGCTATCCCTGAAGTCAATACATTTTAAAGATAGCATTGTTTTAATAATCTTGATAAATGTTTAACTAGCTTCTCTAAGGAAAAATGCAATATTATTGTAGTTTTCCTTAAAGCAAATATTTATCTGGAACTTAAAAAAAAATAATTTTGAGTCAGACTTTGACTCTCACAGGTTTTTCTGTGCATGTATAGGCATGATGTCAGCATAGTAATAGTCCTTTTTGTGATAAAACACAGGGTAACTTGATAAAAAAATACTAAATGTGTATTATTATTACAAGCTGAAGAAATAGGTAAAGTGACCTTAAGACACTGTACACAAAATCCTGCTTCCAGTTAAGACTTTGTAGTAGCCATTTAAAAAATACATATATATGCATTTACAGATATATAAAGCATATTTCACATATTAATATAATTTCAAAGAATCTGAATAATCTCTCACCTCAAAATTTACCCATATTTTTTCATATTGTGATTTTCTTGCATGTGTATTAGTACATTGCATACCACAAAATTAATTCATTAAGTTTTGCATAAACTTTTAAAACAATATAGCTTATTTTATAGTTAGTGCTATTATATATAAAGACCATGTTCTGGTTTTTAAGATACACCCAGCTATAAAAGCTGGTGTTCTTTTGATGAAAACCAGTGATTAAACTCTGGAAATAGGAGTTACATTTCTTTTTTTTGGAAAATGTCTGTTACATCTGCAGGGAGATACTCATAAATGTTAAAATTAACAAGGTACAATAAATTTAAAGTACAGATTTAGCTGAGTAATCTATCTTAAATCCCTATGTAAGCACTCTCCTTCAGTGACATTTTGACCCTTCATAACTGCAACTTAATCTTCTTTGAAAGAAGAATAAAAATCCTCTGAGGAGGATTAAATCGCAGTGATCTGAGGACTATGGTGCACCTGAGCAAGTACTTTTGCATGTCCTTCAGTGTGGCTGTAATGTCCTTAGCTGTGTTCCTTTCCCAGTTAAGCAGAAGTGTGTGTGTGTGTGTGTGTGTGTGTGTGTGTGTGTGTGTGTACATGTACATGTGCAGCAGGGGCAAGGTAGAGGGGAGATTCTCCACATTTCCCTTGAGTGGCCAGACCTGGTGGGACAGGCTTTGCATGGCTGAGATGCAAGCCCCGACAGGTTAGGGGAGGGGGAACAGGGATAAGCTTTGTAGACAGACCAGGATGTACACGAGTGTCTGCCCAGTGCTTTATCATCAGAGTGCCGGTGTATGGCATCAGTGTGCTCCATACAAACCTGCACTGGATTTCATCCCAGTCCTTGGAGTCCTGATTATTGTCCAAGCCACTGCAGACCACCTCCACCACTACTGATTTCTAGTATAGTGTGTAAATTTATTTAGTAAAACTGGTGGTTTAGAAATGCTGTACTGGAATTCTGCACAACCCACTTCATGATATTTTTAAATAGTAGATGCATTTTAGCTGTTACTGAGATTTTAAAAAAGATCTGGAAATTCTTGTTCATAAGCATTTTTCCATCTTTTTTAAGCTAGGCTAGATTCTTATTATCATCTCATTAAAGTAAATTGCAGCTTTGAGCATTTGGGTGCCTATTGGGGTGCTATTCTTTTAGTAGCTAACACCATGAAAAGACAAAAGATGGTCAGGTTTGGGTCATTAAGCAGTTTCTGCATTATTTGTGCCTTTGTTATAGAATTTAATGAATTTCTTAAATGTCACTGTTGATTACTAAGTCACATGATTTCAAATGGAAAATAATATTTAAATCTCAAATATTATTGAAAACACAATACTGGTAATTGGTACTAAAGAAAGATCTGTGGAAAATAGTAAGGAACAGTTGAAGATTTTAATTCTGACATGCAGATGTCTATTAGTAAGATCCTCTATAAAGAACATTTGTTTCACTAAAGAGTTCTTCAGCGTTTTTCAGTACTTTTTACCTTTCCCAAGTCCTTTCAAAAACCGTATGATTTATCTATTCAGCTCATAAACAGACATAAATTTCACACTTTGACTGAAATTGATGTGACATACTAACACCTCTACTTGTTGCGAAGTCAGCATATCCTCCTTTTCATATTGCCTCTTCATATTGCTCTCTTGTTCTATTAGCAATTTAGATTAAAGGGGGTTATTGTTATTCAGATGAAATAATGGCTTCTTTTTATGTTGCTGTGAAATTTGAGAAAAACAATACTTCCCAATCTAAAACATTATCAAGAACAAATTTCAGCTTCGTGCATTTGATTTCTTTGTTGTATATATGGTAGCATACAAAAATAAAATCCATTCAGACTCTTTATTATATGTGAGAATTGCTGAATTAGGTTAACAAAAAGCTACAACAATATCTTACTTGGTATGGTGTGTTCTTGCACGCTCTGTTTGCATTTAAACAATTCTGAAAACTCAATTTTATTCTAATCATGAAGAACTAAAAACATTTACTAGAAAATGGATCTTCTAAAGTACGGAGCCTTGGTGTTCTCAGAACGTAGCTTGTGTAACATTGTACAATGGAGGTTTTTAAGTGCAAAAAGTAAGGAACTACCTTAAATGGATATATGTGCAGATGAAGCTGAATACAGTGTGCTGACTGTCAGTGAAAAACAGTTTGCTACTGCCTTGTACTTTCACCTCTCCTCTGACCTTTCCAGGCCAGCATAGCCATGGCCAGTCCTTTCTTTACTAGGACATTATGAACCCTTCATGTAAAGATTTTAAAAGAACATTTCCTTTACAATTCACTTGCAGGCTTAGCACTAGTAGTGTTTTCAAAGAGTCTTTGTATTTCCTTTCAGTGCCCAAAGATTAGGTTGTTGCTTAAGGAACTTTTAGAAGGCAGAGTACTATTTACTTTAAAACAAAATCATCACAAGTGGAACACAAAAGAAAGCAGTGAATGTTTTGTAGATATTCTAACAGTATTGGTCGTAATATGAAAAATAAATGAAGATGAGTCCTTGTAAATACATATGTTGTTTCCAGGCTGTATTTCTAGGTATGCCTGTTGATGTGTTTTTCCACTCTTTTTAAAGAAAAAAAAAAAAGTTAGGACCATTTCTGTCAGGTAGTGAATGTACTTGTGTTTGTTTCAATGCTAGAGAGTGGTATTAGCATGTGTGTACTTGCATCGTCTTTCTTGCAGAACTGACTTTAAATACCTTAAAAAAAAATAAAAACAGAAGATATAAACCTTTTGGATATTTCCTATGATCTGCAGTACTCACCGCATTTCTATCTATCTGTCTAATATAATTCCAGGGTCTTAACAATTGTTTCCACTTTTAGTTTTCTAACGTCTATATGACCTCTGAAACAGTGAAATGTTTTTATACAGTCACCTTTATAAAGGACATGATAAAAAAACTTGTGTCTGTTAATTCTTTTATTGTGTTGCATTAGTATACTGTAGAAAAGATTACTGAATTTTGGTGAGTATCATTTCTCAAGCTTCTTCAGCTTGCAACTGAACTATGCTGGACTATGCTTCCAAATATTATTGTATTGAGTTTGGTTCAAAGTCTAATCAGCTGCTTGGAACCATGGCCAGAGATTTCTCCTGTGCTGTTGTGGTAAAAGTAATATGCAGAGAAAAGAGGAGGAGTTTTGACAGATTTTAGCAATAATTGGATGTGAAAAAAAAATTATATTTTTATTTTTTTCTTAATTTCCATTCATTCAATTAATTTCATTTTTTGAATTTCCACTCACAATATGCTCAAGAAAAGTGGGTGCAACCTGTTTATTGGGGTTGTTTTTTAATCTGCCAAGATTGAAAGTATGTAAAATAATGTGACTATACCTGATCTGTTTGCTTCTCTACAGTATAGACATTTGGATATGCTTTCACCAGAACATGTACCTGATAGGAACAACATAAATATAAATTTACATTTTTTCCCCCTTTTGCTATTTGGAAAAAAAAAAACCAACCAAACACCCAAACAACAAACCAAAACAACACTGTACTCGTCAAACACTTTCTAATTTTTTTTTTTAATGAACAGATTTTAATTGTATTCTGGTGACTCTGTGAAAGCCATAGTTAAGCTTTATTATATAGTAAAAGAGACAGGATTTCCATGTAGCAGTTTGCTGGGGTTTTTAGGTTTGTGCAGTTAACCTTGTACAGACAAACAATATTCAGAGAGACTTCTTTTCACCAAAACAACCAACACTGTAAAATCCCCATCATAACCCAACCTGTCCTCCTTCCTTCTTTCTTTTGGGTGTGAAAATGGAAAACCAAGATGTTGAATCGAATTTTACGACTAAGAAGTCCAGTCTATCTATGCAAAGTCAAATAGATAATGCTTAGGAAGAGTCACCTACAGGCCTCTGTGAAATTTCAGGTTTTTAATTGCTCTCACTGAAAAAACCATATGAAAATTGTTTGTTTGTTTGCTTTCTTGTCTGTAGACTATGCCTACAAAATATTTACTTGTACATATGGGTATGTACTGTTTCGGTATGTTTATATGGAATAGCTTCCAGACTGAATTTTAAGCTGTGACACAGCTTAAAACTCCTTTACTTGTCTGCAGAGTAGTGTTAGGTTATGTTCCTCAGAATATGTGTTTTATTAGGGAAGAAAAAACTCCTGTTGTTAAGCCTTGACTATGTCGGCATCTTTGGAAAGAGAACCGAAGTTTGTCTTCCTTAATCCCACCCCAGAACTCTCAGGTGACCAAGGGGACAGGAGCCAACAAGGATCGTGGAGGCACAGCAAAAAATTGAAACATACAAGATATAGATAAGAAAAACAGGAACTTTCCTGTAGATGGAAAGGGTGCCCCTGCAATAAAACCTCAAAGTTAATTGAAGAGAGAAACTTTGAGATCTCGGGGAAATTGTGCATTACCAAAAAAGGTTAAAAGTTCCTGGACTGAGTCCAGTGCTGGAGGGCAAGATTTGTCCGGCAAATGCAGAATATAGGAGCATAAGGCCTAAAGATCTTTTCTCTTTTTCCTTTTTTTTTACCTTCAGAAGAATATTTTTGGAGCAATACTTCATCTTTCTTTCTTCTTTACTGAAATATAATAAAGTAAAATTATTTGGATGTCCCCACTGTACTAATATTGGTACGTTTGGGTGCTTCCAAAGCTACCATTTTTCATTTGAGCACCTACTGTTTCTAAAACCTGCATTAGAAACATACTGAGTTGAAGCTCCAGCAAACCCACACATGGTTTTATTTTTTCATTTTGTTCTATGAAACTGTACTTATCATTCCTGGTCTTTAAGGAGGAGGCACACCCACTGTAAGGTACAGAAGTGGATACTCAGGGAAAATAAAGTCCCCCCATCTAATATTAATTTTATTTCACAAATA
>WEIT01030236.1:4962-21460 GCA_013389985.1 Dryoscopus gambensis
GCCACTGCCAGGGTGAGTGTCCCTTCCCTCGGCCCCTTCCCCGCGGGCAGCCCCCGCACCGCGCCACCAGGACCCTGCTCCGACAGGTCGCCAGCTGGGGGGCTCGTTTTGGGAGGAGGGGGCGAGCTGGCGGCGCCCCGGCCTAGGGGGACGTGGGGCGGCTCCGGCGGCGGCGAAAGTTCCTGCCCAGGTCCTTGCGTGTCCGCGGGGAGCCAGGGGAAGCTTTCGGTGGTGTTTGGGCTCGAAATCGGGGCTGGAGACTGACGGGGGAAGGTGCGATGCCTCTCGGCCGTGGGATTGAGGCGAGGGCTTTGGGAAGGGAGGGAGGTCCCCGAAGGTCCGGAGTTGGGGTGGTTGTTTCCCCGTGCTCCTTTAATTACCTGTGTTTTGGATTAAAGAGGAGCCCCGTCGCCCACCCCTCGTTTTGTATTGTAGTGGAGACTAGTGAAGTGGATTCGTTGGGAAGTGGGTTGCTTTGGGAAGCAGGACGAGGGGCTGCTAGAGCACGGGGAGCCAGTCCCTGCTGCTGGGTGCGGGTCACGCCGTCCGTGCCCCTTTCCGAGGCTGAGACACCACCGCGGCAGCCGTGCGAGTACCGGGGCAAGCTTTGAAGTCTGAGTGTGAAGTCAGCGTTTGCCGCTCCAAAAGGCACGCACGGTGTCTTCTGTACTGCCAGAAAAATTGAAGATCTGAAGTAACTTGCACTCTTAATAGTCATCATGAGTGTACTTCACTTGGAACGAATGCTTGTGGGCTGCTCAGAGCACACTGATGCTCTGCAAAAAACAGTAAGTAGCATGCAGTGTAAGAGTTTTAAACCATTGCACAAGTGTGTGTTAAAACACACTTGAGGCTGGCGGATCTTCCCTCAGCTGGGAAATCACCACGGCTGAAGCTACACGGGTTACAGGCAGGGGCTCAAAGGGTGGGGAAGGGCTCCTGTGTCAGATTGGGATGCTGTGACTTGTGGTAGCCAGACCTCTCTCAGGAAGAATGCTGGCTGCGCCCTTGCATCCCCTGGCTTCTGTAGTTACATCACTTGTGTTTGTTCCTATTTAATAACTGAGCAGATATTTATAGGAGAACTACTCCATAACTTTTCACTGTGCAGTGTTATTTTCTGCCTTCCTCAGGGTACATTCAGTATGCAATGTCAGCAGGACTGGACGGACCACTGGTTTGAGCTAATGGAATAGTTTTCAGGTTGTGAGACACAGTGTTTGGGAACAACCCCATAAACTGAAACGTTTGCTACACTGAGTACTAAAAGGTTTCCTTTTTTTAAAAAAAAACAGAAAACAAACCCAAAACCAACAAAACAAACCAACCCGTTACAACAGTGTAAAAGTTTCTAGTTCCTTCCTCTGAGCATTTAGATTGAAACCCATCCTGTGTGGGGGTATAAACTAAGAGTTTATCCTCAAACCTGATGATTTGTTATGCATACTTTTGATACTAACTTTATAGAGACATGAAAATATGCATATATGCAGGTTTGCATGAAGGTTTGTCTTCCCACCTTGTTTCCTTTTCCTTTAGCCCCCCTTTTTTCTCTTGCTGCTTCTTGTGGGTTTTTTTTATATGATCTGAATGCAGTTTTGACACTTTGAAATGTTGAGAACTCAGCAGACTCCCAAAACAGTCAGCAAGTGAAACGAAGCTTCCAAAACACATTACAGCTGCTTTATGTAGTAGAAGAGCAGTTATTATAGCAACTCATGCTCTTCCCAAGAGGTGACTGCATTTTATATCTTGGGAAGCCACCCTTCAGCTCTCCAGATAAAACATCCTGCTGAATTAGTCTCTTTCTTGTAGTATAATGGGTGCGGATCTTCTGAAATAGCATGACCTTTTCCATGAGAATTTTTGTCGGATGTTCGGACACATCAGCTGTGAGTTAGCTTCTGATAAATCTCAGTCTGTGGCTTATTAACCCGAATTGGCTAATTGGACTTAAACTGTCAGCAAAGATAAGATAACTTGGTGTAATTCAAGTTAGTGGCAGCTGTTCAAACCTCTGAATTTGAGCTGTGCTTAAGTTACCTTGTCTATATTGGTTTCTCTTATACTCAAGTTAATTACCTTGGGCGTGCTGCTAGCCTGACTTTTGAATGTATCTTTATCTGGAAGTGTCACTACTTGCTTTGTATCTGTTTTCACTGCTGCTTTTTCTGGTCATGTTCCGCAAAGCGTCACAATTTTGGCACCGGCTGGACTTACAGCATGTGGTGACTAAGGGAAGTTGTGTGGGATTCATTTCCCCATTTCTAAGATTACCTAGCTTAGTTTGTTTTCTGCAGAAGCATCTATAGTTTTGTAAAAATAAGGGAAGTTTATGGTCCTTCCTTCTCTTCCAACTCTAGGGTGCATTGAGTTGGTTTCTGTCACTGATTTTCTCATTTCCTTTGACTTGATGATTCTTGACATTTAAAAACATTTGAAATTAGTGTTATATAGATTTTCCTGTAAATAAAATTAGAATCTTTCTTGTAAATATAATTAGAATCAGAACATTATGGTAATTTTAGCAGCCTCAGATCTGATCCAGATTTCACTGAAGCTAATGGGAATCTTTTAATTAGCTTCAATGCAACTTGGATCAGAGCTGAAATTGTGGTAGTTGAAGAGGTGAATGTGACATTTGTCTTCTTAATGGTATATTGTTTTCCATGTTTTTCTCAATTTCAGGGTATGGGGTCTGTCCTTATGAAGTGGTCACTAGATTCTGGAAACATTGAAAAAAGAGCAGGAGCTACTGCCTTGATTGATTCTAACTTGGAGTTTTGGTAATGCTTGCAAATTGTCCATGTTACCTAGTGGTAGCTGGCTTTCACTGCAAATGAAAGTCAGACATGTGTACCATCTTCTCTCTCTTGCTAGCATTGTTTACTCAGTCTAATTACTGTAAGGATGTAAAACAATTATGCCATATATTCCTGGAGGAAGCTCTCAGTAGACATTCTGAAAACATCATCTCCCACTCCATCAATAGTGCTAGCTTGCACATACTCTCCAGGTTTTAGTTTTCTCATCACCCCAAATAATGTAGTTAATGGAAATGCTGAGAAATGTCTGGTGATGTTAAAATCATGATCTTTCTGCTTGTCATCATGCTTTTGAGTCTAATTAGCACTGGCTTACAGTTTTCCCTGAGAAACCCATTTTCTTTTATCAGTCCTGTGAAAAAATTTATTTTGCAATGTTGTCTTTAATATACAAGTCTCTTCTGAAAAAGTGGTTCTGTAATAATGGGGTTGGGAATTCTTCTTTTGTATGTGAGTTAGCATCTCTTAAATGTGCTATATTTACAAAGAAAACTTCCGTGTGATTTCCCGTTTTGCAAACCAGATGGAGAATCAGACTCTGGCTGGGTCTTTCCTTTAGTTATGCAATGAGGTTATTGGTTATAAAGGATCTGGAAGCTTAATTAAACTCTCAGTGACACCTCTGCAGGCTCTTTTATTTTCACTGGGTTTGCTCAGTTGCAACTGATGAGTCATCAAGTTGAGATTTAGGAAGCAATGCAAATAAAGTCTCCTACAAGAAGAAAAAGAATCCTGCTCCTTTGACTGAGGCATTGTTGGCTAACAGGACTAAAAAGCAGTTGAAAGGTTACTCTGTAATGAAACATGAATAATTAATTTGAAATATATGGTACTTCAGGAGTCAAGAGCATCAACGTGAAAGTGAAACTCCTGTACAATGAGCCTTGAGAAACACAGAGAGAGCTTTGCCAGATGGATTCTGGCAAATGCCACAGTTGTGTAAGATGTTTTTGTTTCCCTCTGTCAGTTCTGTCCCTCTCCTGAAAGATCCATGATGGAAGGTCTGGATTGCAGAGCTGACTTCCCTGGTTACTGGGGCAGACCCTAAAGCAGTCAAACTACAGAAAGCAGCCATGGCTGCTCCCAATAAAATACATAGCCTGTCATCTTTGAAAGAAATTAAATAAATGAGCAGTTTCATAATATTCTTTTTTTGGTTTTATGCAACTTAAACCAAGCCTCACACCTCCAAAGGCACTGATTCATTTCACGTGCAGTCTTACATTTCACATAGTTCTTTACAGATTATGCATCTGTATACTTCTCTATAAGACTTCCTTTGTGCTTGCTTTTTAATTTGCTACCCTTAAAATGTCAGAAAGAAGATAATGAAAGTGGGGTTCTGCTCCAAAAAAATGTAAAAATTATGGCACTTGTGAGTCATTACCAGTCTCCATGAAATCTTTACCTTCATCTGCTGCTCTGGGTGTGATTCAGCTCAGTTTAACACTAACACATGGCAGTAACCATCTGTGTTTGCTGTAAATATTTTATTTTTTAATTACAAATGGCTTGATTTAGAAAACCTGCAGCGGTACAGTGGGGTGGTTGTGGGCCTGCAGGGGAAGAAGATAAGCAGCTGGGAAGGTAATTTTTGCTCAACCACTGTTGCCAGGTTGGAAAGGGGAGTGTAACACAGAGAGCAACCCAGGCTGCCCTGCAGCAATCCAGACCCTGCTGGTCCCTTCTTGGAGGAGCTGGACAGGAGAGCACCAGCACAGACTGCAAAGGGGCTCTGAACATTTAGTGAAGGAGAAGGGGGATGTGGTGGGGGGGAAGAGGCAAAAAACCTCTAAGTTTATCTTCTTTGAGGAGAAAGGAGGAAAGGTGGCTGCTAAATGTCACTTATCCATCGTGATTCTTGTACAGTAAATATGGTCACATGTTGTGGCATGCTGAGCCTCCTACAAGCGTTTTGCTGTGGGATGATATTCACGCTGGGGCTGAGGGTTTCACAGAGGCACCATCCATCCTCAGAATGGAAAAGTCCAGAGCTCCCCTAGCCACAGGGAGGGTTTTCCAATGTGGGAATCCCTCAGGGTCCCTCCCTCTGCTGAAGTCCAGCCAGCTGCAAAGTTTTCCCATCAGACTGTCATTCTAGATAGTCCTTCCCATCTTAGGAACTCTGCTGCAACATCTGCCTGATCTTAGCTGCTCTGGTGCTCTTTGTCCTCTAGGATCTCCCATTAACTCCGAGGTGTGTGTCTCAAAATGGGCAGTGAAAAGGGACTGCGATAAATGGCCAGGGGGAAGAGAGTAGAGTCACTTCTTGCTTGCTAGTGTGAGAAACTGGGGAAGAATGAGGACAGACACTTAGGGGACTGAGAGGTGTGGGGAGCTCTGGTTTGCTGTTTGCATGACACGATGTATGTTTTTTCTTACAATAAAACAGTCCTGCAGTCCAGGTGTAGTCACTAAGGACATTTTCCTTCCTCGCAGCTGACACTTTGGAAACTCACCTAATGGGACCAGACACATTTGGCCGGGAGAAACTTTAGTTCCATTGCTGATGTGTGGGACGGAAGGAACCCAACTTGACACATAGCTGAGTTTGCAGGCCTGACAGTTAAAGGAAAAATAAATTGCATTTGAATTTGAGCATGCTTCATGTGAAATTGTGAAAAATAAAGATCCTGGAATCTCATCATACTAATTTTATATGATCTTTTAGGGCTAAAACTGTATATTTATGAGATAGAGATATTATTCTGATTTTTATTTTCTTTTTGTATGTGAGCCCAAATTAGTTTTTTCTCAGTGAACTTAGAACAGTGTCTGAACTGCTGAGTGATTTTTCATTTTCTACAAATTGGGTTAGACTGGGTCAGCAGTTGATCCCCACTACACTGGTGCATATCAGACATGGAAGTGCTGGCATGAGTATGACTGGAAACGCCCATTAGGGTAGTAGAAAGGATGTTATAGAAATTAACTGATAAGCAATTCCACCCCCCCCTTTTTTTTTTCATTATGACAGTATTAAAACTGTTTTTAAAAGAATCCAGTTGATAAATGATATTTGTAATATTGAACATGGTTTTGGTTTCCTTCTTCTCCAGTAGCTAATGAAGATAAGAATGCATGTAAATACCATGATGAGTTTGGTTTTGGTTTTTATTTTTTCAAACTCAATTAATCTAATTGAATAAAATACACTTTGGTCATCTAAAAAGACTATGCGTCTTTTATTTGGTTTAGTAAACCATGGTCATAATACCGTATGATTTACAATAATACTTTATTGCATAGTATATTTTATAACTGCCTTACCATCAAATGTATTCTGAACACATAAGCTTGTTCACTCCATTTCTTCAATGTATTAAAACATGTATTTCTATGAGGCCGGGTACTTAAAATCTAATATTCAGGTTACAAAGTAAAGCTTTTATGACTATTGATTAGCACTGCTATTCCCCCAACCCATGTTCCTGTGTATTAAGATATACACATTAATTACATTATCAGATGCTGCTTTTTTTTTTATCCCCAGGGGCTCTGTCTCCATCAGTGTATGTGATGGATAAAGGTTTCCTAATGAGCCTCTACTCTACTGTTTACCCTGGCTCTTCATGCCTCCTGCTGTGTGTTTTTTGAACCCTGCTGTTAATACAGGCTTATTAACTTCTGGGCTTTTCTGTCATGGTTATTTCTACAGTAACAGATATGGATTAGCTTATCTGTGATAAAGGGAGGGCTTGTATTGCATTCAGTGGCAGCCAAGGTGCAGAAAATAAAGTCAAAAGTACTGTAATCCAGGGAAGAAAGCAACTTGAGATGCCCAGGTCCTGAATTTTGGGATGACTTAACACTATCATTGTTGTCTGAAGTACCTCTTCCGGTATATGCCCTCCCAGCTGTGAGCACTGAGCAGTTTTGTAGATCAGGTCTCAGAATGTTGTTTTGGCTACCGGGCTCTGATCCTCTCTGAAAAGTGTAGATTAAGTCGATTGCTTTGAAACTTAGTGGAATTAGTTGATAGAAAATCCAGTTCTTCGGGGCTGCACTGCCTTAAGCAGACAAACTGTTCTTCCTATATTTTTTCACATACTTTTCAGCTCTTCTAGTTATGTGTATTTTTCTACAACACAGTCCTTAATCCAGTTTACCTGTAAAAGAGGATCCACTGTACCCTGGAGTAGACATAAGAAAAACTGAATATATTCTAACCTGTCTTGTATGCGAGGGGGAGGTGAATGCACAAAGTAAATTATTTGGATTGGAAGTGGCCTTGAAGATCATCTAGTTCCAAGCCCTCTGTCACAAGCACAGACACCTTATACTACACCAGCTTGCTCAGAGCCCCGTCTTGAACACTGCCGGTGATGGGGCATCCATAACTTCTCTGACAGCCTGGATCACCACCCTCACAGTAAAAATTTCTTCCTCATATCTAATCTAAGTCTCTCCTCTTCCAGTTTAAAGCCATTCCCCCTTGTCCTATTACTCCATGCCCTGGTAAAAATCCCTCTCCAGCTCTCTGCTGGGTCTCTTTAGGTACTGAAGGGGCATTCTAAGGTATGCACAGAGCTGCTGCCTTCTCCAGGCTGACCATCCTCAACTCTGTCTGCATAGTAGAGGTACTCCAGCCCTTTGATGACCTTCATGCCCTCCTCTGGATTCGTTCCAACAGGTCCACATCCTTCGTATGCTGTGGGCTCCAGAGCTGGGTGCAGCAGTCCAGGTCTCATGAGAGTGGAGTGGTGTGGGAGAGTCACCTCCCTTCACTTGCTGGCCACGCTGCTTTTGATGAATGCAGGATGTGGTTGATAACTTTAATTTTCTCCTGTCTCACTGAGGACCTTGCTAATACTCTCTTAATGTAGTCACCTGTTTGTGTGCATGTAATTCTTCCTGTTATTTAAAAAAAATATAAATCAATGTAAGCTAATATGGCAAGTGATAACAAAAGCAGGTAGATGTGCTTTATGGAGAACGGCAAAGGAGCAGATCATATGAGGATAGTTCTCTTGCTGTCTTCCAATCCCATCCCTTTGTCTGAGTTTGGCATTCTACTTGACTTCTTGATCCACTCTTACTCTCATGTTTTACTGCTTCTCTATTACAGTCTCCATCTGCCTCCACTGTGTCAGTAAAGTTCGGGGAAGTTGCTATGAGCCAGTAGTATGAAAGTTCATAGGAACTGCTGTGTGTCAGGCAGAGTCTGTGGCACTCTGCTTCATTCTCTGCAGTCTGTTGCAATTCCTCTTTTCTCTTATCCTCCCAGTCCAGTTCTTCACTAGGTTTCCTTTTCAGTTTTCAATTCCATACCTCTGAGTGAGCATTTAGAGCTTGCTCAGGCTGGAACTAGCAGCAACTGTCCTGCTACATTTGACACTGTCTTCATCCAGTCCTTGTGAAATTTGACTTTCTTTTTCTACTCAGGATTTTATCTGGTCAAAATTGATGCAGTGTGTCTGCCTCTTGTTGCTGAAAAAACCACCAGTCCCTTCTGAAACAAAATCTCTGCCCTAAAATGGTGTAAAACATGGCAGGATGAGCAGCAGGGGAGGAAAGAAGGGATACGACTCCTCAGAGAAAAATTCACCAGTAGTGTTTCCAACAGTGGGGCTGTAGATAATGTAAAATTTACTTGCTGTAAAAGGATGCCTGTGATCATGTTTTGTTTCTGTGCATCTAATTTAGTGAATTGGGACTTGCCATACTACTGCTTCAGTCTTGGGCACTAACAGTGTGCTCTAGCCCTGGAAATTGCAACTTTAAATAATTTACAGCAAGGAGAGAAGATCAAGATGGCACATTTTTGGAGGACTCAGATTGTGACCTGGAGCTGACTGCTGATGCACAATGGTAACCTGTGTGAGCTATGTACTTGGCTGCTCTGAATTCAGTGCCAGAGGCATTCTTCATACTCAAGTACTTGAAGATACTTGTTAGTACTGTGAAATGAATCAAATTTTTTCTGTTCCAAGTAAGATTATTCTTTTTTTTTTTCCCCCCCCTATGGTATTTGTTTTACCTGCCCTCAGCAGAAATTTTCTTAAGGAAAAACCAGACGTTTTTACTGCTGTCCTTTTTCTGCCCACTTGAAACAGTGTTTTGTTTATCCTATACTGGGACCAGTATATCAAAACAACTCCCAGATACACAGTTTCTGTCATGTGCAAGTTTTGTTGCTGCTAATGTTTTGGGGCATTTTCACAGTTGCTTTTGTAAGTGGAAACCTTCTAAAGAAATTGGAGGGCTTAAATAACACCATCTTATTCACAGAAAGCAATGCCAATGCTAGATCCTTTTTCACTGCTGCCTTCTGTTCTAAATTGTATTGTAAAACTCCTTGTAAAAATTTAATTCCCTATCAACCTGTGACTTGATAGCAGAACGGTAAACCATTCAGTTAATTACTGAAACTGTGATCTCCAGCAGGAGAGCCAAGAAGACTGCAAGCTGAGTGGCAATATTTTAATTAATGAACAAAAGCTTATGGCCAAGGGAAAGGGTAAGTTTTGAAAAACAAGTGGTAGCAATACATTTTTAGTTGCAATAGGTGACCTCTGGCAAATCCCGTTATGCTACTTTTTTAGCTGGTGTAGCCAGGCAATTCCTTAAGATATAGATGTTGATGCTCTGTATATACAACTTCTTCAAAGCTTAAGTCTTCAGAATTCATTTAATCTTACTCCGTGTCCAGAATGTGATCCAAAACACTCCCAAAGAAGGTCTTCTAGAGGAATTTTTGTGATTTCTCCCCATGCTTTCCCACCCTCCCCAGCCCCACAGTCCACAGGGTTGGACTGTGATGATCACAAATGATTTGTAAATTTAAAAAATTAACCACAGAAGCTGTGCTCCCTGCAGTGGAGCACATTTTCTCCCTGGGGAGCACCTGTGCTTTGGTCATAGGTGCTGAATTTCTTGTTTCTGCTACCTGTTTGAGCCCCCAAGTCCCAGTTAGTTCCATCCCCCATGCTTCTCTAGGGACGTGGTGTGAGCATTTGCCCTACAAGACCATCATGTCTTCATCATGTGGATCTCTGTATTGCTCCATGGGTTCCAGTTTCTGTTTTCCTGTGCCCATGAGCACAGTTTAGGTGGTGTGCAGAGTGCCCTTGACCAGCTGTGTTGCCTCACCCCTGCCTGTCTGCAGCAGCAGCCTCAGCATCCTCCTTGGCCATGCTGTACCACTGATAATCCATAATACACCAGCATATGTGGATAGATGTGTATACAGATAAAACCAGACAAACTTATCAATCCATCTTAACATTTCTAAGAAATATTTATATTTAATAATCGTTAGTTCTCAGGAGGACAGCAGAAGAAAAAGCACACTTTATTCTCAGATGTATAATTTGCCAGTACTTGAACTCATTGAAGTGTGTTTCTCATACCACCTCCCTCTTCCTCCTACTCCCACTCGTATATAAATATGGAAACAGGATTTTGAAGCAATATAAATTGTAGCTATAGGATTTGGGTATGTGTGTGACCTTTGAAGGCTTTCTAGAAATGCTTGTTACCACTTTAAGCATGTGCACTTTCCTGACAGATTGAGGCTTGCTTCTTGTGTATCAGTTAAATATAGCATAACTGGAAAATAACAGAAATTATGACTGAAATAGTTGTAACAGGCAACTGAAGTGAATTTTTAATTGCATGTAATATATAGTCATTGTGACCACCACTTTGACAAAATTTGACACTTCCCCTTTTCTTGGAAAATACTAGAAGATTCTTTCATGCATTGATTTAAGCAGTTATTTCCTTTCTCATCATAGAAAATATGCAATTCTACTCTTATTCTGAACACTGTCATATATCAACTTGCGGCTTTTGTCAAAGTATTTTTGGCTAGGAATCAAGTAGTTTAAAAAGAACAAAACATTCCTGTATTGTTCTTAGTAATGACATAAAACTGCTCTTATTCCATTAGTTACAGAATTAAAAAATAAACTTGGCTTCTCCTTAAGGCTTAGCCAATTTAGTGAAGAAAAGAAACATAATTAATGCCTGGGTAATTGAAACAATCAACAGTACAACCAAGCACTTAAAATCAGTGGTTTATAGAAAGGTATGATAATAGCAGCTTGACTGGGAGGAACATAATCTGTGGGAAAACTCAGTATTAGTGCACCATTGTTTTTATGTTGTACCAAGATTATAAGCAGTAAAAATGTCACTCACAGTTCCCATAAGCAAGATAAAGCTTTGATGAAAGTGGGTACACAAGAACCTGGAAATGCTGATTAAATTCAGAGCTTCATCAGTTCCTGGTAGCTAACATGTTGTGGAGTTGATTTAGATTTCAGAGAACTGTTATTACAGCTGATTTTTTTTTCCCTCCATTCACAGCAAGCTTTATTCTGGGTGGAATGTAAACACATGATTGTTGAAAAATCACTAGCACATACATAGTCATCTTTTGATAACAAGAGATCATCCTTGAAAAGCAGAATGAATACAGAAATAACTTGTACAACCACCAAGCATTAGTCACACGTAGCTCTTATATAATGCTTACGTCTTCAATCAGCATGCTGGCAGCTGGGCTTCTTTGTAATATCTGTTTGGAGAAGAAGCATCTATCTCATTTGGCAGGGGAAGAAAATGAAGCCAAGAGTTAAGGGACATGCCGGGGGGCACACAGCGCTTAGCTGGTGAGAGTATTACAGCTAAGGGGCGTCCATCATCCTGCATCAAGCAGAGCCAACAGCAGAGTGGATTCTATAGCAGTGTCTCTCATGTGCTTTCCGCACTCAAGCCCTGGCCTGTTGGGTGTACTTTGAGGCACAGCAAGTGAATGCTCTGCTGCTGCACTTTAGCCGTTTTCCCTTTTGCTTGTTCTAGGCGAGGAGGCATATTTCTTCTTCACGCTATTATGCCTTGATGGAAAGGACAAATAAAAATACATAGCATGAAATACTGAAAATGGCTTGTCTTGCACTTGAAAACCAAGATGTAGTAGGCTTGAGCCTAACACCAAGAGAAACGCTGATACATGCGGATTTTCCTTTGAGGATTTGCCCACTGCACTGTGACTATGCAATCATAGTAATATATGAAAATTGACATGATTCTCTGGGAGATGAGCCATTGGTGTACAGAAGCTTCCTTGTAATGGTTCGGTAACCGTTCTGGCTGTTTCCTTTTGTCTTGGTCCTGTTAGTTCATATATATTGAATGTTTGTTCCCAGCTGAAGAGCAGGGCTATTAAATGGAGTTGGAAACACTCCGTGATCTCATTCTGAAAGTTTATTTCTTGAGGCTGAAAATAAATGCATTGTAAGCAGGTTTTAATCCTAGCAAGTACAACAGCTTTTAGAGGACATTTTTATTCTTAGCTTATTGTTGATAGGAAGGGAATTATGTTATAGCTTGGTTTGTCCATAACCATATGTTATGTTTTTAGTTCTTCCTTTTCACAATTACACATAACAAATGGTGCCATTTTCTTTGATGATGTTCTGAGATGAAATGCCAATGTCCCCAAACAATACTCAGAACTTTGTGTAACTTCACATAATTTTTAGAATAAAAAAGTCAAACCAAAGTATTGAAAACTATGACTCCAATTAGCAAACAAAACTAAGATGGCCTTTCTTTAAGACAAAAGATTAAATTACATTACTGTTAGATGACTTGTAAAATTGCTATAAAATTACAGCAAAAGTAATGTTTTTTAAAAAGAATTTAATTTATTTAATTTGTTATAGAACATTCAGGGAAAATGAAAAGGAGATAATTATTTATAAAAATGTAAGGTTGCACACACAGTGCCATCTGGTAGTAATTTTAAAACAGAAGTAATTAGTTTATTTTACTTCATGCAGTGTAATTGTGGAACTTATTGCCATGGGGTTTATGGAGGCCAAAATTGCAATTGGGTTCAGAAAGGAATTGAGTGAGTTCTTGGGAGATATATTAATACGAGGATGCTAAACAATCTGGATGCAATCCTGCTATTCTTTGAGGATTTCTGAAAGATGTGAGGATTTACAAGAAAGATCTGTTTGTGTTCAATGTTATTATTTTTTTAAAGACACTCCCCTGTCACAAAATGAATTTAGATTTTCTTACAAACTTGGCAGTGTTTGTAGTTGCAACTATGTGGAGATACTACTTAGTGGTAGTTAAAAGTTCTTTATAAACCTTGAAATCACCTACCCTTACTCTCTGAGGTCACATGCACTGACATGTAGAAAGCTATTGCTGCAAAAGGTCTGATGATGCAAAATGATTAATATAGCTGCTTTTTGTCTGCCTTAGGACGCCAAGGCTTGTTGGACCATTCACCACACAATGCAGGCTCAAAAGTAAAAGAGAGGAAACTACATGGGACTTGTCCTCCTGTTGGTCGTGGAAACTATGGAAAACCATGTTTGGGTGAAAGCAGCCACAGGTCCTCATTTTTCAGTCCCCGCAAGGGTTTTCACACGATACATTCAGAGCACAGTCCTGTGAAGCCAAGGATAATTACAGTGGTGAAACCTGGGGGACGCACGCTCAGGAGGATAACCTTGCTTCTCAACAGGAGATCAGTCCAGACCTTTGAGCAGCTGATGGCTGACATTTCAGAAGCTCTGGGATTTCCTCGTTGGAAGAATGACCGTGTGAGAAAGCTGTACAATCTGAGAGGCAGAGAAATCCGAAGTGTTTCTGAGTTCTTCAGGGAAGGTGATGCTTTCATAGCTATGGGAAGGGAACCCCTCACTGTGAAGGACCTGGAGGTGGTACTACAAGAACTTTATCCTGAAAATCCTTATGCTTGCAGTGCTGCCATTCAACAGAATGAGGAGGAGTCCCAAAAACTGAAGAGCAGGCTGTATGACAAGGCCTCGAAAGTAGACAGTGGCTTTGATGAGACAGAAATGACCAAGAACTGCAGCGATGGCTTGTCTTCCCAACTGGTAGTTGGACATGAAGGAAAAAGTCAAGCCAAGACAAAGCAAGAGGAAAAAATGAGAACCAAAAAAAAGTGGACTAGAGAGAGCTGGGGTGGTGAGCATGGAGTGAAGCCTTCTAGAAAAACACGGGAAAGTGAAAGATACCTTAGCCATGAGAGGAGTTCTGAGGAAGGCTTAGAAGAGAGTTCAGAGGAGGTGCTGAGGTGTGAGAAGTGCGAACAGGAAAGGCAGGCCAGAGAAAAGTTACAGAGGGAAAGGCAGGCTGAGGCCTCATTTGAGAAAAGAGACTTGAACGCAGGTGCATGTCAGAGGTACCATGTAGAAAGAAATGCAAAAGTCAGGAACTGTCGAAAATCTTCTGAAACTTGTCTGGAGGGTGAGGAAGTTGGCTGGAAAGATAATGGCAGTAGGAGAATCTGGAAGCCGCTACATAGGATTGTTAGTGAAGGGCTGGAGAAGCAAAAAAGGAGCATTGAGAAAGAAAGGGATGTGGAGAAGCATGAAAACCATGGGAAGGAAGTAGTAAAAATCAGGAAGAATGCTGTAGAAGGGCTCCAGCTATCTCATGAAGTGAAGGAAGATAATGGAAGTAGTTGTGTAATGAACCAAAGTGGTTGGCTAAAGAAAGACACTCTGAGGGATGCTGAGAAAATGTCTAAAACACATAGGGAGGGCAGAGAGAGACAAAGGTCTAAAGAGGAAGCTGTCAGAAGAGAGGGGAATGTCACATGTAGAGAGAGTGACATGACTCGACGAGAAAAAACGGGGGAGCGCCGAGTGAATAAAGAAGACAACAAAGCTCAGGGATTGGAAAGCACAAGCCGGAGGTATGCCATTAAAAGCAGAACTGATGTGGAAAAACACTATGAGATTGGCAGAACTATTGGGGATGGGAACTTTGCAGTGGTGAAGGAATGTCGCCACTGTGATTCCAATCAGATCTATGCTATGAAAATTGTTGATAAATCCAAACTGAAGGGGAAGGAGGACATGATGGAAAGTGAAATTCTGATTATTCGGAGTCTCTCTCATCCCAATATAGTAAGCTTAATCGAGGTGTATGAGACAGAAGCTGAGATCTACCTAGTCCTAGAGTATGTCCCAGGAGGAGACTTATTTGATGCGATCATAGAAAGTGTGAAGTTCACAGAGCATGATGCTGCTGTCATGATCACTGACCTGTGTGAAGCACTGGTTTATATTCACAGCAAGAACATTGTCCACAGGGACCTCAAACCAGAGAATCTTTTGGTAAGTATTGTCTAACATTTGCAGACATACAGAAATTGAATTTATTTTCCTTTCAATTATGGTTTTTTGAATTGTTTTCAGCAAATCCCATGCAGAAATAATGTGCTGTTGTGGCAGGACTGTTTGGAAAAATGGGTACAATTTTGAAGTGAAATTACAATTGCAGTTTGCTTTACATAGCTCTGCTGTGCATTGCAGATCGCAGTGGTTGCAGAAAGGAATTCAAGTAAAAATTATCAGATTTTCAGGGATAGTGAGCATTTGTATTTTTCAGAAATCAGGCCTGTTACTTAGCATCTGACTTTTAGGTGTCGAAGGATGAATCATAAAGCATCTTACTTGCAGACTGAAGTTTATTAAAATTGCTAATTTATCTTATTTATTTGTTGGACTTTTTGTCCACTGCATTTGCATATCTTGCAGACTGCTGTGCTAGTCCTCTACTATAGTGATTTCTATCTTGTGACAATTTATGTTCTTAGAAGCAGAAGTATTATGCAGTTGACTGAAATAACCTGACAGTAAAATGTTTTGGTGAATACAGCATTAAAGTCAGCTCAGATAGTAACTTCATGCCAAAGAGAAAATTCTTGTTTCCATCACATTTCTGAGGCTGCATTCTTTGCATGCAGTACTGAAGTCAATAGAGTTACTCACATGTGTGAATATGCATAGAAATTTTTGTAGTATTGACACTCCACAAGATACCCATTGTAGAACTGTAACAGTAAACAACTCTCCCTTGCTAAGTGTGTGTTACACTCTTGTATTAGGGTTCCAAATTTCCTGATAAACAGATAAATAGCAAGTATTTGCCGGTCTCCGACAAATTTGATTTGATGAGCTTTTGTGGAAGATCACGGTTAGCCAAACAGAAAAAGTAATAGATTATTTAGTCCTGTGGGCTATTCAGTGCTTTAAGAGAATTAATTTTGCACAGAGATCAGTTTGAGTTTCTGAAGAAAAGCAGCAGTGTAGCCTTGAGGACAATGCAGAGGTTGCACAAGGCTGGGTGGGAACAGTTTGCTCCCAAACCTTTTAACTAAGCAATAGCATCTGTATTAGGTGCTGCTATAAACCCCTGCGTAGTGTGATGAATATCGTTGGTATGTGACCTGTGTGTAAGTAAAAGATGGTGAGTGCAGCTGTGAATGCAGTGAATGCAACTGGCTGGTTTGCAGGAAGAGGTGGGCTTGCAGGTCCTGCCTTTGTGTTTCGATTGCACAAAGTTTGAACAAAACTTGACTTGGTACTGCGTGGCTTTCTCCAGAAGCTGATTTTCCATTATGAACCAGGTCCTGCTCCTTCCTATTTACTGAGAATAAGCTAGTGCATGTGAAACACCTGAGATCTGATGCTTCATTTCAGTCTATAATACATAATCATCACAGTGATGTAGGTAAGCAAAGAAGGGCAAGATAAAGGTCTGTTCTGGTTGTTTTCACATTTAGTTCACAGAACTGCGAACAGAGAATGCTGGGGAGTGGCAGCATTTGGTATCACTGAAATTATAATGTTGCCCATTCTGAAAGTCAGAATACATTTTTCAAGGACAGA